>JAPMOQ010007591.1:34071-64173 GCA_026543055.1 Argiope trifasciata | reverse complement strand
GTTTTTTAGGGAATATGAAATTCAAAAACCGGTTTTTCAAATGTCGGTTTTTGCATAAATCCTAATAATTATTATCATTATGTTTCCAGTTATGACTGCTAATCTGTAGAGCACGTATTGACCTGATATGTGTACGGATAAATGAACGAAAAGATAAAAATTACATCGAGAAATGTTTATTCAATTTAGCAATCATCCATTACCTTCGTACAAAATTTGATGGAAAAGCATGATGATGAATAATAAATTATAATAGCATGTTTTCTTACATTCGGAACATCCATTTTGGGGATTAATCCTGTTAAGACCCATTAATGATATTAGATTTAGAGAGTTGCGAGTCTTAGCTTGGTGAAGAACAAACTCTTGTCATAGAACAATCATAGACACAGTGACCTGGAACATCGGAGATTCTGAAGATTTATTCATTCTGGAAGAGAAACTCATGTAGGTGGTAAAGTATTTTCCCTTATCTTAATCTTTTCTGGGGTCATGGAAAGTATATTGTCCGCCAAATACACCAATTTGCGTATGAGGTTATGTTAGGTAGTATCACTTTAAAACTGTTTTTCAAGTAATAAAAAGAAAATTTACTTGCTTCATTTCCATATCTCATACAAAATGGTGTATTTTGATATGCTATTTAATTATTAATTAATAAAATTAAATCTTTATAATAAGCTAAATGAATCATTATTCTTAGGCCATTTTCAATCCTAAAAATATTTTAATTTGCCATGACTTAAAAAAAAATTCCTTTTTAGTTCTAAGTGATGTCTGTTTATTATTGGCTCTCAAGAATTAATTAGAAATATTTATGACACGTGTACAGTGCGTTTCATTTAGCAGTTGTTGTCAACATATCACATTCTATAGTAGATTTTGTCTTAATTTTATATTTTTAGAAAGAACCCTTACTGAAAATAAGGCTCATAGGCGAGGCCGCGGTAGCCTGGTTGGTTGAGCGTCCGTCTCGTAACTGAAAGGTCGCGAGTTCTGCCCTCGTCTCTGCCAAAGATCGCCGTGTTGGTTGATGGAAGTTGGGGGTCGTCACAGCAAAGTCCTCAGCAAGTTTCTATAACCTCTGAGGGTACAGAATCAGGGATGGGTCGGTCTCTGATTTGGATCTAAATTCTGACTTGAGGATGGATGAATCAGTTCGTCCCCATCCAAAAAGGGCTGTGTCGTGTGTGTTGTAACAAATTCGTACTTTCACCTTAACGGTGCTCATTTACTAAGAATGAAGGCGCACACTTCTGCCTTCATTCGAAAGAGCAGCGCTCATGCGGCTTGATATAACCAAATGGTATTAAACCCAACATCACCAAGGTTCATAGGCATGAATTTGATTTAGCAAGTTTCAAAACAATTTTGCATGGAAAACATTAGATGAAACATAGTACAGTAAAAACTCTTTATTCGCGGGGTATATGTACCATAAACATGCCGCGAGTACAGAAACCGTGAATACGGAATGGTCATTTATATGGGATTATAGGGGATAGGTTCCTAGGTGACAAAATAAAAAAAACAAATATATAAAAAGATTAATTTCATTGAAGTTTTTGAACGTTTTCATTCATTATCTTAAGGCTTAGGCAATGGTTTGAAGAATTTTGTAATTTTCTCTTGCTTGGCAGTTTTTAAAATCTCCTTCCATTCAAACTGATACGCAGCAGTCGCATTAGCCATTTGCCTCTTAAAAATAAGACTTGCTCATTTGCCATTCTTAAACCTTCTCTAAGATTTTTCAAATTAAATGTCCCTTTTCCAGTGCTTGTTGAAGCCTCTTCTTCAACGGGCTGTGAATTGAACATTTCCTCCAAGTCAGTTTCAGTCAGATCTTCATTTTGCGATTCAAGCCATTCCTGAATGTCATTTGATTCTATCTGTTCTAACCCATGTCGTCCTATTCCATTCGCGATTTCGGCTATGTTTGCAGTTTGCATTTAACAACATACTTCAGGCAAAGTTGTTATAAGATCTAATTTACTTTTTTTTTATTATTCCATTTGACGATATTTACAAAAGATATTGAGTTGGATGCCTCTTGGAATCCTTTTATTATTATGTATGTACTTATTAGATCCGCGAATATTGGAAATGGGTCTCATTTTTTTAATCCGTGAATAGTGAAAACGCGAATGAAGGAAGCGCGAATAAGGATTTTTACTGTATTAAAATAACAATATAATAATATATTAATATATATAATTAATAATATTACAATAATTATGTTATAATAATAAAAATATGATTATTATATAAATAATAATATACTAATAGTAAAATTCAAATTACCTGTATCCGTCACAGCTATCTTAAATCCCTTTGGATCTAATTTCATGAAAGTTTGAAAAACAGTTGGCACGTCGTGTATTCCCATATCTTGTCTGATTTTCTTCAATTTTGGTATGTCGGCTTCGGTTGCGGGACGAATCGAGAATTCGATTTTCGGCACAACATTTGGATTCTCTGTGTGAACCATGCAGCTATCGTCTTCCTCTTTCACCGTTTGGATCAAGATGGAGGACATGTTTCGGGATGCCACTTTGGATTCGCTGTTGATAATGAAAATAACAATATTTTACTTTTAAATAGCTACATTTGTTATTTATAACATTACTACCCGGCTCGTTGATGCCGCAGAAGAAATAATCTTGGAAATACCTTTTGGAATTCGAAATAGTTATCTTGTTTCATTCAGAATGATAATTTTTTGTTGTCGACAATGAATACATTCATTGAAATTGAAGGATATGTAAAGCAGAAGAAAAAATAGTAATTCTTCTGTTTTTAGTATTCTATTCTACAAAGAAATATTCATTTTTATACATTAGATAATATATGATATATACTTTTTTATGGACATTGAATAAATTCATTGAAATTGAAGGATATATAAAGGGGAAGCATAGCATAAATAGTATTTATTCTATTCTACATACAAATATTCATTTTTATCTATTAGATTTGTATATTCTTTTAGAATTGGTGTTCTTTCAGAATGGTAATGAAAGAAACTATTTATTGTATCTCCTGATTCATTTCATATTCGCTTTGTATTATAGAGTTTGATATTAGAGAATGTGATTAAAATATTTTCTTTTAAAATGGATTAAACATAGAAAATATATTTATACCAAAAAATCGTCAATATAGTTGGAAAGATAGTTTTTGAAAATTAAGATGGGGTAAAATGATTTATACTATAATATTTTCGGAAGTGACTGCAAAAAACGCCAACATTCTATTAAATGTTTATTTAAAAATTCAAACCTATAGGATTGGTTACTCTAAAACCTCCTTGCATACTCTCTAATAAAATTGTTACCTCAGAGAAAGACTTGCATTGCATTTACTTACAATAGCTAATACGAAAGGCTAACATTCAGCTTGAATATAGCATTTTACTGAATCTGTTGCTTCTGCTCCGCAAATAATTTGGAGGTTAATCCTTGATTAATAGATACGGTATGTAGATCCGAAATATGTCTTACATATTTGATAGCTTATAATGATCCCGTAACTGCAAGTAATAAGTAGTCGAAGTTTCATCGGAATCAGTTTAGCGGTACGGCAGTGCATAAGAGACACATAGACAAGCATTCATTTTTATTCATACAGAATAGCTGGTGACCGCTGCGTTGCTGCCGCCGAAAAAAAATAATGATAAATGCAATCAATCAATAATATTCCAATGTTTTGTGGAAATAGGATGAACGGTATGGCAGTATATAAAACACGAATGATCAAATACTCATTTTTATATATTGGATTTGAGCATTCTTTCAGAATTGGTAAACTTGGTGTTCTTTCAGAATGGTAATGAAAGAAACTATTTATTGTATCTCGTGATTCGCTTAGTATTCATTCTGAATTCTCAAATTTAATTTTAGTAAATGTGATTAAAATATTTTGTTTTAAAATTTATTAAACATAGACAATATATTTACACCATAAAGTCGTCAATATAGTAGGAAAGATAATTTTTGAAAATTAAGATGGTGCAGAAACTACAGTATTTTTGGTGGGGACTGCGAAAAACGATAAAATTAAATTTAAATTTAAAAAAAAATCATGTTTGGTCTCTCCAAAACTTTCTCGCATAATCTGTCATAAAGTTTTTACCTCCGAGAATGACTTGCATGACATTTGCGTACAGCAGCTATATAATATTAAACTTTCACTTGGATTTAGCATTTCTACAGAATCTATTGTCTCCTCGGATAGCCTTAAAACCTTGTTATTTGAAGGTTAATCCTTGGTAAATAGATGCAATTGAGATCCTAATTTTTTTTTAGATTCTAATTCTTTTCTTAAATTTTAGATAATTCTACTATCCCTACAGCCATCCTGTAAGGCATATAATCCATACAGACAAATATCCATATTTTTATTTATATCGATATATCTTCCATTAAATAAACACCCATTCATGCAAAAAGAAAGAAAGGAAAAGAGAGAAAATAAATCAACAAGCAAGAAAAGAAGAACAGGCCTTTCGATTGTATTATCTGTTATAACAGAAATGGGGAAATGTATCATCGTTTTAATGTCGCAGCTCAATATACTTGTTATCTCGCTGAGCCCCACTATGTGAGTCCATTAAGTTGATCCACAACTGGATCCTATTGTGTGAATTTTTGTGTCCAGTTGTCAAATAACGATACTCAAAATATTTACCAAAAATTTCTGAAATCTCAGCACATTACTGCTCATTCAACAATTAATTCACTCAAGAAATGTCAGGTAGCTATGCGCATAAAGCAAATTGTGACGACGCTTTATAGCATTATTCGATACGCAGTAGCATCCTATGTATTGAAAGCACATTTTTAAACAATACCCCTTTCATATATTAATGATGTGATGAATATAGGATTTCATCATATATATTATGATTAATGATGTTTTATATATTATGATTAATGATATTTCAATGATGTGATTAAATGGAGATAATTTAAATGTCGCTATCGAGCAATTTATAGCTTAAAATATACTTTATGAAGATTTGCAAGGACTTTAAGAATTTAAAGTTCAGGAGAATTTTAAAATTGCAACCATAAAAATAATTACACAAATGTCCTTGACTGCAAAATCAATTGCACAAGTAGGTAGGTTCTTGATGTCTAATTAAAGAAAAATCTGTAAAGAAATCTGTCTGTAAAGAAAAATCAATGTTTTTCTGTAGGTATCTTATGCGCTGCCATACCTCTAATCTGATTGCGATGAAACTTTGAATACTTATTATTGCACCTATTTTTTTCTGCTGAAGAAGGGAAAACAAAACAAAAAAATATTACAACTATAAAGTCTTGAATAATAAGTTTAAAAAAATAGAGTTAATATAATTTTTCATCTCCTTTCTCTATCAATTTCAATGAATGTATTTATTACCGTTACAAAAACATATATTATTCTTTCTATCATTCTTAATTAAACAAGACAGTTGTTTTAAATTCCAAACAATATTTCCAAGATTATTCCTTTTGCGGCAGCAACGCGCCGGGTAACAGCTAGTATATAATAAAAATTGAATATATTTTTTTCTTAAATAAATTTCTACCTAGTTGGGATAAAAAGGCAGATAGATGCATTTTTAATATTGTTAAAAAATGTATTAACCTTCGACTTTATGTATAATTGACATTTTTGAACAGTACCTTGGAGATTACACAACTACAGGTCTTTTTTAAAGTATTTAAAAATATTTTAAATTAAATTTTTTTTTTAAATCTAGGCTAGTTAGATGCACTTTTTAAAATCTAGGTTAGTTGGTTAGTTAACTAGTTAGTTCTAGGTTAGGTTGATAATTAAGGAAAAGTGGAAATCACAATACCAAACTTGAAAGAAAAAAAAACCGAAAGGGAACTAGGAATTAGAATATACTTATACGATTCGATTTTTTTTTTGAAAAATTTGATTTTTCAGAAATTATTTATGATGCTTAAATGTATTCTCAATAATAAACTCTAGAAATACAAAACAATTATTGGAAAACATAATATGTTTTAAGAAATTAGAAAATTGGTAGTAAATTTTATTGAAATTTAACCCAAACGGTTTACATTCTACACAAATTTGCAATGCAGCCATCCTATTTTTCTTTACACACAAGTTATGTAATACAATGATGAATAAAATGAACCGAAAGCTAAGAAAAATTTTGAGATGCAAAGAAATTATGGGTAAAAATATGTGCATACATGCATTTTTAGCATAAATTTACAATATAATTTTTCTAAAACTATGAAGGAAACAATATTTCACCAACAATAAAATATTTGGTTCATTTCAACACACGCTGAAATTTTTATGTAAATACCTCTATTAGTTTTGGGAATATCATATTAGCGGTAGAAAATTTTTATGAAAATTAAAGTTTTGAGAAAATTGCAGCTAAAGACAAATTTCAATTTAAAAATATGTGACCCTGGCTTTATTTTTCTTAGAAAAGATAACTGTTTTCGGAAGATAAAAGTCTGTTCAAGAAATAATAAAAAATAAAAAATTCACCAAAGTAGTCGAAAAACAGTGTTTTAAATGTCATCAGATACCTTAAGATGTAATTGCCTATCCAATAACGCTATAAAACGTCACAATTTACTTTATGAGCATAGCTGCCTGATATTTTGAGTGATGTTAAGTCTTTGAATTAATCGATGAAAGAGGAGTAATTTTCGCAGATCAGTTTTGGCATTCTGCCAACTGATGCGGATTGTTTCTACATGACATCAAAGATTTGTCTCAATTCTCTTTCCTTCAACTTCTAGTTATTAGTCTTATTTTTTGACCTCACTTTCGCTTTCACGTCATTTTTTAAAACTCTTATTACTTACTAGTTATTAACCGCAATTCTGTTCACATGGAAATTTTGATAAATATGTACGAAAAACTATCAAATTATGACAAATAAAAAATTAAAACTAATCTATAAACGATGCATTTAAAAGTTTAAGAATATACGAAAAATACATAATATAAATACAATTTAATAACAAAAACACTCAACTAGCGTAAAAACAATTCATTTACATTGTATTCTCAAAATAAAACGAAACAGCAAATCAAGTCCAGTCAAATCCATTTTATTCATGGATCGAAATGGAAATAGTTATAACAGTATTATACACATATTTTTAGCACTTTTAATCTTTACTTATAATAAAGCTCAATGTGTGTGTGTGTGCGTGTGTTGGCGCTCTACAGACCAGACCGTTGGACCTCCAGCTACCAAATTTGGTACATGTATACCTTGCAGGTTGGGAATGTGCAACTCGGAGTCCTTTTTTCGAATTTTTAATTAGAATTTGAATTAATTAAAATTTAAGCGAAATTTCGACGATTTTTCGCCATAACTTCCGAAAATATTATCGCACAAACATGATTTTTACATCAACCAGCGGGTGACCGAGCTCCGCTCGGAGAAAACAGGCATCGAAGCTAACTCGAAGATTTAAATTTTCAATTGTGATTTATCAAAACAATACATGCCATAAGAAAATTTGTGAAACCATTGATGAAAAGATAACCGGTTAAACCTAGGCTTTTCATCGTCCACCAGCGATGTCATGTCTTGATGTTCCATTGGAAATACTCATCTGCACTAGTCTCTTCCATGTTTGCTGACCATGCACGGAGCGCTTGGGTTCATATCACCACACGGGTTATGGATCATCCATTTCGAGATCAGTTCCTTGAGTTTCGGATCATCTTCTGGAAACTTTATTAGTTCACCATATTGGCTATAGATGGCAGCACGTTACCGCTTGAAACCTATTAGGCAAACTAATAAAGTTTGAAAATATCCTATCTGTAACTCCGAACTGCTCGACCGTAGCGCTTCAAAACCGGCGGCAATCGATTCCTCGTGGCCAAAAGCCCCAGACCCGCAAGTGTACCGGAGTTTATTAATTCTGGGGCGATGATTTTCGACTTGGCAACCATTCCTCGTATTATAGTATAAGATTTAAAGATTAAAAAATTAGCTTTCTAATGGTATCAGTGTTTTAATGTATAACTTAAGCTTCTAATTTTAACGAATTTTTAAAGAATTTTTTTAACCATGTTTTCAACAATATATTTCGGACAAAACAATAAAATTTAATCTGTACGAGCACGTCAAGGGGGAAAAATTAGGTTTTATCAGCATGTTGCCATCCTATTGACGGAAGTTCAAACTAAAAAAGAAACAACTATAGTTACAAATTAAATCTAAAGAAATGCAACTTTTAGCACGTGACTGGATAAAACAAAAGAAATATAATATGTGACATTTTCTAAAATAAATAATGAACGAGCAAAGGGAAAAAAATAGCTTTTATTAAACTGTTGAAATCATACTGACAGAAGTTCAAATTAAAAAATAAATTAACTATGATTGCAAATTAAATTTAAAAAAATGTAACATTCACCACGTGATTGGGTAAAATTAAAAAAATATTAAATGTTATGTTTTCTAAAAAAGAAATACAAGACAAAGGTTTCTATGATCGTTTGCAACATCTATATCATTAATTTAGTAAATCAGTGTTACGTGACTTTCGAAGTTTAGGTATATCTGGCAGAGAAATTATAAAGAGATCAAGGCACATAAGTATTTAATTGAAAATCTTAGACTCCATTATTCTTGGCGAATCAGCTGGTCGCCAAAGGCGTCTAGTTTAAAAGAAAACACAGTTGTCAGCAATCACGGGCGGATTTTCAACGCCAGTTGGCGTAACGCACATGTCTGACTTCCTTACGCCAATTTGGGAAATGCAATGCAGATTAGACATTTTTTATTTCCTTTATTCTGTTGAAAAAAAAAAAAAAAAAACTGGAGCCTAACTCCTTTTTACCAGGATTTGGCCTCAGTGTTTTGGCGTGAAATTTAGTTTTTAATTAATAAAAAAATAACCACTCAAAGAACTTGAATAAAAACTAGCCCATGCTCTATTGCGAATTGTAATCTATCTTTGTGCTAAATTTCATCCTATTCTGTTCAGTCGTTCTGGCGTGTTGGAGTAACAAACGTCCATCCATCCAAGCATCCAAACTTTCACATTTATATATTAATACAGATTTATATCTCGTGTTAGAAATAAATTATTTTGAAATAATAAAATAATCGATAATTTTATAAAGTACAGTTGAGATAATAACTCTCAATATTTGTTGAATTACATGCAATTGCCTTTCTAAATTGTACATCAACTGTATGCCCTGGAGAAACATTTCTTTTTGCAACATTGTTAATCATGATCCAGCACTACTCACTAGGGTTTAACCTTGCATTCAGTTAATGAACTAAAGGCTGAAAATCAAAGAAATCATTATGAAATAATAATGAAAATATTTCTGTACATTCAACGTATGCTTTAGTTGCTTTAGTAAACATTTATCTAGAAACAATACGCATTTGAATTCAGCCTATACATACATATTTACATATAAGCATATACGTACATTTGCATATATGCCATATTTACATGCAAGCCTATACATACATTTGCATATATATGTCGTATAAGTCTACACATGCATTTACATTCATGCCATATTTGCATATAAGTTCATACAAACACTTACATATATGCCATATTTACATATAAGCCTATACGTACATTTGCATATATGCCATATTTACATGCAAGACTATACATACATTTACATATATGTGTCATAAAAGTCTACACATGCATTTACATTTATGCCCTATTTGCATATAAATTCATACATACACTTACATATATGCCATATTTACATATAAGCCTATTCGTGCATTTAAATACATGTCTATACATGCATCTATACTAATATTATAAATACGAAAGTTTGGATGGATGGAGGTTTATTACTCAATCGCAGCAGAAGGGCTGAACGTAATTGGATGAAATTTAGCACAAAGATAGATTAAAGTCAGAAATCGAACATAGGCAACTTTGTATTCCGGTTTATTGAGTGGTCTAATTTTTATTCATTAAAAACTAACTTTCGCGCCAAAAAAGGAGCGGCCAAATTCCACCAAAGATGAGTAAGACTCCAGTTTTTTTCCTAACAGAGTTGAGGTTAGGCTTAGCAAAATTTTGAACGATTATTTCAGACGATTCTGCTTATTTTCTTAATGTTTAATGCATTTAAAATCAAACGCTGTTGATGAGTCGATCTTTCGAATTCATTCTGAAGTACTTCATGCAAGAAGGTCAGGAAACGTTCTTTATTCTTGATGTATTGTTTAAATAACTGACATTTAAGGTATCCGACTACGTTCAAAAGAAAAATTTTGAAAAATAGGATTTTTAAAAACACTATTTAAAACAATGGTTTATAGATGTATTGTAGATTATAATACAAAATATTATAAATAAAAAAATGAAAATATAAGATATTTTGAGGAAAAGGAAAATGTATAGTAAATTTTAATGAAATTTATCCAAAATGATTAACACTCAACACAAAATTGTAATGCATAATTAATATTTTAATTTGCACACAAATTATAGAATATAAAGACGAAGGAAACAAACCAAAATCTAAAAAATATTTTGACATGCAAAGAAGAATATACATAAATATGCATTTTTTCCATAAATTCACGACATAATTTTTCTAAAAACCCCTATAAATGAAAAAAGTATTTCATCAACAATACAAATTTTATTTCATTTTATTGCCCATATCATTTAAAATACATGTTGGCATTTTTATGTAAATACATTTATTTGTTTTTCAGATATCATGTTAACGTTCACGAATTTTATGAAAATTCAAGTTTTGAGAAAACTGAATTTAAAGAAAAATTTTAGCTGAAAAATATTCTTTGCTTAAAATTCCCCCTGATGATAGGTCAGGCCTTTCTTTTCCTAAACTGATTAGGAAAGAGGAAATTCGGAACAATAAAAAATAAATAACAATGAAAAAAAATAGCCAATGTGGTCAATAACCAGTGTTTTTAAAGTAGTCGGATACTTCAAGTAACTGAAGATTTTCATGGTCCTTGTATACAAAATTAAACCAGTAAATATACCAGTGATATACCAAATAAACCAGTGTTTTTAACTTAGTCGGATACTTCAAGTAACTGAAGATTTTCATTGTCCCTGTATAAAAAATTAAACCAGTAAATATACTAGTGATATACCAAATAAACCAGTGTTTTTAACTTAGTCGGATACTTTAAGTAACTGAAGATTTTCATGGTCCCTTTATGCAAAATTACACCAGTAAATATACCAGTGATGTACCAAATAAATCAGTGTTTTTAAAGTAGTCGGATACCTTAAGTAACTGAAGATTTTCATCGCCCCTGTAGAAAAAATTGTATCAGTAAATATACCAGCGATATCTATACTTATAATAAAGCTCAATGTGTGCGTGTGTGTGTGTGTGTTGGCGCTCTACAGGCCAGACCGTTGGACCTACAGCTACCAAATTTGGTACATGTATACCTTGGAGGTCGGGAATGTGCACCTCGGAGCCCTTTTTTGAATTATTAATTAGAATTTGAATTAATTAAAATTTAAGCGAAATTTCGACGTTTTTCAGCTATAACTTCCGAAATTATTATCGGACAAACATGATTTTAACATCAATTTAAAGATAAAAAAAATTAGCTTTCTAATGGTATCAGTGTTTTAATGTATAACTCAAGCTTCTATTTTTAAAGAATTTTTAAAGAAATATTTTAACCATGTTTTTTTTAGCACGTGACTGGATAAAATAAAACAATGCCGGAAGTTCAAATGAAAAAACAACAACTATCATCGTAAATCAAATCTTAAGAAATACAACTTTCAGCACGTGACTGGATAAAATAACATAAATATAAAATGTGATATCTTCTATAAAAATAAATGCAAGGCAAAGGATTCTAAGAAATCGTTTGCAATATTTATATCATTAATTCCATAAATTATCTTTATTTACAGTAAACCTGATTGAATTTAGACAGGATATGCATTGAAATCCCGATTTAATGGCATATTTCTATAATCGTTTGCAATATCTGTATCATTAATTCAATAATTTTTTCCCTTTTTCGCTTTCTTTAAAAAACATATTTAACATTTTGGCAATATCACCGAAAAAAACATTTTTAATATTTTGGAAGCATAATTGATAAATTATTAGAGCATTAAACTCAAAAAGTTTTTCCGAATAAAGTTACCGACTCTTTAACTACTAATAACTGAATCTTTTAACTTAAACTATTTCTTAAAGTTTGGCTAAAAAATATAGGATTTAATTGGAAATTTTAGAACGCATTACTCATGGCGAACCAGCTGGTCGCCAAAGGCGGCTAGTACCAAATAAACCAGTGTTTTTAAGATAATCGGATACTTTAAGTAACTGAAGATTTTCATGGCCCCTGTAGAAAAAATGATACTTTTTGCTATCGTTATTGCATGAGGATCATCGCATCGTTAATAATGTTTATTCAACTGCAGACGGGAGGTAGTTTAATCGTAACGTTCTATCATGCACGTAGGTTACGAAACGTTCTTTATCATTGATCAATTGTCATCATTATATGTATTGAAAGTAATAAAGAGAATATGATTTCGTACTGACATTTGTAAAAGTTTTATTAATATCATAATAATTTTATATAAACAGCTGTTTTATGAAACTGGTGAATAAAGAATAAAGCTCATTTTATTGTACAGCTTTATTTGTTATTTTAATATTACATTTACCCATGCAATATATCAACAGATTCCTATGTTATTGGAGATATTATTCAGAGATTGCTTGTGCTGAAACTTTATATCTTCACTTATTATATAATACTTATCTGCAATTGACAAAAATGATTCCTTATCTATACATTGTATAAAATGAAGTCTCTTGAAAGCATCTATATATTGGAATAAAACAAACAAACAAAAAAACCTCAAGAAATAGTTAACGGATATTAGAGATATTTATATCATTTTGTAAAGCATTTATCGGGGAAGGTTTTAATACATTAAAACCATATCAATATAAAAATGCAGTTTTATAATTGTGCTTTTAAATACTCAATAATTAAATTTTACTTTATATAGTTTTCTATATACTTTTATATTTTATATACCGGAAAAATAAATATGATTTAAGAAGCATAAAGTGATATGTTCCAACGCATTTACTTTTTTCAATGATAATATATTTTGAAAAATTTCTAAAACATTTCTTTATATCAAGAGAAATATCTGCTAAAAATATTGAAAGATTTTCCTCCTAATGCAATCATTTGAAAATTTAATTTGAATGTAAATGAATTACGGTCTAGTAGTTTAGTTCAGTTTAGTTATATTAACATCCCATTTCAAAGCAACACGAGGGCTATTTTGAACCACGTTCAGATGACGAGGAAGACACCTGAACAGGCACCCCCCTCTCCACATCAGCTGGAGGACGTTTGGCCAGACAGATTTAACGTGCAAGAGACCCCCTCACACGACGGTTCTTCGGTGGAATCGAGTCCCGAACCTGAAACCCTCCGGTTACGAAGTCGAGACCTAACCAGCAGGCCACCGTGGCCCTACGGTCTCGTAGACGACACCTCCCTAGTGAATTCCTAAAATTTAATCACCCCATTTAAGGGTAGTTAAGAGGTTTTTGGAAGTACATGAACTAATTCCCATTCTTTCTTAAACGTCTAAAATCTCCAAGGATATGTCTTTTGTTTAACCAATATGCATTATGTGAAAATATGAAAAAAAGCCCATATCAAGGAAAATTTGTATTTCATATTTAGTTATAAAATTGTAGAAAAATAGAAAAAAATCCTTTTTGAGTATTATTTCTTAGTAATTTTGTACAGTGTGGTCATATTTGAAATGTGGGATGCATAAAGGTATATATTATGAATATATTAGATGTCATATTATATGCATAGCATAAAATATGAAGCAGCGTATATATACGCTCTAGTGATAGTGACCAGGAAAACTGAGCGTATATATACGCTAATGATGCAAATGGGTTAAATTATCGAAAAGCATAAATAATTTAGTAAAAAAAAGAATAAAAAAAATCAAAAAAAATCAGGTAATTGGAAAACCAGCAGAAACATTAATTACCAAATATTTTGTGTTCACAAATTCACCATGAAGTGTATAATATCTGAGTATCAGGAGTAAAACTTTTTATTCAAATTCAATGTACTTTTATTTCAGCTAAATTCGATGATAATAATATGGCTATACCTAGACATTTAAATCAGATATTTTGAGATAAAGTGGGAGAAAAATATGAAGCAAAGATCAAATCATGAGAAGTAATAGGCTGTTCATACTTTTCATACTCTAATCAGTTGCATTAATTTTATATAGTAGAAAGCATTTTACCAACTAGCTGATATAGGGCACGTTGCTGCCACAGAAGAAATAATTTTGGATATATCGTTTGGAATTTGAAAAGTTATTTTGTTTAATTAAGGAATAATAGAAAGAATAATATTTATTTTCGTATCTGAAATGAATACATACAATGAAATCGAATGATATATAAATCAGAAGTGTAAATAGTATTTATTCTTTTTTATTACTTTATAATTCTAGAGCTTTAGGGAAAGCAACATTTTTTCCCGTCATCAGCAGTAACAAATAAATTTCTTAACTGTCCAACTCGTAAGCATCTAGTTTAGAACCGGAAAGAGTCGGATGAGAGGTACGGCTGCGCATAAGAGACGCACAGACAAACATTCATTTTTATTTACATAGATTACATAATTTTACTATGCTTATTACCATTCCGTAAGTGCAAGTAATAAGCATTCAAAATTTCATCGTAGTCGTTGAGAGCTAGGAGACATACAGACAAATATTCATTTTTTTTTATTGACATAGATGACATAATTTTACTATGCCTATAAGCATCCCGTAAGTGCTAGTAATAAGTATTCAAAGTTTTATCGCAATCGGGTGAGAGGCATGGCATCGCATAAGAGACATACGGACAAAAATACATTTGTATTTATATAGATGTAGAAAATGGATGATGGATATGTTACAAGAAGTTATAATTCATCCAACGGAAATTACCAGACATTTTGAAAAATAAGGATTTAAACGTTTAGAACATAATCTTACAATGATTTCGGCAAAATATAATGCTAAGGAAACAAAATATAAGGCGAAATTTCGGCTGAATTCGGCAAAATATAATGCTAATTTTTTCATGTAATTGAAGGTCATTAAGTGATTTTCAAGCAGGTTCTTCTAAAAACACTTTTTTAATCACTTATCATTAAATTTCAATAAATTTTTTTTCGTACGAAAAGCTTAGGGAACTTTCTAGCAAATATTAAAGTTGAAAGTTCTTTTGTGATGTCATTTTCGTAAACTTTTATTCTTTTCATGCGAAAAACTATAAAAAAAAATTTCTAGAAAAAACTAAAACAGAAACTTCTTTTGCAATATCATCATTAATTTTTGATAAATTTTTATTCTTCCGTACGAAAAAATGTAAGAAACTTTCTAGAAAAGAGCAAAACTGAAACTTCTTTTGTGATGTCATCATTAAGTTTCAAAATTTTTTTATTCTTTTATACGAAAACGAACTTTCGAGCAAATATTAAAATTGAAACTTCTTTTACGATGTCATTTTAGTAAATTTTTATCCTTTCATGCGAAAAACTAAAGAAACTTTCTAGAAAAAACTAAAACAGTAACTTCCTTTGCGATCTTATCATAAAATTTGATAATTTTTTATTCCTTCATACGAAAAACTCAAAGTAACTTTCTAGAAAAGAGCAAAGCTGTAACTTCTTTTGCAATGTTATCATTAAGTTTTAATTTTTTTTTTATTCTTTCATATGAAAAATGTAAGGATCTTTCTAGAAAAGAGCAAAACTGAAATTTTGCAATGTCATCATTAAGTTAATTTTTTTTTTTAAATCTTTCATACGAAAAACGGGAGGAACTTTCTAGAAAAGCGTAAAGCCGAAATTTCTTTTGCGATGCTTTTCGAGGATGACGGATTTTTTAGTATATAGTTTTATTCATCCAGGAAGACATGCAAATATTATTTTACGTAGAAGACATAATAAAGTGAATTTTCTCATAAGATTACATCATCACATACCTTATCCAATGAGAGTCACTGATATATCATAAAAAATATTTATTGATCTATAAAATAAGTAAGAAGTCTGTTACTTGAGAGTAAAGATTATTATACAATTTTTAATGTGATACTTTTTCTGAGTAATGAGTGCATTGTAAAATTTTTTTATTCAGCTTGAAAAAGATCTGCCCATAAATCATAAATAATATAATGATAATTGAACATTTTTATTTGACTTTTTGACAATCATAGGCACATAAAAATAACGGATTACACTAAAAAGATTTGAAAAACGTTAAAAGAAAGAATAATATTATAAATGAATCATCTTACGCAGCAATAATAACAATAGTTGATGCATTACATGCACCCTAAATAGAGAAAGAAGACTGAATAATGATTTTTTAACTTTTTGAATTATTTTTGGAATTTCTCACATATTTAGTTTCCTAATAGTCAAATATATAAATTTAATCACATGGTTTAATGTTTAGATATTTCCATCATATTTATTTTCCTGGCAACTAAATATAAAAATTTCTTCACAGGGTTTAATGTTTAGATATTTCCATGATATTTATTTTCCTGATAGCCAAATATAGAAACTTATTCACATGGTTTAATATTTAGCTATTTCCATGATATTTATTTTCCTGACAGCCAAATATAAAAATTTATTCACAGGGTTTATTGTTAAAATATTTAAATGATTTTTATTTTCTTGATATCCAAATATAAAAATTTATTCACAGGGTTTAATGTTTAGATATTTAAATGATATTTATTTTCCTGATAGCCAAATATTAAAATTTATCCACATGGTTTAATATTTAGCTATTTCCATTATATTTATTTTCCTGACAGCCAAATATAAAAATTTATTCACAGGGTTTAATGTTTAGATATTTCCATGATATTTATTTTTCTGATAGCCAAATATTTAAATTTATTCACATGGTTTAATGTTTAGATATTTCCATGATATTTATTCTACTGATAGCCAAATGTAAAAATTTATTCACATAGTTTAATGTTTAGATATTTTTATGATGTAATTCACTCATTTTCACGAGCTTCAGAAACACAATTATATTTTAAAGATATATTTTTTCAAATATATCAAATTAAACATTTAAAGGTGGGATTTCCATTTTACTGGCAACAAAAGTTATCACACCTTTGGGTTTTAAGTATTCTTTGTGCACTGAAAATAATAGGACTTCTACTCATCAATTCTTGTTTATAAGATACTAGCTGGTTACCCGGCGTGTTGTTGCCACAGTAGAAATAATTAAATAATTCAGGAAATATCGTTTGGTACTTGCTATATTTATGTTGTTTAATTAAAATTGATAGGAAGAATGTCAATAATTTTCTTTAATGAAGGAATACATTCATTGAAATCAAAGGATATATAAAGGAGAAGCATAAATAGTATTTATTCTATTTTTATTATTCTATTCTACAAGCAAATATTCATTTTTATGTATTAGACTAGTGTATTCCTTTAGAATTGTAAAGTTTGGTGTTCTTTCAGAATGGTAATAAAAGAAACTATGTATTCTATCTAGCGATTCGTTTAATATTCATTCATATTAATGTTTAATATTCAAGATTGATGTTTAAAATATTTTCATTTAAAATTGATCAAACATAGAAAATATATTTATGCCATAAATTTGTTGACATAGTGGAATTAATATTTTTTAAATTTACAATTATGCACAAATTTGTGTATAATATTACGATCTTCTCCTTGGATAATTAATAATCCTTGGTTAATAGATGCGAAAAACAGATCCAAAAATATTTTTTTTATATTACATAATTTTACTAAGCCTATAACCCTCCCGTAATTCAAAGTAATAAGTAGTTGAATTTTCATCGTAATTGGATGAGCAATACGCAAGCGCATAAGAGACATACAGACATACATTCATTTTTATTTATATATATAGTGCTAGTGTTATTTGTTAGCATATTTAATTATGATTATTTCCTTTCAAATCTATGAAATTAAAAATTAAAAGAAGGGATTTACATTCCACCGATAACCCAAGCTTAAACATATTTAAATGTAGAGGATTCTTGACATGTTAAAAACTAATAGAACTTCTATCCCTCAGTTCTTAGTTAATCAAGTCAAATTATTTAATAACGCTTAAGGTATAGAGGGTGAATTAAAACTCTTTTCTTCAAGAAAGTACAAATGATTTAATTAATTGGCATGAACTCAGTACTATTCTTGGAAATCTACAATAATTCAAATAAATTTAGTTATTAAAAGAATCAAATAAAAATAAAGTAAACTGAATTCCATTATTTTGTTTTCCCTTATTCCCTTATTTAAAATTCCATTATTTTGTTTTCCATTATTCCCTTATTTTAAATTCCATTATTTTGTTTTCCATTTTTTTCCATTATTATTTTGGTATTCCATTATTTACCATTATTACTTTGATATTCCATTATTTTCCATTATTATTTTGGTATTCCATTATTCCATTATTTTCCATTATTATTTTGGTATTCCATTATTCCATTATTTTCCATTATTATTTTGGTATTCTATCATTTTGTTTCATTATTTATTATTCCATTCCATTAATTTGTATTCCAGTATTTTGTTTCATTATTTATTATTCCATTCCATCATTTTGTATTCCATTATTCTATAATTTTGTTCCATTCCAAAAGCCCCGAAGAATTTTTGACGGTTCATTAAAAAATGCCAAATCTTTTTCCAGAATGAATGTCATATGCATTGCCAATCTGCTATGATATTGAACTTCAATTATCGTTGATTCATGAAACAATAATTAATATTATCCTTCAAAACAGCTCTAAGATTTTCAAGAAGATGGTAATGGTTATGATCAAGTCAGAAGCGTTATGATTATTTGGCTTTGTAAGTTTAATAAAATACTTTAATTAGTTCAAAATTACATCTAATTTCTAAATATACAGTAGAGTAGTTAAAAATTGAAAAATGGGAAGGAATAAAAATAAAAATATTAACTATTTTATTCTACTCTCTAGGATTCTTTTATTTGAGATTCAACAATGATCGTCTTTCACACAATCACGTTTATTAATTCATATCACTAACTAACATTATATATTGATAATATATTGCCAATTACAGGATCAACATATGATGATCCTGTAATGAAATTGTTAAGCATTATAGGGTCAACGTATTCTAGTCAACATTTGACACTCTTTCATTCATGCTTTTTCTCTTACACAATCAAGAATTTCAAAAAAATCATCTAAATGACTCTCATAGTACAACCTAGGATTCTGAAACTGTTAAGCATTATAGGATCAACATATACTCTATAATATTTATATACTAGTGAACATTTAACCACCATTCATTCATGCTTTTTTTTTTTTTGCACAATCAAGAATTTCAAAAAAATCATCTAAATGACTCTCATAGTACAACCGAGGATTCTGAAACTGTTAAGCATTATAGGATCATCCTATTCTCCATAATATTTGTATCCTAGTGAACCTCTGAGCACCGTTCATTCATGCTTTTTCTCTTGGAGAATCAAGAATTTCAAGAATATCATCTGAATGATTCCCATAGTACAACCAAGGATTCTGAAACTGTTAAGCATTATAGGATCAACATATAATCCATAATATATATATCCTAGTGAACATTTAACCGCTGTTCATTCATGTTTTTTTTCTTGCACAGTCAAGAATTTCAAGAAAATCAAAGAAATGATTCTCATATTACAACCATGAATCTAACTGTTCAGCTTGCAATTTTCTAAATTAAGATAATTACTTGCCTCTGTTTATAACAAGAAATGTTCGATGATATTTTCTGCGTAACTTTTCATTTACTTTTGTAGTATATATTCAGATTTTTTCGTTTATGTATGTATTTACTTATAATAAATAAGCAAAAAACCAAAACATCAAACAATGGTATAACAATAACAAATGTATCAACAGAAATTACAAATAATGGAGAAATTGGAGGTTGATGGAATAAAGAACCGTACTGAAAGCATATGAAAAAGTTGAAAAAAATGCAAAACTCATAAAGGGAATGAGTAAACGACCCTTCAATTCCATGATCTTTATAGAAAAAAGATTGTAAGTTAGTAATAAAAGTGGAAATAAGTTTTTAAAATTCATAATATACCGCATTAATTAGGTCAAATGGTAATCAAATCAAAGTGAATCACATAAGGAATTGCAGTATTTTTCAGTAATACTATTAAGGGCAATTATATGAAATGATAGCATCAGATGCTATCATAAACCAATGCTACAATGGAATAACGATAGAAATATGATATACTGAAAAAAATACATACTAAAACAATAAATAAAAAGTAAAAATTAAATCTGCTATCGCAAATTTCACGTTATCATGTGATAATATTTTAATGTTATTTTTTGTCTTAATAAATTTAAGTCATTAATCAGTTTAAACCGGTCTGAAACAATCATGAGACTTCTCTATCGATATCTTTTCCTCTCCATACACACACACACACACACACACACACACACACACACACACACACACACACACACACACACACACACGCGCGCGCGCGCGCGCGCGCACGCACACAAACACACACACGAACACATGCTATTTACAAATGATAAACTATAAACCAGTAAGTTTTTAAGCATATTAATGTATTAATTTATGTAGAATTTTTATAAAAGTCCTATTTTGGCAAACATAAAATCTTTTTTTCTCTAATTTTTGAGATTATAAAACAGTTCCATGATGAATTATTTTTAGGACAGGAGTCACATTCTTCAGGTTTCCCACTTCGATAAGAATGAAGTGATATTTTCCCATCCAAGGATAGAAAAAAATACTTTTATCAAAACATTTATTAAACGCGAGTAAAATTTCTTCAAACTTATAAAAGTTTAAAAAAATTATATTCCCAGAAAATACACAGCTTGTAATACACATAATATTGTTGTCCTGAGTCAACCATTTAAGGGAGCATCTGCTTTCAAAGAAACATACATGATAACAAATTATTATTGATAAAAGCATGTCAACCTTTTAAAAACGCACCTATTTTCAAAGACACATACTGGTAAAAGTGGGTGAAAAATATATGCGATTAAAACATGTTGATGATTATTGCCATTTATGCTTTATTCATTGCCTACGCGTTTTCAAGGTTCAATTATTCATTGAGTACGAGAGCCTCAAAACTCCCTAATGAAAAACAATATCATATCCTCACATGATAATACAAATGGAAAAGCCCACAATGTATCAAGGGTAAACAAAATGGGAAACTAAGAAAAATAAATAATGATTTTAAAAAATGACTTAACGGAATTTTTGCGTGGGAGGAAAGGTCATAAAACGTATCAAATGACGCCATTTTTGGTGGGTGTTTGTGATATTTACCAGTTAAGGTTTGGAAATTTTGATACAATGAAGAACAAAATAAAATATATTGATTAAGATATAATAAAATACATAAAAAAGATATAAATAAAGATATATGGATTGAAGAATAAAATGCTTGTGAAAAGTATAAAATTTCTTAAATTAAAGATATATGGAATGAAGAATGAAATGCTTGTGAAAAGTATAAAATTTCTTAAATTAAAGATATAAATAAAGATATATGGAATAAAGAATGAAATGATTGTGAAAAGTATAAAATTTCTGAAATTAAAAAATGCTGGCGTAATTATGAAAGATAATATGTTAGTTTTCAATAAAAGATGGGTCTAGCAAAAATTATTACATGAAATAAAGGATGTTTGGAATATAGTTATTTAATCATTTGGTATTTATAGATTCTGCCTAAAATACGCATTTTCGAGATTCCATTGAAACCTTGCTGGAATTTGTGGCCCCATCACGATAATCAAATAACTGTGCCAACATCGCTCCGAAATGTAATATTTTACATTTTAAAATCATTGATCAAAGATTCAAAGTTAAATGCCATGGCATTGATAGTAAAATTGTCTATTAAATCTCTTTTTCTTCTTGTACACAGCCGACCACCTCGCCACCACTGAACGTAGCAGTATAGACAGGATCTGTTGTGGTCGACTGCTGAATAAGTATTGTCAAACATTACATTAACCGATCAGTTAAACTAACATTCCTGTCTGGGCAGTAAATAGCTGTCTTTCTCCCTACCTGCACTCTCTGAAACAGCTGGAATGAAACTATCCATCTTTCACATCATATCCTTCAGGGTTTTGAGATTACCTGGTACCATCAGTACTGTACTTAAATCGTTATTTACAATCTTAAGGTTTCTCCTTAACTCTGAGAAATCAATACATTCCATTGAATAGTGGTAAACCGTACGTCTATTAAGTGTCTGATTTGATTTTAATCTAATTTTTTTGCATATTTTATTAATTCTTATAGGTTAATTTAAAATGTTGTTTTTGTAAACTCTAGAATATATTAGATTTTCCAAAAACACACAATTCTTAATGTTAAATCTTAAATCGTTTCTTTCGTCAAAGATGTCAGTTTGTTTATTGTTTTGTGTTTCTATAATGTATAAAATACTGGAGGATATTAGTGATTATTTTCATCAAAAACTTTTGATCAGTATTAACTCATCTGTATAACTATTTTGATTAATAGAATTGAAATCTTAGAGGTTAAGGTATCCGAACATGTTCGGAGCACTTTTTGAGAAAAACAAGGAGTAGATATGATTTAACCATATTTCTGGGTTTAAAACTATTCGAAATTAGTAATAGGATGTCAATATTTGAAGCACACTTTAAACCTTTTGTTAAAAATGACATTTAATGGCATAAATTTAAACGAATTCTTATAAAACTTCAAATTAGCTACAGGAAAAACTACTTAAATTCATTTATTCTGTCTTTGTCGAGCTCATCAAATGCTCTAACTGAATTTGCACTAGGATACACTCCAATAACCAATAGGATATTCAATAATGCTATAAAACTTTCGTTAAAATCTATTACAGATATAAATACCCCTAATCTGAGGGTTCAGAGCTCAACAAAGACATGTTTAGGTACTAATTTCCACAATACGCCGTTGAAGCTCTCATTGATATTTTGTGTTTTTCTGTACCAAATATGTTCCGTATTTAAAACTAAATTTGTGTTTATACAAATTTTCAACATGTTTTGGAGATTCAGAGCTCAACAAAGTCATGTTTGGGTACAAATTTCCACAAAACTCCGCTAAAGCTCTCATTGACATTTTTTTGTTTTTCTGTACCAAATATGTACCGTATTTAAAACTAAATTTGTGCTTATACAAATTTTTAACATGTTTTGGAGATTCAGAGCTCAACAAAGTCATGTTTGGGTACAAATTTCCACAAAACGCCGTTAAAGCTCTCATTGGCAATTTGTGTTTTTCTATACCAAATATGTTCCATATTTAAAACTAAATTTGTGCTTATACAAATTTTTAACATGTTTTGGAGATTCAGAGCTCAACAAAGTCATGTTTGGGTACAAATTTCCACAAAACTCCGCTAAAGCTCTCATTGACATTTTTTTGCTTTTCTGTAGCAAATATGTACCGTATTTAAAACTAAATTTTTGCTTATACAAATTTTTAACATGTTTTGGAGATTCAGAGCTCAACAAAGTCATGTTTGGGTACTAACTTCCACAATACACCGTTAAAGCTCTCATTGGCATTTTGTATTTTTCTTTTCCAAACGTTTTCCATATTTAACTAAATTTGTATTTATACAAATTTTTAACAAGTTTTGGAGCCTTAAATAGGTATTTCCGGTTATTTAAACATCCACTTCCAGTTTACCGATCATTACGAAAATATGAATATCTTGACTTCTAATGAACGTAGAGACAAAAGTAAACCTGTTTTGGATAGCTCAAAGACTGGTTTATCCAATAAAATAATTTTTGAAAAATGTCATGTTTTGCCAAAATATACCTTTTCAACGCGTTCGGATACCTTAAATGTAATCATACCATCATAATATCTGAAATTCTTTTTAATAATAATTTTCAAAATTGTTTAATTATAATAATAATAATTTTGGGATAATTTTAAAAATATATTATAAAAATTCTTTTAAAATGTAAAGGAATAGGGTACGAGAGTAAAATCTACTTCCTGTGCAATATCTTTTATTTGTTGAAAAATATTTTCTCCGTTGTAAATAAAGTTTCTGCAGTAGCAGTAGGAGGTCAGTTTTATCCAGTAAGTTATTGGGTTCTTGAATTGGTTTTTAAGGTCGTAAAAATAGTTCATTAAAGCTTCCTGCAGCTTGTTTAAGGAGATACTAGTAAAAGGATCTTGAAGGTCAAAATAAAGTAATTTTATTTTTGAGGAATGCTATGACTTTGCTGTTGTTTTATTGTCCAGATGTAGTTTCCTTTTCAATAAAGTTCAAGAGTGATATTTAGATATTTTGAGGAAGTATTTCTATGTTTGTTCATATACGTATAGGTACTTCATATACGTATAGGTACTTCATATACGTATAGGTAATATTGATGCTGGAATTGTTTATACAATACAATTTTTAATAATTGCATCAATACTATTTTTCTTTGTACACAAGCTATAGAATACAATAATGAATGAAGTGAACCAAAATCTAAGAAACATTTTGAGTTTCAAAGAAGTTATGGGTAAAAGTATACACATATATGCATTTTTTTCTAAATTCACTATTTAATTTTACAAAAAACACCTACAAATGGGAAAAGTGTGTCACCCACAATAAAAATTTTGATTCATTTCATTACAATTATTATTTAAAACACAAGCTTAAAATTTTACGTAAATACATCTATTAATTTTTGAGATACCATTTTAACGGGGGAGAATTTTTATAAATATTAAAGTTTTGAGAAAATGGAAGTTTAATTTTAGCTGAAAAAATATGAGATCCTGGATCACATATATTACCCATAAGGTCGGACCTTCCTTTTTCTAGAAAATATCAACTGTCTTGGAAAGAGGAAAGTCTGAACTACCAGAAATTACAATAAAAAACTAATTCACCAATGTGCTCAATAATCAGTGTTTTAAACGAAGTCGGATACCTTACCTTAATTTATGTCTTTATGAATTTTACATCCTTAAGTAAGGATGTAAAATTCATAAAGACATAAATTGAAGGAAAACTGAAGGTAGTAAAGAAAGGAGAATGCGCTGAAATTAAGAACTTGTATCTTCAGTTATCAATAGTTTATATAGTATATAACTGAAGGGAAATAATTATGTATTAATACAGTAACAAACTTATATATGAATGCTTCACTTGCCAAATCGATTAACTCCATTTTTGGAATTTTATTAAATTTTAATATCAAAGCACTTCATTAGCTCCTAACTGTACAAATTCAAAACAAATTTCTCTAATAATAACTATTAACACCACTAAATGACAAAACGGTTTTAGCTATTGAATAATAAATAATTTATGTCAGAAGCCAATCTAATTAACTCCATACTATAATATATTTATATCAAAATAAAAATCTATTTAACCAGCTGCTCTATTTTTCCTCTCCTACGGAATTATTCCCCAGTTACTTGCCTAATGATTTAGAATTTACTATCATCGAATCTCAAGCAAAAAAGTTCAGAATATCTTTTCGCCAGATGATTGGTATAATATAAAAAACAGTAAAAAGAAAGCACCGTTTCATATGGCTCAAATGACGCATCATGGCGTTTTCTCTACAAGTACTTTAGACAATTCTATCTAAATAGAACGATATCAGTTACAGGGATACCAGTAAATTGGCTCAAAATGCACTGGAAAAAATTAGAGAAATCGAAATCCCATCTGATACAATTTAATTATGACTTTAACAAAGACACCAAATTTAGTGCCATAAATATACGAAAAAGTGTAGCAGGTAGACCACTAAGTCTGACAAATGTGATCCAGGCTTTGTTGCATCCAACAGGTAAAACAACGACAAGAGAAAAGAGGAAAGATATGATGGACTTGTTGAAATTTATTCCTCCTATTAAACACGAGTATTATAAAACTTTAAGGACAAATCGACAGGATGGGATCTCAAATACAGCTAAAGAAGATGACATCATTTATAATGATGATAACGCAATTTAAACAAAATAATAATACCCTTAATATTATGTACGAGTAACAGAATAGTTATTATTCATTCGTGCTAAACTCTTTAATAAAACATATGTTTATATAATGACATTTTTCCGTAATCTAATACTATAATACGAGGAATGGTTGCCAAGTCGAAAATCGCCCCAGAATTAATACACTCCGGTAAACTTGGGGGTCTGGGGTTTCTGGCCACGAGGAATCTATTGGCGCCGGTTTTGAAGCGCTACGGTCGAGCAGTTCGGAGTTACAGATAGGATATTTTCAAACTTTATTAGTTCGCTATAATGGCTACTTAAATTTTCAAGCGGTAACGTGCTGCCATCTATAGCCAATATGACGAACTAATAAAGTTTTATGTTTATGCTGTTATAGGTTTGTAATATGTTTCTTATGTATGTATATAGGTTTGGTTTTTCTAAATAAATTTGTCAAAAATATTGAATTTCAACACACTTCAATCTTTACCTTTACTTTACCTTTGCATAGAATAGTTCCCTTTCCAAACTCTAACTTTGTTTAGAATAGTTTACAATGGTGCCCTTTAACCGGTTATCTTTTCACCAATGGTTTCAATGATTTTCTTATGGCATGTATTGTTTTGATAAATCACAATTGAAAATTTAAATCTTCGAGTTAGCTTCGATACCTGTTTTCTCCGAGCGGAGCTCGGTCACCCGCTGGTAAAAGAATAAATCAAAGACTGAATTTGAATCAATAATTTGCTTTCACTTGCCAAATCTATTAAATCCCCCAATCACGAAACAATTGTAGTAATATTAACAATTACACCAAGTATATTACATCTTATACTTTCTATATGTCGTCAAATCAAATAGGCGTTTGCAATAATACAGTCTGCATCGTATTTTCAAATTTTTAATTTGAAAATAATTTTAAAAACCACATATAATATTTTATCCTTTTTCTCAACTTCTTGTTTGATGGAGTTAATCGATTTGGCAATTGAAGCATCCATATAACAAAGGAAACAGCAAAATAAAACAAAAGGTAAATCATATTCTCCAACCCACCCGAGGGCACACGGATAAATAATACAAAATAACTAGATTCCCGCAACAATAATATTGGTGAGACAATGACTGAAAATCAAGAGCCATCACCGGCCACGGTACAACCCATCCCTAAGGAAGTACATCCAGTCATAGATAGGGGGAGAGAGGCAGACACCCCAACTTTTCCTGTACCCTTCAGGGAGGCGAGATACAACCACCATTCCGTAATCTTCTCAGAATTATTTCGAGGTGCCCCCTAGTGGTGGGAAGGAAAACAGAAGATAAAGAACAAAAGTGAAATACTTGAAAAACAGTGGTGAGAATATAATCACGTCTTAATGGAACGAAAGAAAGGTTGAATAATGTTATGGTAATTAATAATAATTGCAATTACACCTAATCAGGAAACTATTGCTTAATTAGAAACGATTTTCAGTGAATAAAATTAAAGAAAAAAAATCCAAAACAAGTAAAAGCGCTAACTATTTTTCTTGCAATCTATGTTGCTATTGTATTCAATATTAAATATCCCATTTTTCTATAAACACTTCTTTATGAAACTATTACAGGGGGCTATTTAATTAGAGACAATTTCTCGTGAATAAAATTTAAAAAAAGAAATAATTTCAGCAATATTTCCAAACACAAAAAGAAGCCTTAACTATTTTTCTTGCTACCTTTGTTACTTTCAATATTCAATATTAAGTATCCTATTTGTCTATAATTCATTATTTCAGTATCTTGCAATATTCATTTTATTCAGGCTTTCTGAAAGATTAAACTTTCTGTAGAAAATAATAGTTTCTTATACGATAACTTTGGCTGAAATATTTTTGTTAAATTACTGAATTAAAAATATTTTAATTATAAAATAAATTCTGATTTATTTATTTTATAAATATTGAATAGAATATAATAAGATTATAACGAAATCAGAGTTAACTAAAAATATATTAAATAAAATACATATAAATTTTTTTAATGGAGTTTGAAATTTTATCATTATGAAATTAAATAATTGGAAGTGTCATATTTTCTTTTCTCCTTAATACAGAAGTTATTTCACCAGCATAAAAGCTATTAACCTCGAGCAAAATCATGAATGTCACAACTACTAAAATATTTATTATTGTAATTCATTTATTTACATTGTTGTAATTTCACCACGTTTGCAGAAATGTAAATAGATAGATTGACAAACGATTAGTTATTTAACTATTTTGTACTTTTTGTTATACTATTAAGCAATATAAATACTAAAGTATCAACAAAATTTCAATTATTTATTTTTTATTTTTGTACTTATTGTGATCACTTACTATCAGAATGTCTTTTAACCAATTTCAATTAGATTTGATATAAATTTTATCTGTCTAGCTCAAAATGTTTTTATGTAGACAGACAGGCAATATGCTGAAAATATGTTTGCATTCAATGAGGTCTGATTTGAAAACTTTTTTTAGAATATCAAGATGGAATTTTTTGAGGATTACTAAACTTCGTATATCAAAAAATAAAATTTATCTTGTCAAAATGCACAAATTCATGTATATGTGTGTAATAACAATAAGTGAACCAAATATTTTAAAACACTAGTGATATCAAAAACCAAATGTTTTTGCTCAAATCCTTTGAATTTTTAAAAATATTTTTAAACTTAAAATCTTCATTGTTTCAAATTGAAAATATGCATACTGTATTTGCAGCAGACGGAAATCCTAAAATAATGCTGCTCATAAAGTTTGTTTTCTTCCTCTCTCAGATTAGTATATATTAAAATTCCCGACTCCAATATATCGCATCATAAAGTGAGAGGCATTTGCAGATAAAATCGTGTATATATGTATAATGCCTATAAGTTAGGCAAATAATTTCAATCGCAAGGGATATTAGAAACCAAATGTTTTTGCTCCAATTCTATGATTTATTTTAAAACTGAAAACATTCATTATATCATATTCAAAATATGCATACATTATTTGGTGCGAATTGTATTTCTGAAAACATGATGCTCATAAAGTTTGTTTTCACCGTCTCGCAGTTAGTAGATATTCAAAATCCCAACTCCAAAATACGCATCTACCGCATTATGAAGTTAGCAGCATTGCAGATAAAATCATGTATATATGTGCAATGTCTATAAGAGAGCCTAAGAATTCAGATGAAAGGGTTATCCGAAACCTAACGCCTTTGCTCCAAACTTTTGATATTATTTAAAACTAAAAATTTTCACAATTTCAAATTGAAAATATGCATACAATATTTGGTGCTGAGTGAAATCCTAAAATAATGATGCGCATAAAGTTTCTTTTCTCTATCGCGCAGATTAGTAGATATTGAAAATTCGGACTCCAAAATGCGTACTTACCGCATCATAAAGTGAGCGGCATTGCAGATAAAATCATGTATATATGTTTAATGCCTATAAGAAAACTAAAGAATTTCAACGCCAAGGATATCAGAAACCAAATGCTTTTACTCCTATACTTTGAATTATTTTAAAATATTTGAAAATCAAAAATCTCCATTATTTCAAATTGAAAATATGCATATAATATTTTGCTCCAGAATGAAATCCTGAATTAATAATGATGCAGATTAGTAGATATCGCATCATAAAGTGAGAGGAATAGAATATAAAATCATGTATTATATGTGTAATGCTTATAAGAGAGCCAAAGAATTCCAAAGCCAGGAATATCAGAAAACAAAAGTTTTTGCTCCAAAAATTTGGATTATTTTAAAATATTTTAAAATGAAAAATTATTTCATATTAAAAATATGCATACAATATTTGGTGAATCCTGAAATAATTATGCTCATAAAGTTTGTTTCCTCTATTTCGCCGATTAGTAGATATTAAAAATCCCGACTCCAAAATTCGTACTTACCATATCGTAAAGTGAGCGGCATTACAGATAAAATCATGTATATATGCG
>JAPMOQ010007591.1:11064-22967 GCA_026543055.1 Argiope trifasciata | reverse complement strand
TTGCAACAAATTTCATTTTCTCTAGTATTTTTATGAAGCACGAATGAAGTTTTATCGCACAAACGCAGTAAAATATAAATAAATAAATAATAGATCTATGAGAATTAAGCAAAAACTGTTCAAAGTTTTGAAAGCGGAGCATCGCCAAAACCCGAACAATGTTCAAACAGATGTACATGTATTTAATTATTTGTTTTTATTTTTATTTTACTCTTAGAAATTGAATTTCATATTTTTATAGGTGTCATTTTAAACTGCAATTTCCAGTGATCTTCTGTTTCTTCCTTTTCGCAAAATGTATTTAACTTGAGTCAACCATTCACCTTGTTCAAAAAAGTCTTTTTTTTTAATTTATTTTTACATATTGAATTGGAGAAAGAACAAGAAAAATTTCTCATCATATCTCCATATTTTTCAAGTATTTTTCATTCATATAAAATCTACATAAATGAAAATGAATGTCTATCTGTATGTCTTTTATGCTTTCCTGAACCATTTATAAGATTGCGATAAAACTTGGTCAGCTTATTGCTTACTAACCGCCTTTGGTGACCAGCTGGTTCGCCATGAGTAAAGCGCCCTAAAATTTTCAATTAAATAGCATATTCATAAGCTAAAATTTAAGAAATAGTTAAAGTTAGAAGATTCAGTTATTAGTAGTTAAAGAGTCGGTAAATTATCCGGAAAAACTTTTTGAGTTTAATGCTCTAATAATTTATCGGTTATGCTTTCAAAATATTAAATATGTTTTTTTAAAGAAAACGAAAAAGGGAAAAAAATATTGAATAAATGATTTAGATGTTGCAAACGATTATAGAAACCTTGGCTTTGCATTTATTTTTTTAGAAAATTTCACATTATATATACGTTTTTATTTTATCCAGTCACGTGCTAAAAGTTGCATTTCTTTAGATCTGATTTGCGATTATAGTTTTTGTTTTTTTATTTCAACTTCCGTCACTGTTTTATTTTATTTTATCCAGCCATGTGCTAAAAAAATATGGCCAAAATATTTCTTTAAAAATTTGTTAAAAATAGAAGCTTGAGTTATACATTAAAACACTGGTACCATTAGGAAGTTAATTTTTTAATCTTTAAATTGATGTAAAAATCATTTTTGGAAGTTATAGCGGCAAAACGTCGAAATTCCGCTTAAATTTTAATTAATTCACATTGTAATTAAAAATTCGAAAAAAAGGGCTAAGAAGTGCACATTCCCGACCTCCAAGGTATACATGTACCAAATTTGGTAGCTGTAGGTCCAACAATCTGGCCTGTAGAGCGCCAACACACACACATTGAGCTTTATTATAAGTATAGATTATGCGAGAAAGTGTTGTGGAGACCAACACTGCGAGTTTAAATTTTAATTAAATGTTAGCGTTTTTCGCAGTAACTACCAAAAATAGCAGCACCCATTTTAAAACAAATAGTTTTGCCCCATCTTAATTCTCCAAAATTATCTTCTCAACTATATTGACGATTTGATGGTATAAATATATTTTCTATGTTTAATTCATTTTAAAAGAAATTTTTTTAAATCTAAATTATAAAATTAAATTTGAAAATTCCGATCAAATATGAAACGAGTTTCATGATGCAATAAATATTTTCTATCATTACCATTCTGAAAGAACACCAAGTGCTACAATTCTAAAAGAATACACAAATCTAATATATAAGAAGTTTCTTTGATAATGTGAAACTTACCTACATATAAACACTTAAACGCATATGTAATTTAATAACATAAATAAGAAAATATCTTAAAAAGGAGTACATTATTGCATATAAATTGCTATAATATAATTTTAAGAAAATTGGCTGATTCGATTTAAAGAATTAAAACACAGCATTAAAAATTCAAAAAAATTAGATAACAAAGGTTTGAAATAAATAAAACCCCGGATTTTGAGCATTTTAATAACCATTTTTCTTACTTGATATTAGCTGGTACCCGACGCGTTGCTGCCGCAAAAGAAATAATTTTGAAAATAACGTTTGAAACATAAAATAACTGTCTTGTGTAATTAGAAATGATAGAAAGAATAGCATTTATTTTAGTATCGGAAATGAATACTTTAATTGAAATTGAATGATATATATAATGGTGAAGCATAAATTTATTCACTTTATTTATTTATAAATTTATTCACACTAGAAGTATTCACTTTATATTGTTTTTTAAAATTTTTTATTCAAGACTTTAGGGTTGGCAATATTTTGTTATTAATATTATTATACAATATCCGTCTTCAGCAGATACAAATAAATTTCTTGAATCTGCCACTCGTAAGCTTCCAGCATGTGAAAAATGTATATATTTATTTTTTTAGGTTCAATCCACACACTTGAAGTGATTGACCTTGTGCCCTATTGGTGGTCGTTTTTTTTTATATTATGCCTATGACCTTCGCTTGAGTGCAAGTAATAGGTTGAAATTTTATCGCAATCCGAAGAGCGGTATGGTGACGCATAAAGTACGAATCTGGTGATTCGCTTAGTATTCGATCCCAAATTTCAATCAGAATTCTCAAGTTTAATGTTAAAAAAAAGCAAATTAAAATGTTGTTTTAAAATTGATTAAACATAGAAAATATATTTATACCATAAACTCTGAAGTATAGTTGAAAAAAAAGGATCTTTTAAATGCTAAGATGGTGCAAAATTATTTGCACTATAATATTTTCGAAAGTTACAACAAAAAACAATAAATTTTATTAAATGATTAGTTAAAATTTCAACCCCATAGGATTGGTTCCCTTAAACCTTTCTCACACTATCTTATAAAACTATTAATTCAATGATTAACATATACAATAAAAGCTCCTTATTCGCGGATTTAAAAAATGTGACCCAATTCCGATATTCGTGGCTAAAAATTTCTTTAATCGTGGATCTAATAAGTACATACATAATAAAAGGATTCTAATAGATTTCCAACCCAATATCCTTTATGAATGCTGTCAAATGGACTAATAAAAAGAGTGAAATAGATCTTATTACAATTTTATCTAAAGTATGTTGTTAAATGCAAACTGCAAACATAGCCGAAATCGCGAATGGAATAGGACGAGATAGATTCAAACAGATAGAATCAAATGACATTCAGGAATTGCTTGAATCGCAAGATGAAGATCTGACTGAAACCGATTTGAAGGAAATGTTAAATTCACAACCCATTGAAGAAGAGGCTTCAACGACTACTGGAAACGTGACATTCAAAATATTAGTGAAGGTTTAAAAATGGCAAATGAGCTTTGAGATTTCTTTATGAACATTGATCTGTCTATGGAACGAAGTATTATTTTAAGAGGCAAATTGCTAATGCGACTGTTGCGTATCAGTCTGAATGGAAGGAGCTTTCAAAAACTGCCAAGCAAGAGAAAATGACAAAATTCTTCAAACCATTGCCTAAGCCTTAAGATAATGAATCAAAATGTTCAAAAACTTCAATTGAAATTTTATATATATAATTACAAAATATTAACCTTTTACTTGCATTTAGCATCTTTACAGAATCTGTTGTTGAGTTATTTGGTGGTTAATCCATTATTAATAGATGCGGTAAATAGATCCGAAAATATGTTTTATGCTTTTAATAATTTAACTTTGCCTATAACCATTTCGTAAATGCAAGTAATAAGTAGTTGAAGTTTTATCAAAACCCAATGAGCGGTACAGCAGTGCATAAGAGTGATATAGACCAGTGCTCCGCAACCTTTTCTCACCTACGAAGCACCTTATTTCTTTCTAGAATTCCGCGGCACACCAGAAGATAAAGTATATAGGTATTCATTGATACACACATTTTACAATAAATGTTTGTTTTTTATTTGAAAGGTATACATACATAAATCCGTAACATATTTATTTCTACGCAATCATAATAATTATTAATGTGATACCTGCGCTTGTTTCAATGAACACAAAAGTTTTATATTCGGCTCAATATTTGACACCGCTACCCGAAGTTCTTGGTCAAGATCTTTTAAGCATGACCGATTATCATTTTTAATTAATACAAGAGTTGAAAAACTTTGTTCACATAAATATGTCGGCGAAAATGGAAGTAATGTTAAGATTGCTTTGTAGGAAATGTGAGGATATTCCTTTTTAACGTAAATCCAGAAAACATCTAAAGGAACTTTGGAGAAGTATAATTTTAAAGTCATGTCATTATTTAAATCTGTAAATTCCTCTCGAATTTGTAGAGGTAGTGCTTTATTGTCATTTTGCTTTATCGTTGATTAATTTGGTGGGCCTTGGTGTTTACACAACATACTATGCAGTTCTCACCAAGGGACCATTGCATAATTATTTAGTTATAACAATTATTCTATAGTATATTTAGAAAAATAGACATTATTATGAAAAAAAATTGTCATTGTGTATTAAATACATGAAGAAAAATTTTAAAATGTCAATGTATTTGACCGCGGCACACCTGTATCTGGCTCATGACACACCGGTGTGCCGCGGCACACCGGTTGCGGGGCATTGATATAGACGAGCATTCATTTTTTTTATACAGATAAAATCTGGTGTGTGCAAAATGAGTAATTTGTGATTGGAACACAGGATTTTCATGATTGCACTTCATTTCATTTTATTTACCAAATAATTGCACAAAAATGTTATATTAGTTTGGCTCTGATTGAGCAAAATTGTCATCGATATATTTTGAGCGCCAATTTAATATCAACAAGTTTGTAAATAGAAAAAAAAATAACGCAATATCATTCTACTGTTTTTTTTAAAGAGAAAACGCTTTTTTTTCATTCGCTTTTACTCGTTTTCAGCTGAAATCTTCAATTTAATGATAAATGATTTGAAGTAAAAAATAAAATGCCTTTCGATAGAATTTTTATCACGATAAAGTTTACACTAGCTCATATATGTGGTAACTTCTTTTTATATAAGGTAATAAAAACTCATTCATACAGTTGTTCTATGTGCAGCTGGGAATTTTCTATCACATTCACTGTTTAATGAATAAAAGTGGTACTTTAATTTTTAACATTGCAGCTGGTTTATACCAGTTCAAGTAATTGATGTTTTCTATTAAAAAAACATAAAAATTTCCTGCAGCTGCTCCTTAAGAAATTAAAAAAATAAATAACGTTTTTAACAAATATTTAACTTAAAAATAAATGCTTTTTATATAACTTGATACTTTTACATCAAAAATGCTTTGATGATTTTATATCCAAAAAGTAATTCAAAATTTTTGATACGCAATTTATAAAGCAGTAAGGTTTTATGCTGTATATAATATGCTAGCCAAAGGACAAATCTTTGAATAGCGTATTGTTTGGTGTCGTAATGGCCAAGCAATAATAAGTCCTGATCATATTTTAAAATTTAATGGATGACAATGAAAGGTTAATGGTGAACAAATGATGATGATTAATATACAGGATGGAATGAATAATCAAGTTCGTATTTAGCATGCAAGTTTCGTCTTTTAGAAAAACGTTGTAATTTCGTCTTCCGTCTTTACACATACGTCATGGATTATTTTAGTTCGTCGTCATCATCTTGCCTCGTCCAGACATGAACTTCACTTAGCTCATGTTGTCTCCACCAGAGGGCTGCTTAGTGGCGGGGAGTGAGATCACAGGCGTGACTCAATGGTGGGAAGTGATATACCTAGCACCACAGTATTGTATATAGCTTATACAGGGTGTCTCAAAAACCTTGCCTACGCTTTTATTCCTTTAATTTTGATCACGGATGTATATTACAAAATACAAAGTTGCATAAAAAAGGAAACAAAATATTATGAAATGAATTAAAATTTTCATGGGATTAAATTAAAAAATATATAAAATTTAAATTTTTATACGGACACCGTACCCAAAAATTTCCAGTCAGTAAAACGTGTCCCATCCTCTAATAAGTTCATGTCAGCGTTTTATCATAAAAAGTCTCTAAGAAATGAGACTACATAAATGCTGACTACTTTTTGATGCCTGTATATGAGTTCGCAAAGATGAAAAATCATGTCAAATGTTCGTGTTTTAGGTGTTATATACAAATAAACAAATAAAGTAATGATTGAATAAATAATTTTGCTTTTTATTGATTCAAAAGTATTATAAATTTGTTGAAATAATAACTTAAAAGAAATATTACATATTTTTTTACAAGTTCATTGACTGTGCTATTTTTAAGTTATATTCTGTAATTAATGATATGAAATTTTAAAGTGTATTTCAGGGAGCGCACATTTTAAACTTCGAATTTAAATCTAAAGGTATGAAACGCATTTTGTTTTTTTATGATACATTTCTGCGTTACATCACCTACTCTGATGACATGTAAATATATTTGCTTTTTAATTTGTGATTGACCCTCCGACAACTTTGTTTTATCATATCTGTGAGAGTTTTCATGATAAAATTCTGAAATTTTGTACACGACCTTATTAGAAAACGGGGTAAAATTTACTCATTTGGAATTTTTTTTGTAAGGGGTCCGTATAAAAGTTTGCATTTCGTATTTTTTGAAGTTTAACTTCCTGAAAATTTTAATTGATTTCATAACATTTTGCACCTTTTTTTACGCAACTTTTTTTTTTTTTACTATATGTCTGTCATCAAAATTTAAAGAATAAAAAGGGGGGTCAAGTTTTTGACATCCAGTTTATGTTACATATAATGCGCTATACAAAGGAAAAATATTTGGAGAGCGTATTAGAGTATAGCATAAATAATAAGCATATATAGCTTATTTCGACAAGAAACATCTCAATTTTACTCATTGATAAAGTTTTAAAGATTTTTTTTGAATCAACATCATAATGTTTAATCATGGATGGCTGTATAGCTTTGATTGTTGACACAAGACACAATAATGACCATAAAAGTTTTCTAAGTACTTACTTTTATACACATACACACATAAATATATATATTTGTGTGTATGAGTGTACACACACACACACATATATATATAAGTTTAAGTAATGACTGATTCGAGCATCAACGATTTGCTTAAAAATAAGAAACGGTTAATAAAAGATATCGAAGATGGAGAAAGCTATACAGATATATATTGCGAAAAAATATTAATGGCCAATACATGTATAACAAATCTAAAACAATTTAAAATACTTGGTGTAAGTAGGTGTAACTAGGTGCAAAGATTACTATGATTGTATAAGAAGTTAAAAATTTTTCACTCATGATACATCGCAACGTAGGCCATAAAATTTTTATTGTTGGATTGAACTGATATTTACAAGGAACGGTGTATTTATAGTTGAAGCAGAGACAATATTTGTTCCGCTGTGTGGCTTGATTGCCAGCTTTTATAAAATTTCAGGTAATTTTTTCCCGTTATTTAATTTTTGATCCAATTTTATTTTTATTCTTCAAATAATTCTGGCTGCTAATTTATTACAATACTTGAAAATATTTCAAGTAATTTCTTTTATTTTTAATTTCGATTTTAATTTATAGTGAAAACTGCTTGTACTAAAAATATGCTCGATTTTAAATAAATTAATTTGAATATGAAAGGGATATAAAATGAAAGCATGGACTTGAAAATCCATGTAAATTAACATACAATTTAATAACTGAGCAATGGGTTTTTATAGAAACGTATTAAAATGTAGTAGTGGATCTTTATTATTCAACAACTGACTTTCTTTGATTGTTAAATCATATCCAAATAATGAAACTCATTTTTAGAAAAATAAATCTGTCATAATAAAAATAGGCTTTAGGAAGAAATAAAAGTTTGTCACAGAATTTAGTAAATTTTTTATTCCTATTATCAGAATTTCCTTTTGTTTACATCTAATAAAACATCTCTCTCTTCCTTTTATTTTTACATAAAAAAAATTTAGAAAAAGGAAAAAAAAAAAAAAAAACGTTTTTTCTTATGGAATGCTTAAATCAGTTTGTAAATAGTTTTATTATTCAACAATTGACTTTTTTTAATTTTTCAATGTTATACAAATTATGAAAATCTTTTTTAGGAAAATAAATATATCGTTATAAAAATAGACTTTAGAAAAAAATAAAAGTTTGTCAAAAAATTATATTAATTTTTTATTTGTATAATCAGAATTTTCCTTAGTTTACTTCTAATAAAACAACATTCTTTTCCTTTTATTTTTACATCAAAAAATTTAGAAAAAAAGAAAAAAATATATCTTTTCCTCTTGTGGAATGCTTTAAAAAGTTTGTAAACAATTATATTATTCAAAAATATACTTTTAAAATTTATTTAATGATATCCAAATAATGAAAATCATTTTTTAGTAAAATAAATATATCGTTACAAAAAAAGACTTTAGAAAAAAAAAAATTTGTCAAAAAAATATTCTAAATTTTTTTATTAGCATGATCAAAATTTCCCTTAGTTTACTTCTGATAAAGCAGCCTTATTTTCTTATTTTTACATAAAACAGTTTTTTTACATAAAAAAATCTTCTTCTCTTATGGAATGCTTTGTAAACAGTTTTATTAGTCAACAATTGACTTTCTTTGGTTCTTCAATGATACCCAAATAATAAAAATACTTTTTAGTAAAATAACTGTATCGTTCTAAAAATAAACGTTAGAAAAAAATAAAATATGTCAAAAAATGTAATTTTTTTATTTGTATAGTAAGAATCTTCCTTAGTTTACTTATAAGAAATCATCTTTATTTTTCTTTTATTTTTACATCAAAAAATTTTTTTAAAAAGAAAAACAAATCTTTTTTTCTTATGGAATGCTTAAATCAGTTTGTAAACAGTTATCCATGAATTAATGTTGTTCTTAATACTTAAAGATGAGTGCAATGCAAATAACCCAATGTATCTTTTATCTTTTACAAGAAAAATCTTTTTGTCCATCCTGATAAAGCCAACCCGTTCGGTTTTTGAAGTCCAGAAATTCATATTAATATGCCAAACAGACTTACATTAAAATGACACAAATGATCTCGGAAGAACTGATTAAAGTTTACAAGTTTGAGCGCAAGGAACAAGAAAAATTGACAATCCATTAAAATCGTAGTTATTAATTTGAATGTTTATTGCTCAAAGAAGACATCTAACAGGGTTTGACGTGTTTGCGCACGGTTTTTATGGATATTCATCTTCTTTAAATATTTTGATTTAAATCCGTTTTGAGCTATTCGACTAGCAGGTGAAAACTTAGTGTGACAAGATGCCAATTTATTAAAAAACTTAAGTTGTGTTAAGGTATCCGACTATGCTCGAATTAAAATTTTTGAATAATTGGGTTTTTTAAAAACAATTTAAAACTATGGTTTTTAGATGTATTGTAAATTGTAATACAAAATACTATATATACAATAAAATTATTTGAAAACATAAAATATTTTGAGAAATAGGAAAATTTGTGATAAATTATAATGAAATTGAATCAAAACGTTTAGCACTTTACACAACATTGTAATGCAACAATCCTATTTTGCTTTGCACACAAGTTATAGCATGATGAAGGAAATGAACCAACATCTAGGAAAAATTCAGAGATGCAAAGAATTTATAGATAAAAATATATATGTATATAGGTATTTTTACCATGAATTTACAACTTAATTTTTCAAAAAATATATTTTATGCGTATATTTCTGCTGAGATATCGTGTTAACGGGGGAGAATTTTTATGAAAATTAAAATTTGAGAAAATTGTAGTTAAAGACAAATTTTAGCTGAAAAATCTGTGACCCTGGATGATTGGTCAGGATTACATTTTCCTAAAACAATGAAATGATTTGGAAAGAGCGAAGCCTAAAGTAGATGAAATAACAATAAAAATATATTCGCCAATGTGGTAGATAATCAGTGTTTTTAACGTAGTCGGATACTATTTAATAAAAAATTCGGTTTTGAATTTCTGTTAATTGAACATAATAATTTTAACACTGAAATTATTGTATGCTTTAGAAGAACCAAATTAAGAAAGAAGACAAGTAGAATTAGCATTTCCAAAATCAGTAAAACATTTCTTCAGCGATGAAATCTTGCGTTCTTTCTTTAGGTTAAAAAACCGAAATTATTAAATTATCTAGAAAGATACTGTCTAGAATATTTTCATATTCTTATGAGGAAACCAATTCTGATGAAGAGAAAATTGAAGAAACTACTCATCAGAGCAATGCGTTCTTAAAAGAAGTCATGAAAAAATTCCACTCATAAGTGTCTTGAAGTCATTGAAGAAAAATTTAGATTTCCGAAGACACTGAAAGCTAAATTTTCATTATTTAAAGCAACGAATAAAGAACCAAAAAATTTTGATTTGTTATTTGATGCCACGAAAACTATAAAACCAAGCTCAGTAGCTATGGGATCTGGCGGACATTAAATTCGTCAGGCCAAACATTCTTCAGCTGAAGTAGTGTGGAGAAGGGATGCCAGTTCAGATGTCATTCTCGTCATCTGACCGTGGTTCAAAATGACGGGCTCCGTCCTAAAATAGTCCTCGTGTTGCTTTACAACAGGATGTTATATATAACTAAACTAAACTTTCAGTATTCTCAAGTGTAATATTAGATAATATGATTAAAATATTTTTTTAAAAAATTCATTAAACATAGAAAACATACTTATATCATAATATCTTTAATATAGTTGAAAACATAATTTTTGGAAATTAAGATGGTGCAAAATTATTTGTACTACGATAATTTTGGTGGTTATTGCGAGAAACGCTAAAATTTAATTAAAATATAAAATATCCAGGGTTGGTAGCCCCAAAACGTTCTCGCGTAATCTGTAATAAATTTGTTACCTCTGAGAATGACTTGCGTGACACTTGTGTACTGTAAGTACAAAATATTAGCCATTAACTTGGATTTAGCATTACTACAGAATCTATTGTCTCCTCGGCGAGTTATTTGGAGATGAATCCTTGGTAAATAGATGCGGTTAAGATTTTTTTTTTCTTTTCAAAATGACGAATTCCTTCCCAAAGTCCTATTGTTGCTTCACAAAGGACCGTTAATATAACTAAACTAAACTAACGGCTAATTCATCAATGCGTTTAGTTGATTTATATTTTTGAATGTATCACATTCTATGGATAAAGCACCAATTATCTAACATAGATAGTACAAACGATAATTTTACTTTAATTGATATTTTATCCTTTTTAATAACTCCATAACTAAGTTCACATTATCCAGCTTCATTTTTAAATTTTCAACAAAAATATGTTACGGTATGTTTCATCCAGTAATGATACAGTGTTTCTATATTACTACAGTCTTATATACAGGAGATATATTTGAAAAGAATTCAGTTTGTTTACTTTTGCTTCAATTACTGTGTAAATATTTTGTAGAGTTTTATTTATTTTATCATTTGGTTCAAAATATTTCAGCCAAATAAAATCATAAAACTGCTTTTTCGATGAGTTAAAATTCTTTTCCAAATACTTAATTTGTTGAAGAATTTTATTTCATATCTAAAAGAATGCAACATGCTTATTTTTTTAAACTATGTACTAAATTATTTCAAACAGTAACTTAAATAATACTATTAACCCACACAACTAAAACATTCTACAAAATTTAAATATTTTCTTTAAAATCAATACATACAGAATGCGAAATAATTAATTATCAATTAGGAATTTATAAAAATAATGTATTAAAAAGGTATTTGTAAAAATAATGTGTTAAAAAGGAATTTGTAAAAATAATGCTATAAAAAGGAATTTGTAAAAATAATATATTAAAAAGGAATTTGTAAAAATAATGCTATAAAAAGGAATCTGTGAAAAGTAATATATTAAAAAGGAATTTGTAAAAATAATGCTATAAAAAAGAATTTGTAAAAATAATGTGTTAAAAAGGAATTTGTAAAAATAATGTATTAAAAAGGAATTTGTAAAAATAATGTGTTAAAAAGGAATTTGTAAAAATAATGCTAT
>JAPMOQ010007590.1:159981-178004 GCA_026543055.1 Argiope trifasciata | reverse complement strand
ACGACACAAGCTTCGTCAGAATAGGCCACACAGCAGTCCTCCGTTCAGGACTCCTCATTTCAAGACCTCTATATCTCTAGGTCTTCTCGATTAATTTCGCCGCGTTACTTGTTTTCTTCGTTGGAAACCAGGCCGTTCAGCTTCGGCTTGATTCCTTTGGATTCTTCTTCAATTCTTCTTTCCCTTTTCTCCACTGCTCCGCTTCGACTTTTTCCGACTCACTCCACCGCAGCCGCCTGCCTTATATATACCGATGGTAGGCCGGGCTAACATCTTCTGGACCAATCAGAAGCATTCTAGATGTATCTCTGCTCCTAGTGGACGTATCGGGAAAATTCTCGATGTTTCAAGTACTTTCCATTTTGTCGCCAAAGTCGCCAAATTCGCCGTCAAATGGTTGCCAAGTTTGTCCCCAAGCCTTGGGACTTCTGACGTCACACCCATTCACTATTTAATGCATATTACTGTCAATCTGTCTTCCTTACGATGACAGTATTAGAGCGGGAAAGCAAAACCACAGGTTCGTAACAATATACTTCAAACAAAACAATAAGTGAAATTCGTTATCTTTTTCTTAATAAAATCTTCGAAAATCTTCTATTTATATTAATTATAAAAATTTGCAAATATATATACTTATTTCTTCATAGGTGGTGTAACTGATAAAGGTCAGTAAACATTTTCTGGCATATATTACTAATTTATACAATTAAAGAAATTAAGAATACTTCACAATGCTTGTATTAGTTTCATTTAGCATATTATAAATAAATTTATTATCATACACTTTATATTTGCAGCCAGTAAGACCGGTAAAGATGCGGGTAAATATAATAATTTTTCACTAATAATTCTGCTGATATACAGGTGGTTATCAAAGCAATCGTAACACCTTAGATTTATAAAGACCCCTTTATTAGCATGGTATAAGACATTCTTTAACATTTAATACAGCTTGGATTCCAAAAGGAATCGATTCATTGGAGTGTTGAATAGCGTTTAGAGGAATATTACACCATTTTTCCTGATAATAGAGACATTGTGAAAGTTCTAGGACAGATGTAGGTAGTGGAAATCGATTCCCTTTCGAACGTTTAGAAATATACCATAATGGTTCAATTATATAGAGGTGAGGAGATAGTGATGGCAAAGCCAGAAGTTTAACTTTATCGTCATGTTCATCAAACCATGTTTGGACAAATTTTTATGTATGGATTGGGCATTATCAATCTGAGAAATTCCCTTTCTTGCAGAAACCAAACTTTGCATCATAGGATGGACCTGTCAACTAAAATTACTCTATACTTCTCCCAGTGATCCTTCCTTTCAAGTTTAAGATTGGTCCAGAAGAGAACCAATTACAGGGTCTACCCGTATCATGACAGACCCATTTCCATGCTGGCGTTGGAAGGAATCAATCATGATCATACGCTTGTGCAAGTGTCATGAAAACTTGCATAAAAATGCGTCGTAGGGAAAAGTGTGAAACACGGTTCGTCAGACCATATCATTTTTTCCACTTATCAATCCTGGTTTTATGAGTGCGACACCACTGTAGAGGACATTTATCATAAACATCTATGACAAGTGGTTTGAGAATTGCAATTCTGCCATATATGCTCTGTTTATGAAGGTGCTTTTTAATTGTAATCCCTGACACCGGAGAAATCAGATGAGTACTGAGCTCTACAGTTACTTTTGCTGCAATTGTTCGCTTTTAATACATTACAATCCGCTTCAATAACCGTCGGTCTTTCCCACCTGGCTTCTCTTTCCGACCAGTATTTTGTATTTTGCTTTGCCTATCTTGTCTCTTCAGGCGATGTGTATACTGTCCTGACTTTAGACAACGTGTCTCTAGAAACAGCTAAAAATTAGGGTATTTCGGTCACACTTGCTAAAGCTATACGGGATCCTACAATATGTCCCCTTTAAAAATCTGAGAATTCCGACATTTTACGCTTTTGAAAAAAATCCAAGAATTACAGAATTTTAATGAAACCAATACATATGAAGAAGTACAGATTCCAGAATATGTACATTTCTATTTATAAGAGAATGGTGGCTATTATTATACTTTAATGCTTACGAATCGCATTCAAAAATGGGATTCTGTATACGGGATATTCAAATAAATATCCCGTATATTTATTTGATAACCATCTGTATATTATTAGTATTGTTTTTAAAATTTTTTATTAATATTGGAATAAACATCTATGTAATCATCAAATCTTCTCTAAAAGATATATCGATATGCTTAATTCATAATTAATAAGTTATGAACGTTATTTCTTCGTAGCAGGTGCAGCTGATAATGGTAAAAAACATTTGCTGTTTTCCTTAAAATTTATATAATTTTAACCATTGGAATAATTATAAATTCATCCAATATTCTTTTCTTTTTAATAATTTTCCTTATACTTACCTTTATTCACTTTATATTTGCAGCAGATGCACCTGACAAAGATGTAGGCAAGTGTCTTATTTTCATGTTAATAATTCTATTTACTGTCGCATTATTTAAAAAACTTTTTAATTTAATTTACAATCTAAAATATAGTACAGTAGAACTAATATATATATTTAAAATTACTGTAATTTAATAATTTTTAATTAAACAAATATGTTTTGTAATATTTGATATTACTAGATGATTAAATTATTAAAAAGATCTATACAGTTTGCATTGAAGAAGTGTTAATGGTTTAATAACCTTGCTTTTCAAATTTATATTCATTTTTTTTTCCTGAATGATACATCATCTATGAAATCAAAACCATCGTGTATGTGATCAGAAAAGGAAATGATAATTACTTCTCCATCTCAAAAAAAATTTAAAAAAAAGGAAATTTCATTGAGGAAAATAAACATGCTAATAATATAAATGTACAAGTATATTTAAAAAAAAAGAATTCTAGAAATAGAATCATATTATTTAATTTTTTTCGTTATATTTTATAATGGTTCACAGCCAAAGAATGCCAAATTTTGATTTAGTTTAACTTTGTTGACTTTGTTATAAACCTATAATGTTCCTTCCTAGCACAGTTAGTTCAATCACTGGAAATATCATTTTACGATCAGCTCTGTCGGTTGCTGATCAGGCGCCGAATCAGAGAGCTTGACGATAAATTTGACGAACATTTGAAGACAAATTTGGTGACTTTGGCTATAAAATAAATGTAATTGGAATCTTCCAGAATTGCATCCTATCGGAGCAGAGAAACACTTGATTGGTCCAGAACTTTCTCTGCCCGTCTCTGGGAACTATAAAAGGCCGGAAGTCTCTTCACAACGGCAGAATAGTCCGGCGAATTGCCATCATTGTATATATTCCAAGCTATTTCTGAAGTGAGTTGTGTGCTGTGTTTTTATTGTGGAAGCAGTCTCAAGTCCTGTGTGGAGTAGCCAGTCGTGTATTAGTGAGCCGGTAGCTGGATACAGCTAAAGTGAGGAGATAGTGGAGAATCGTAGACATTTGGAGAAGTCATAGAATAAAACTACGGAAATTACTTCTGTTTAATTCTGTCTGCCCACTTTGCTAGCTGTGGCTGTTATTACTACCGTTTACGATTTTTAAGCTACTTTTGTTGTAGTGTGCTGCTGTGTGTTCACCACGGCTGTATATTTGCCGTCTTCATGTTAACAAAAGTCGCCACCTGTCACTTAAGTATTGTTTATTTAATCGACCGACAAATAAAAAAAAAACGATGGAAGGACTATTCCGTAACAACATATTGCATACTAACACCAGCGAGCAATATTGACTTCTAAACTATTTATCTTTTAAAACCATATTTTTACTTATGTATTTCAAACTAAAAAATTCATATTCTATTTCCTGCTAGAGACTTTGAGAATATTTATTTATAACATTACTAAAAACAATTTCAGATATAATTTTTTTTTTTTCTTTACAGATGGTGTAGCAGATAAAGGTCAATAAACATGTTTTTTTTGCATTCTTTACTAGTTTATAAAATTATGGCTAGTGTAAAAAATATAATTTACCGAACTTTCATTAGATTTCCTTTATACATTTTTAAGTAAATTTACTGATATTTACTGTATACTTATAGCCAGTAAGGCCGGTAAAGATACGGGTAACTATAATATTTATTATCAATTCCACTTGCTTTTATTTTTATTAAATGCTAGATTTTTAAATGTTCACCTAATAGTTTATTACAGAAAACAATGACAACACATTAATGTATTTTACCCTAATTAAGAATTTTCAAAATTTAATTCAATTTGAAATGTATTTTATATTTCACAAATTTAAGTAAACGATTAATTTTTTAATCCAGCTTGAAAAAAAATAAGATTAAAAATCTGTCAAGAATAGTCTATCATTTTTGAAGTGAAGAACTTAATATTAAGAAAAAAAGTTTTCACAACTCAAAGAATTAAATATTTTTATCAACAAAATTAGTATTCGTAATATAAAATATGGAAATAATTTAAAATTGCATCATATGATTATAAAATTCAATTAATATATAAAAAATATCAACTAATGCTGAATTAATGCGGAAGGTGTATTAAATATTGTTGGAGCAAAAGTAAATTCAATTATTTATTTTCAAAAAAATATTTTATGTATTTACTTTTTAAGGGCAATTGAAATTTATTATGTCGTCACTGTAAGAAACTTCGTAAATTTTTAAGAAAATAGGACATTTTAGATTCAAACTTTATTTATTTTCAGGGGATAGGCTATCAATGATAAAATACACATTTTCGAGTATTATTCAATAATTTTAGAGCTACTGCAATACCTATAAAGCCTTTTATCAATAAAGATAAAGATTTTTATACAAAATGTAGAAATACATTAAAATTGCCACATAAGATTGTATTATCTTTATAAAAATCGAAATGATATTCATAGTTAACTAATATTAAATATTCACGGAAGATGTTTCAAATACTAAAACCAAAGCAGTTATTAAAATATGGGCTATTTATGTTTTAAAAATTGCTTTGTTAATTTCTTTCATTAGTACGAGCGCATTAATTTCACCATGATTTTCCAAATATGATATTAATTATATAGATTACTATGTATATATAATTACTGCATGTATAACATTTATTTATTTTTAGGTGGTATGTCTAGTAAAGGTAAGTAAATATTTCTGATATCAATTAATAATTTTAGAATTATTAGTGTGAGAATATCCATAAATTAACTAGCATTTTCTTTATACTTACAGACAGAAGGGCAGGTAAAGAATCAAGTTGCTATACTAATTTCTATTTATTAATTATTTTGTTACTTTATTAATATTTGTTTATCAATGAATGTCGTTTTTTATTTTTCCATGAATCTACAATATATTCTTTTTATATTTGCAGCTAGGAGAGCAGCAAAAAATGCAGGTAAGCGCACTAAATTTCGCTTATTTTTCTACTTATGATTATTGTTATTAATAACTGAGCTAACAAACTTTTAATTCAATATATGAATATAGTACAAAAATTGTCAATACTCTAATTTATTTTACTATAGATAAGAATGTGTGAAACACTATATTTGGAAATAAAGTTCATATTAATAAATTTAATGCGTGAATTAGCTAGCTTATCAAATTTACAAAAAATTATAAAAATCTGTAGAAAGATATAATTTACCATGTTTCAAGTAAAAATCAGGAAATAAAAACTTTTTTTTAATATCTAAGAAGTTGGCTATTTACAAAAACATTTTAATATAAAGTCTGAAATTATTCTAAAAGGAAGAAAATTATTATTAATAATAGTACGGAATTGCAATCCATTTTATTTAAATCAAATTTTATAATAAAGTAAAACAATATTAAATTCTAATATATGATAAATTAATATTCTGTATACAGTGAACTCATTAGTCATTTGAAATATTTAATTAAAAATACAGAATTAAATATTTAAAAATATTTAATTCTGTTTACAGTGAGCTCATTTTATCATTATTTTAATTAAGCTTTAAAAATATTAGGGTTAATACTATTTTCTTTAAAATAATTCGAAATTCTTCATCTTTTTTCTGATTGTGATTTCAAAAATCTTTTAACTTGCTCATCACTAATTTACTTTATTTCTTTGCTGTTGGTATAGCTAACAAAGGTTAGTAAGCATTTCTTGGTGCCCTTACTAATTTGTACAGTTATAACATCTGAAATAAATATAAATTCATTGCGTTTTCATTCTCTCTTTATATTTAATTTTATCCACCTTATTTTTATAGTCCAAGGAGCAGGAAAAGATGCAGGTAATTTTATTAATTTTATTTCATTATTCTGTTTATATTTCATCAGTTATTGCTATGGTTTCAAAATTTTCATTTCTTTTCTAAAATGTGTAACTTATAAATAATTGGAATTATACTAATATATTTAACCGTAGGTAGGATTTCACGAAGCTTAGAATTTTAGATATAAGAACATAAAAGTATAATTAACTTTGCTAATTAAATTGTTAAAACAATAAAAAGCTCTATTGTTTTAAAAATTACAATCCACAAAGTGTGACCATAAATTAAAGAGATAAATTTACATATTTATAAAAGAACTGAATATTACTATTATGAAAATTAATATTCTAGATCCCTACTAATTATGAAACTGTGTGTGTGTTTTTGTGTGTATTAGAGCTTTACAGGATAAAAACTTGAAATACTGCCAACAATTTTGTTATTCCTATTCATTAAAAGTTAAAAATGTGTACATCCGAGCAATTTTTTTGATATTTTTTTAAATAATTAAATAAAATAAAAATAAGCTGAATTATAAGGGAATACGATAATTTCCAGAAATATTATTGCACTAAAATGGAATGCAGACTATTTAAAAATCTCTTTTTTTAATTACACTAATTTTAGAACCAATAACTTTTTTGATAATTAAAAAATATTTTAGAATAGTTAAAAAAAGATTATATTGCTTTCATTATTTCTTTAAATATTTAATCTTCTGATTTTCTACTGTTTTTGCAAGCTAAAGAAGACTGATTTTGTTTAATTTCTGTAAAATCTACGAGACAAATAAAAAGTTGTCGTTACAATGCCGCGAAATTTCGAGGATAGGCAAACAGTAAGTTAACGCTTTTTACAGAGCTTTGATGCTATGCAATATTTTTCTTATAGAAGGGTTCATTACCGAAGATAAGAACATATATAAAATAGTTAAAATAACAAAACTTTAAGGCCTGAAAATGTAGTTAATTAGCAATATTAAGTTATACCTGAATAATTGAAGTAAAATGAAATATAATCAACATCTCCGGTGAATTAGTTTGTCGCAGAAGCTGACGAGCAAAAAATAAAGAAATATATGAGGATTATGAAAATTCTACGTTTTTGTAATTTCTTTCGCTAAGTTGATATAAAATCGAAATCAGATAATTTTAAATATTGACCAATGGTACAATCGTCTATAAAAATAATGGGCATTTCTGTAACTTTGCTATTATTATCGCATCATAAAACCGGTTCGATGGAAACGACTCAAGAAAATATACTGGTTTAGGTAGATATATTGATGAATTGGATTAATTAAGTGTTGAAAATTTTTCCATCACTCTTATCGCGTTCTCTTAATCAATTCTTCGTCTTACAATTTGATTACTTAATCGATTCTTCGTCTACAATTCATGGTCACAAAATTTTTTATAAGCTTCTGATAAGTATTTCAAATGAAATTTTGAAAACGGCTTATGCACTATAAAATGAATCATTAAGACATTTGGTGATATCACGAAAACCATATATTTCATATTTTTTTTATTAATTTAAGGAACACAATTATGATATGCAGACGGATGAAATAAATTTTTGAATTAAAAAATATATTAATTATAAGTCTGAGTAAATGTCTGCAATAAAAAAGCGAGTTTATCGTAGTAAAATTTATACAAGAAAGCAATGTTGGATGCTAAAACATCGGAATCATAAATGCATAGCTGCATTAATTTTTAAAACTTTAAGAAAAAAAAAGCAGCAAAATTTACTATTGCCAATTTCAATTCCTTGAAACATCAACTTGGTAAAAATTTATATTATTATTTCTATAGATCTAATCGTCATGATGCGTGAGTTTTAACTGTTGTTACAAAATCGCCATTGTATAATTAGCAGATCAGATGATTTTTTAAACATAAAGTGTGTTTTCCTTCATGATAAAAAATGAATGTATTCAGTTTGTTGATAAAAAATGTAGAATATTAAGAATTCCTTGTTAGAAGAAAGAGTACTTATGTTGCTGGATTGTGGCTTTAAATAAATTATCCATTTGTGATTACTTTCTATTACTAATGTTAGATGTGCAAGTAATGCATATTTTAAATTTTTAAGTAAAATTCAAGCATCAATGCCATAGTTTAAAATCTTTGGATTTCTTGGATTTCAAATAAGGCATGTGAAAATTTACTGGCTATAAACGAAAAAAAAATATTTACAAACTTTATATATTATCATTATCATTATCTTATCTGTGTTTTAAACACGAATTCATATTTCTCCTGAAATACATAAATAAAGATAATGCAGATCAAGGAAATTAAATAATTGCATTCACGTTAAATAGTGATCAACCAATCACCACAAAGAATGAAGGGTCGGATCAATCATGAAAAAGGTTTGGAAAATACTTTGAAATATAATCAAGTGCTTAAATTTTCAAAAAATAAATTATATATGTTGGAATTTGAAAATGATTAATCATGCTAAAGATCAATCTGAGTCACATTTGATTAACGTTTTAGAATTGAGTGAATTAAAAAGAACGAAATGCACTTTTAAGTCTTAGCAATCTGAGGTTTATTTAATATATAATGATTTATGTTTTGGTTCTTTCCAGCCAGATATTCAAGCGAACAAAAATTTATCATAAATCAAGAATTACTGTCAATTTTTGAACGGAATTTCATATATATATATATATATATGGAAAGAGGAATTAAAAAAAAATCTAGATTTCCATAACTGGAAAATTACGAAATAATAACATTTAACTATGTTAATTATTTTAATTTATCCATTTTTTTATTCATTTTTTATTTTTACTTCTTTCATAACTTCCATAAACACAAACTTTGTGTAGAGGCAATAATAAAAAAATTAGTTACAGAAGGGTCTTGTTATTTGTATCGGTGACTGCACATTAAAAGTTTTTCTGCAGCAAGCAGCATTAAAAATTGGTCAGTTGATGTTTCAAAAAATATTTTTTTAATTGCTTTCTACCTTATCGTAAAAAAGTTCATCATTTATTTTCTGAAGTTTTTTAAAGAATGTTTTAGTTAATGCATTATAAAAATACTTTGTATATTTTTTCTTTCTAGGTGATGCGACTGATAAAGGTAGAAACATTTGCTGGCGTCCCTTATTAATTTATACATTTATAATTATTTAAATAATTACACATTCAAAGAATTCTAATTTTACTTATATATTTTTTGTATATATTCACTGATATTTACAGCCAATGGAGTTGGAAAAGATGCTGGTAATTATACACATTTTTCGTTAAGTATTCAAATTAGATTTGAAGTGAAAGCTTGCTATAATTTAAAGATGTTAATTTAATTTTCTGGCTAGAACGATAATTTTAAATTTGATTTTTAACTGCAAAAATGTGCATTATTATAAATAGAAACGCACGAACCATAATTTATTCCCTTGTGTTTTACACAGAAGAATGCCATGTGGGAGTTGAAGACCATAAAACGAAAAGAAACTTTTCATTTCTCATCTCTACAGAACTGAATCTTACTGTTAAAAATTAAGTTAATATAAAATATATTTAGAATGAGAAAAATTCCTTTAAATGAGTCACATTATTATAAGTTTTTCAATAAAATTTTACAAAGATGCAGAGCTTAATAATGGGCACTTTTGAAGCATATGTATTAAATACACTGATGGAAAAAAATCCCAACTCTAGGAAGGAGCTGTGCTAGATAAACGAAATTTGGTAGGTGTGCTTATACATCTGAAAGATGACTTCGATTCAAATTTCGAGCTACGTGCGTAAGTGTGGCGCTAGTAGCGACACTATGAACATGCAAATGAGGTTTGCTTTAAGTAAGCGCTGTAAGGTTCGTGATCGTTATTTACAGTTGAGATTTTACGTAGTGGGTTAATTTAGCCAAGGATGCTTCTGAGAAGACGAAAAAGCCATTATCAACAGCTCACTGAGTTTGAACGAGGTCTTGTTGTAGGGCTACGAGAAGGTGGGTTTTCTTTCGCGATATTGCTGAAAGACTTGGCAGGAATGTATCCACTGGGCATGAGTATTGGCGGCAGTGGTCAAGGGAAGGTACTGCCTCAAGAAGACCAGTTTCCGGGCGGCCACGTGGTACTACTGAGAAGGAAGACCGTTGTATTCGGCATATGGCTGTGGCTAATCGTACTGCGTCTGCAGCTGAAATTCGAGCTGCAGTTGGCACCACAGTGACACAACGAACTGTTACAAATCGGTTACTTCAAGGACAGCTCCGAGTCAGACGCCCTGTACAGTGCACTCCTCTGACTCCAAACCACTGCCGTTTGCGACGTGAGTGGTGTCAAGCTAGAGCTCATTGGAGGACGGAGTGGAGATCTGTTGTGTTTTCTGATGAAAGCCTTTTCTGCCTTGGTCGCAGTGATAGCCGTTTGTTTGTTAGATGGAGGCCAGGTGAACGCCTGCTAGTGACCTGTCTGCGACCTAGACACACAGGGCCTATTCCTGGAGTTATGGTTTGGGGAGCAATTTCGTATGACAGCAGGAGAACTCTTGTGGTTATCCCACGCACACTCACTGCAAATTTGTACGTCAGTCTAGTGATACAACCTGTTGTGCTGCCATTCATGAACAGCATTCAAGGGGGTGTTTTCCAACAGGATAACGCTCACCCTCATACCACTGTTATAACTCAACATACTCTACAGAGTGTCGACATGCTGCCTTGGCCAGCTAGATCACCAGATCTTTCTCCAATCGAGAACGTATGGGACATCATTGGACGACAACTCCAGCGTCATCCATAACCAGCATTAACCGTCCCTGCATTGACCTCCCAAGTGCAACAGGCATTTAACTCCTTCCCACAAACTGATATCCGACACCTGTAAGACACAATGCATGCACGTTTGCATGCTTGCATTCAAAATTCTGGCGGTTACACCGGTTACTAATGTACCAACATTTCACATTTGAACTGGCTCTTCTCGCCAATGTCTCTCCCTATGATCTTGAAACTTTAATCAATTAAATATGTTATCTAGACAAATGTATTCCTAAAATTTCATTACTGTACAATAATTTTTTCTCGGTGTTGGGATTTTTTTCCATCAGTGTATTAACGCTGTTGAGTTGTATAGCATATGGACTATTTGTCTTTTAGAAAATACTTTGGATAACACGAATGAACTTTAAAATTATGAGAACTTCAACATTTGCTTTTCTGACGAATGTTTTGTTAGTTCATAACTAATAATATATATCTAATAATATATAGTTAATACAGGGTTTTATATATATTACATAAAAACTGAAAGTACCTTACCGTATTTATTATTGCGAGAAAATTTATTTATTCTCAAATTCAATTATACAAAAAAAGAGGGACTAATTTTCCTTAAATAACATAGAAAAAAAATCCTGGCAGAAATAGTATATTATTTATCAAGTGAAGACAAAAAAAAGTAAAGAGAAAGAATTTAGTATATCTAAAGAGTTGTATATTTTTATTGCCAAAGTTAAACATCTTTATAGAAATGTATAAATATATTAAAATTTTAACACACGTTCGTAATACTTTTCTTGAAATCTATATTACATATTATATACAATATTATTCCAAATATTATATATTTACGGAAGGTGTATTAAATACTAAAACTAAATAGCTATGCCAGAATTTCTGATTCATAGCTTTCAAAAAAGACTTTTGTTAGTTTTTACCACGCGTTAAGAGTAATTGAATTTTATCACGTCTTCACAGAAAGAATATTCGAAAAAATTTTATTAGTTACAATATTTCCAATAAAAAATTTATTTATAAAGACAGAAGTAAAATTCCAGCACTAAGAAAGACTGTGTTAGATAAACAAAATTTGGCAGGCGAGTATATATATCTAAAAGATGACATCGATTCAAATTTCGAGCTTTGCGTCGTAAGTGTGGAGCTAGTAGCGTCCTGCAGAATTTGCAAATCAGGTTTGCCTTAAATGCGTGCTGTAAAGTTCGTGAGCGTTATTTACCTTTCAAAATTGCCAAGTTGATATTAGCCAAGAATGCCTTTAAAAAGACACTATTATCAACAGTTCACCAAGTTTGAATGAGGTTTAGTTATAGGATTAGGAGAAGATTGAGTTTCTTTCTGCGACATTTCCCAAGACTTGGCCAGAAAGTATTCACTGTTCATTACTGTTGGGATCAATAGCCAAGGGATGATTCTGCTTCAAGAAGGCCAAGTTCCGGGAAACCACGTGGCTCTTCCCTCTCCAAGTGGCACGTAGAGAGGGAAAACCGTCATACTCGGTGTACGGCTGTGACTGCACTGTATTGAGTTTGCAGCAGAAATTCGGGCAGCAGTTGATACCACAATGACACAATGAACAGCTTTCAGCCAAACACCCTGTAGTGTGCTTTCCATAGTCTGCAAGCCGATGCCGTTTGCGACATATCAAAGCTCATTGGAGAACGGAGTGAAGATCTGTAGTGTTTTCTGATGAAAGTAGGATCTATCTTGAGGTCATTGATGGCCATGTACTGGTGAGAAGGTGGCCAAGGGAGGGAAACGTGTGCAACCAATTTGTCTGGGGCCTATTGGACTGGGACCTGAAGTCATGGTTTGGAGAGCAATTTTCTATGACAGCAGGAACGCTCTCCTGGTTACCCCAAACATACTGACTGCAGATTTGTACTTCAGTCTTGTAATTCCATTTGTAGTGCAGTCGTTCAGGAATAGCATTTGAGGGGGAGTTTTCCAACAGGATAAAGCTCATCCTGATATCCCTGTTGTAACGCAACGAGTATCACAGAATGTTGACATGTTACCTTGACCTGTGACATCACCAAATCTGTCTCTAATCCGGCACGAAAGAGATATCATTGGAGGACAACTGTAGCATCATCCACAGCCAGCCCTGAAGGTCCCAGTATTGATAATGACAAGTAGAACAAGCATGGAACTCCATACCAGAAAATGTATGACACGATGCATGCACGTTTGAAGGCTTGCATTCAAAATTCTGGAGGTTACACCGGATACTAATGTACCAACATTTCACATTTGAAATGGCTCTTCTCACCAATGGCTCTCTACCTGTGATCTTGAAACTTTAATCAATTAAATATGTTACCTAGACAAATGTACTCCTAAAATTTCATTACTGTACAATAATTAAGCTTAAATTAATCTGAGATCTTGAAAATTTTATCAATAAAGCATGTTTATTAGAGAAATACATTGTTCAAATTTAATTATTCTATAATATTTTTTTCTTAATGTTTGGATTTTTTTCCCGTTAGTTTATTTGTAGATGACATGGCTAATAAAGATAAGCAAATATTTTCGCTTGTTTTTTAATATTTTAAAATTATAACTACAGCATCTATAAATTCACTGCTAGTCTCTTTATGTTATAACCAAAAGAGAAGGTAGACATTCTGTGAACTGAATTAATATCTGTATATGAAAAGCTGAAATATCTCTAAATTCAAGTTTCCCTCAATATATTTTTATGTAAATTTACTAATCTTCAGCTTAAATTTGTAGGAAATACGGCAGACAAGACTGAAGGTAAGTGTAATATTTATCATAAATTATTCCATTTATTTTTAAAGATTATAATCACTGTTATTTCAAAGTTTCATGTGTTATATTAATCTGAGCATTGTAACGAATATCGTACTTAAAAATATTTTAAATTGCATTGATTTATTTTTCCAAACATTTTATGAACGATCTTTAATATATTTTCAATTGTACTGTTTATTTAAGAAGTTTTAAGAATAAATAACATAGTTTATCAATTTTATTTAAAAAATTTCATAAAAACTCGTATTAGGATAACATACCGCGTTTGAAATGAAGAACATGAAATATGATGAAGCCCTTTTGTATTTCTATAAAATTGATTATTTTTTAATGTTCCTTATATAAAATGAAAAACATATTTAAAGGATGAAAATTCTTACTATAATAGTCCCAAAATATAATTGTTGCCATAGAAACTAAATTCTAAATAAAAAAATTACGCAATATTGATTTCCATGAATGGTGCATTAATATTCGCAATGGTTTCGAATTTTAATCTAATTTGTTGACAATTTTAAGCTATATTAATTCATTTATACATACACAGGATTATAAAATATCATAGTCTGTGAATCTGGTGTATAAATATTAGCAATGGTTTTTAAAATTCTAATTTAATAATGCTTTAATGACTTGAATGTTTAATGAAAAGAATTTTAAACTACACTATTATATATTTAAACATTCAAAGGACTGCACAAGTCTTAACATATTTAAATATTTAGAAAAGTTGCGTAAAAATACTCCAGCAAGAATAATCCGTTTATTTGGATTCGAAGATCATGAAATATTATGAAGATTACTGTTTCTGTAAAACTTTTTTCAAAAAAATAGAAAAAATAGAGCTTTTAATATGAAATATGAAACGATATTAGAATGATGAAAATTCGTAGAATTATCAGAAAAAAAACTATTATTTATTATTATTTTTTCAACCAAATTAGCGTTCTTAATATGAAACTATATTAAAATGAATAAAATTCATAGAAATATCAGCAAAAAAAACTATTATTATTTAACTGAAATTCTTAGACGAAGTAACATTAAGCTCTGAATAATAAAATATCAATATTCTGAGACAATAACCTGTATTTGGATTCAGTTAATAATCAATATTACAAAATTTTATCAACATTACAAAAATTTGTTTGGTTATTACATTTCTATAAATTCTTACCTTAAAGTTGATAATATCTTAACTAAAAGATACTTCAGTAAAGTTTTATTTAATTTATTAAAAATAATGTATTAAATATGATTTATCCTTTTGTAGATGATGCAACAGACAAAGGTAAATAATCTTTGCTGGTATTCCTTATCAATTTGCACTATTTCAATATATGACACAGGTATAAAATGAATGATTAATCCGTTGGTGTTATATTTACTTATATTTTCTATATATTTATAGCCGATAATGCCGGAAAAAATGCAGGTAATTGTAAAAATTTTCCTGCATTATTCTACTTATATTCGATGAAAGCAATTGCTTCACTTTCAAGATGTAAAGTTAATTTACTCACCGTAATATATAATGTTAAATATAATTTCAATTTAGACTGATACTTTTCTTTCAAAGAAAATAGGAATAGTTAAAAGAAAAAAGAAACTTCCAATTTTGGCAGAATCTAAGAAAAAATTGTTAGCCTATAGGAATTGACTTTTAGAAACAAAACCTATAAAGATTTAAAATATAAAATAAACGGAATTACACGATATAATACTTAAATATAATTTTTATAACTTGATATAAAATGTTCAAGTACAAAATTATTTTTTCAAAATAATCAATATCAAACTATGTTATATAACAGAGAAAAATATCTAATATGACTTTATATTATATATATCTTTAGCAATACTAATACTTTGGAATACTAATTTTGATTTACTCGCGTATGCTCTTGTTTTTCGATCTTCGAAAAAAATAAGAATAGACAATCTCCATGAAATCAATAAAATGTGCCATTTCACAATAAAATCTTTATAATTGCTTTTACTTTCTTTATATTTACAGCCAATGGTGCGGGAAAAAAATGCAGGGGCTTATAATAATTTTTGTTTATTATTCTGCTAATATTTGCTGAATTTGTTCAAGACTAGACGTATTTTGATATTTAATGAAAATATTTAAAAAAGGAGATATAAATAATCCATTAATTTGGAATCCAAATAAAGAGAAACATTATTGTATAAAAGTTGATCTTGTAAAAAAAAAATAGTGGTCTTAATATAAAATATGAAAATTTATTAAAATGAAAAAAAGTCGTAAAAATATCAACAAAAAATTGAGTAATAGTATATGAATATTCGAACTACAGCGACCTATATTAGAATTCAGTTATATTAAGAAAATTGATTTAATTATAAATTTTCTATTATGGTAATAAGGAAATTTGATAATATCTTAACTACAGGATATTTCAAGAATGCGTAATTTAATTTATCAGAAATAATATATTAAACAGTTACTTTGTTTCTGTGTAGATGATGTAGCAGATAAAGGTAAATAATATTTGCTGTTGTTTCTTATCATGTGTGCAAGTATAACCACTGAAATAAATGAATTCTCCATTCTTTTGAGTTATTCTTTATATATTTACCTTTATTCTCTTTATATTTATAACCAATAATGCCGGAAAAAATGCAGGTAGTTTTTTAAAACAATTTCGTTTATTTTTCTGCTTAAATTCGATGTAAGAAACCGCCTAGCTTTCAAGACGTAAATTTAATTTACTGGATGGAATGACTAACATAACACATAATTTTAAATTAGACTAATGTACTTGTTTCAAAGAAAAAAAATAATAGATAATAGAAAATAGTAGCTTGCGCATTTTAAGGAATTTAAGAAAGTAATGATAATCTATAGAAAATGATTCTTTTAAATATATTACTTATATAGATTTGAATAATATGAAATTATATGATATAATTTGGTTTAAGATAATTTTTATGACATGTTATAAAATGTTCAAGTGAAAAAATATTTTTACAAAATCCTCTTCAAAATAATCAAATTCAAATTATGTTATATAAATAAAGTAAAATGAATTATATAACTTCAAATTTTTAATAATATTATTCTTTAAAGTTATTTATGACTTACTTATGTATAATCTAATTTTTTCAAACTCGTAGGAAATAGAAATATGCCGTCTCTATGAAATCAATGAAAGGTGTTATTTTCAATATAAAATCCTTTTTATATAAACATATTAAATTTTATTTTCCTTATCTTTACAGGCGATGGTGCAGGAAAAAATGCAGGTAAGTTCTCTAATTTTTTTTTATTATTCTGTTTATTTTGTTGAATATAAGTTTAATGCGAATTATTGTATATAATATCATGCCTTAAAAGGATTTTAAATTGGAATGATTTACTTTAACATGGATATTTTGAACGAAATTTAATATATTTTTAGTTCTATTTTATAATTAAGAACTTTTAAAGAATGAAAAGCATGGACAATAAAATTTATAAAAGAAAACTATATAAAAAGCTCTAATTTGGCCAATACAATGAGTTTGAGGTTAAGATCACGCAATGAAGCGAAATAACTTCGTCTCTCTAAATAATTGACGATTTTTGTCAACAAAAATGATGCTCTTTGTATTAATATTAAAAATTATATTTTAATGAGGAAAATTCTTACTACTAACAGCACTTAATTTAAATTCTTTTCATTAAAACTGAATTCTAAATGAAAATTATATAATTTTAAATTCTGAGACATGGTGCATTAATTTTTGCTATGGTTTCAAAATTTTAATTCATTTTATTAGCTTCAATGCATAATGAAAAGAATATGTTATTTTTTGTAGATGATGTAACAGATAAAGGTAAATAATATTTGTTTATATCCTTTCTAGTTTTGTATAACCTCTAAAATAAATATGAAATAAATTAATTCTAATATTCTTTTGCGTTATTCTGCTTATATTTCCGGTTAAACTCTTTTTATTTACAGCGAATAGTGTAGGAAGAAATACCGATAATAGTAAAAAAAATTGTTTATTATTCTGCATATATTCTATGAAAATAATCATTTTGCTTTCAAGACGCGATTTTAATTTACAAGCTGAAATGTATAACATTAAATATAATTATAAATTACACTAATATATTTCTTCCAAAGAAAATAGGAATTGGTTTATAAAAATATGAACTTGCACTTTTTGCAGAGTCTAAGAAAGTAATGTTATTCTGTGCGAAATGTCTCTTTTAGGAATTA
>JAPMOQ010007590.1:96103-132020 GCA_026543055.1 Argiope trifasciata | reverse complement strand
ACACACACACACACACACACATTGAGCTTTATTATAAGTATAGATTTACATCAGTTTTCACTAATTTGTTCAGCATGATAGAAAGCAAAAATGCGCAATTTCCATGAAATCAAAGAAATGCACAAATTTTAATCTGAAACCCTTCTCTTTATATTCACTTTTATTTTCTTTCTTTGCAGACAATGCTGCTGATAGATATACAGGTATTATATCCATTTTTGTTTTTTGTTCTACTTATATTTGTCGCAACTAAATACTGCGCTTTGAAGATATAAATTTAATTTACCGGCAGTAATGTGTAATATTAAATAAAATTTTAAAATAGACATAAATTAGACAAATGATTTGTTCATACAAAATAGGAATAGGCAGTTTGCTATTTCTTGCAGAATTTAAGAAAACCACACTTGCCTGTTGAAAAGGTCCCAATTAGGGATTAGACTTATGAAAATTTAAATCTATGAAATTATATAATATGAGTTTTAAAAATTATTTCCTAACCTTCGTGTAACCTTTTTAACCTCTACAAAATCATTTTCAAAAGAATGAAATCAAGTCATATTATATACGGTTACTCATATTATTCATATTTTCAATAAATTTATTTTTTAAAATTATATTTATTAACTTGCAAAATAAATGTAACCGCCATTTATATAGACACTTGTTTTTTCATTATCAAAAATAAGAATGTGAAAATTCCATGTAATTGATAAAAAGCATTATTTTTATTCTAAAATTCTTCTGTTTATATTTATATTCATTATCCTCTATTTCATAGGGAATAATGGTAGAAGATATTCAGATTATGGTAAAAATTTTTGTTTTTTATTCTTCTTATATTTGTTGTAAATAAGAACAACTATCAAAGTGCAAATTTAATTTACTCTATGGGAAGCTTAACATTAAATATAATTTTAAAGTAGACATTCGTTTCACAGTAAATAGGAATAGGCAGTTTGCTATTTCTTGTAGAATTTTAGAAAATCACGTTTGCCTGTTGAAAAGGTCCCTTTTGGAGATTAGACTTATGAAAATTTAAATATATGTAATTATATAATATTATTTTTAAAAATTATTCCTTGACCTCCTTCTAACTTTTTTTAACCTCTACAAAATCACTTTCGGAAGAATGAAAAATTCCAGTCATATTATATAAGGTTACTCATATTATTCATATTTTCAATACATTTATTTGTAAAAATTATATTTATTAACTTGCAAAATAAATGTAACCACCATTTATACAGATACTTGTTTTTTCACTGTCATAGAAATAAAAATGTGTAAATAATTCCATGTAATTGAGGAAATGCATTATTTTCATTCTAAAATTCTACTGTTTATATTCATTATCCTCTATTTCACAGGGAATAGTGCTAGAAGATATTCAGATTATGGTAAAAAAATTTCTTTTTTTATTCTTCTTATATTTGTTGTAAATAAGAACTATGCTATCAAAGTGCAAATTTAATTTACTCTATGGAAAGCTTAACATTAAATATAATTTTAAAGAAGACATTCGTTTCACAGTAAATAGGAATTGACAGTTTGCTATTTCTTGTAGAATTTTAGAAAATCACGCTTACCTGTTGAAGAGGTCCCATTTAGAGATTAGACTTATGAAAATTTAAATATATGAAATTATATCATATGATTTTTAAAAATTATTTCTTGACCTCCTTCTAACCTTTTTTAACCTCTACAAAATCACTTTCAAAACAACCAAATTCAAGTCATATTATATAAGGTTACTCATATTATTCATATTTTCAATAAATTTACTTTTTTAATTGTATTTCTTTACTTGCAAAATAAATTTAACCACCATTTATATAGACACTTGTTTTTTCACTATCAAAGAAATAAGAACGTGCAAATTCCATGTAAGTGATAAAATGCATTATTTTCATTCTAAAATTCTTCTGATTATATTTATATTCATCCTCTATTTCACAGGGAATAGTGCTAGCAGATATTCAGATTATGGTAAACATTTTCGTTTTTTATTCTTCTTATATTCGTTGTAAATAAGAACTATGCTATCAAAGTGCAAATTTAATTTACTCTATTAGAAGCTTAACATTAAATATAATTTTAAAGTAGACATTCGTTTCACAGTAAATAGGAATAGGCAGTTTTCTATTTCTTGTAGAATTTTAGAAAATCACGTTTGCCTGTTGAAAAGGTCCCTTTTGGAGATTAGACTTCAGAAAATTTAAATATATGTAATTATGTAATATTATTTTCAAAAATTATTCTTTTACCTTCGTCTAATTTTTTTTAACCTCTACAAAATCACTTTCGGAAGAATGAAAAATTCCAGTCATATTATATAAGGTTACACATATTACTCATATTTTCAATACATTTATTTTTAAAAATTATATTTATTTATTTGCAAAATAAATGTTACCGCCATTTATATAGACGCTTGTTTTTTCACTATCATAGAAATAAGAATGTATAAATTCCATATAATTGATAAAATGCATTATTTTCATTCTAAAATTCTACTGTTTATATTCTTTATCCTCTATTTCACAGGGAATAGTGCTAGAAGATATTCAGATTATGGTAAAAAAAATTCGTTTTTTATTCTTCTTATATTTGTTGTAAATAAGAATTATGCTATCAAAGTGCAAATTTAATTTATTCTATGGAAAGCTTAACATTAAATATAATTTTAAATTAGACATTTGTTTCATAGTAAATAGGAATAGGCAGTTTCCAGTTTCTTGCAGAATCTAAGTAGGTCAAGTTACTGTGTTGGAAAGGCCTCTTTCAAGGATTGGACCAATGAAGATACGAAAAATACTAATAAGTTAAAAATATTCTATAACTTAATGTAAAATTTTCATGTTGAATGATAATTTTACAAAATAATATTCAAATTATTCAAATTCAATCCATATTATATCGCAAAAATCATGATATATTTTATAACTTTAGATTATTTAAATCTTCTAATAAAATTAATTTTGATTTATTTATAATTTTATCATCATAGAATATTTATACACTTATTTTTGTATCATCATAGAAAGTAAGAATATGCAAATTCCACGTTTGGTTTAGTTATATTAACGTCCCACTTTGAAGCAATACTAAGGCTATTTTGAAGCGAATTCCCTGAATCAATGAAATGAATTATTCTCAATCTAAACTCCTTTTGTTTGTTATTATTTTTTAACTAGACCAGGTTGTGAACGAATTTTAGAAAATAATGTTTTAGAATTAGTTTTCTGAATTTATAAATGAAAGAAAAAAAGTTTTTTATATCAATATATTGTTCTTTCAGTTTTAGATATGTTATTTGGTTTTGATTTGATGTTTTTAGATGAATTATATCTAAACGTTTTGAAAATGAAATAATTTCTTTTTTATGTTCTTCTATTTACAGGAGTAAATAGGCAGAGTTACGAGAGTAAATATTTTTGAAAATCCTTATAGATTGAATTCCTGAATATTGATCAATTACATTTATCATTATTATTATTAATGCTCAATTTATTTAAGTTACAATTTTATAAATAAGAATTTGGTCAAATCTCACTTATGTAATAAATTAATGAAATGCTTCATTCATCTTATCAAAACATTTTTAGGGATTTTTTTCTACTTGTACACTACGGTTAAAATACTGAATTATTACGAATTACAAATAATGGCTGGTTGTAATAAATAACAAACGAATAATAGCACTGACTGTGCAAACCACATTACAGGCTTTCGATTGTTACTGACTACGTTCCTAGCTTAAAATTTTTGGGTGCATTTTTAATATCAGCATGTCATTTACTAAATATCTTTTATTATTTGTTTCATCTTACTAAAAAATAATACAAAATTAAAAATAAATAGTTTTAATATTCTTGGTTAAATGCAACATCAGGTTCCGCCTTTGCCCACCTTGGGTGGGGTGACTTGGCCAAGGTATTAAAAAGTAGCACTGTTAAAAATAAATTTTTCACCATCAATATACAATAGTTGAATAAGTAAAATTGTGGAGTAATGGCACATTTGAAAACAAAGATTCATTAAAAAAACTGAACAAAAACTATAAAAACTACGACCCCACCAGTCAAATGCAAAGTAAACTATATGTTAAAGATTTAAAATTGTTAGAAAAAAAAACGGTTCATAGATTTAATAAAGAAAGCTAAAAAAAGTATAACTGAATTTTAACTGCAATAAAGTGACTATAAAATCTCTATATAAAAATAATGAAATACAAAAATGAAGAAGTCTAAAAAGCCTAATAAATATTATAATTAAAAATGAAATGTGAAGGCAATTTTAGCTCTAAAGAAAAATTAACGATGATGACAAAACCTTGAAGAGACTGTTACGAACGTGTAGTTTTGCTTTCCCTCTCTGATACTGTCATCGTAAGGAAGAGAGATGTAGAGTAATATGTATTGAATAGTGAATGGGTGTGGCGTCAGAGGTCCCAGGTTTGGCGACAAACTTGGTAATCATTTGGCGATTTGGTGACGAATTTGACGACAAAATGGAAACTCCCTGAAACATCGAGAATTTTCCCGATCCGTCTATTAGGAGCCGAGATAGATCCAGAATGCTCCTGATTGGTCCAGAAGATGTTAGCCCCGCCTCCTGCCGGTATATATAAGGGCCAGCCATCTGACACTTGCTATGGACTGATAGGCCACATCTAACTTCTTCATTTACCGGAGATCATGCCCCAATCTCAGGGGCTCGGTGCTCCATGAACGATATCATCTGAGTCTAAGTCTAAGCGGAGATGTAAATCAAGCGAGAAGCAGCGCAGTTCAATTAATCTTGAAAGGAAAAGACCTAATAGAGAGGTCTTGAACTGAGGAGTCCTCAACGGTGGATTGCTGTGTGGCATATTCTGACGAAGCCTGCGTCTTGTGTCGTATCCCGTTGTATCGTCGTCAGGAACGGAGCTGTCCTGAACTGAGGAGTAATCCCGTTGTGCGAAGTTGTGAGTCAGCAGCGAAGACAAGGAGAGACAGAGGAATAGCTTCAGCCAGTTCCGGAGAGACCTACCTTAACGTAGAAAAGAATCCCTTTACGATTCCCTCTCCTTCTGAATCCTGTCTGGCCGCTTTGTGAGCTGTGGACGTTGTCAATACGGAATTTCTGCCTTGGACTACTATCTACAGCGTGCTGTCCTGTGTGTTCGTCTCGCCTGTTTATAGTTATCGTCTGTACATAGTTGTACTGTAAACATTTGTCGTCTTCGTGCTGTCCTGTCTCCGTCCTTAAATAAACGTCTGTGTTGTGTCGTCTACTGAAGGACTGATCATTATGTGTTCATCATCATCTCTAACACCATACACACCCACTATACGAGGTAAACCGAACCCGAAGGATTTTTGTATAAAAGGAAAAATCCATAACAATACTTATTGAACAATGAAAACATCCGCGATGTTTGGTCTTTCAACTGCATTCCGAAACCCTTAGTTCTACCGAAACAACTCCCACATAACTTTTTGTTATTACGGGTATAATGTTACAACTCTTACTTCATATAATGTTACAGATAATCAGGATAAATTTAATAAAAACTTATTACCCGAAGTTTATAGGACTTTACACTTTACTGCTTACAGTTGAACCATGTATAGTACCATAAATAAGGCCGAAATTGTGTTTTTTTATAGTTTAGTTTCCTTTCACAGTGATATTTGTATTTTCATTTTCATATGTCATGGACTACTCCTTGACTTGTGGGTCGAAGAGTAGTCTATGGCCATGGTACAACCTTAAAAACTTGAACTAAGGCACACTTAAATACTTAAACAAGCGGACCACCACCGCAGCAACTTTGATGGGAACTGTGTTGGGAGTCCTAAAGGCTGTCACCAGCCATAGTACATTCCTGTCCCGTCATAGAAAGGATGAGCCAGACTGCCATCTTTTCGTGTATCTATAGGGATGGCGAAAAGCAACAACCATGTAGGAAGCTTCTCATTTTCAATTACGAGATGTCTCCCCCCGTGATTTGATTTACTTATGATTTACACTTATTTTTTCATCATCACAGAAAATAAGAATATGCACTTTCAATGAAATGATTAAACTGCCTCATTTTCACCCTAAAATCTTTCTTTTTGTATTAACGTTTATTCTCTCCTATTTTTTACAGGTAATGGTGGTAGAAGACATTCAGGTAGTTGTGCCAATTTTCGCTTTTTATTCTACTTATGTTCGTTGTAAATAGTTGATTTGCTTTCAAAATGTAGATTTTATTTGCCGATTGGTATGTAAAATAATAAATAAAATTTTTAATTAGAACATTGCACGTGTTTCATAAAAAAAGGAAGAGGCGATTTACAATTTATTGCAGAATCTAAAGAAGTCACAATAGCTTTATTACAGAATCTAAAAAAGTCACAATAGCTTTATTGCAGAATCTAAAAGAGTCACAATGCGGAATAAGGTCTCTTTTAGGGATTTGAATTATAAAAATTTGAATAATATGAATTAATACAATACGAGTTAAAAATTATTGTAATTTCATATAAAACATTCACATTAAAAGTTATTTTTACAAAAACTATATTTAAAATATTCAAATTTAAACCATATTATATAACAAAAATCATTATGTTTTATGTAACTTGTTTTATTTAAATCTACTATAATATTTTTATTAAAAGTTATTTTTTATTTATTTACTATACTTTTATTTTTTTCATCATCGAAAAAATAAGAATATACGATTCCCATAATAACAGTAAAATGTGTAATTTTCACTAAAAATTCTGCTATTATTTTCTTACTAGACCGTGTTGTAAATGAATACAAGACAATTTTATTTTAGAATTACTTTTATTAATTTACACATGAATGAAATAATTTTTTTTTTGTATAACGTATTCTTCTTTCAATTTGAACTAGATTATTTTTATTTTTATTTGAAAGTTTTAAGTTAAATATTGAGAAAATGATAAGATTAATTTATTTCTGGAAAACGTTGATTTTCAATTTTTTTTTCATTTTCATGTTCTTTTATTTACAGGTCAACATATGCGGAATAACGAACGTAAATATTATTTTTTTTTTGAGTTTCTTATAAGTTAATTTTCTGAATATTGAATAATTATATTCAACATGTTAATGGTAGTTTAAAGCTTATAAACAATAAATCCAAAACGAATTAAAGAATAGCAGTTCAATTTTCGCCATTTTTGCATATTAAGGATTCACTTCATTCACTTTGTATAAATACTTTTATTGTTATTTTTTTTCTGTACGTAAACACTACGGTTAAAGTAATAAAGGAAATTATTATGAGTACTGGCTAGTTATAATAAAGCTCAATGTATGTGTGTGTGTTTTGGCGCTCTACAGACCAGACCGTTGGACCTACAGCTACCAAATTTGGTACATGTATACCTTGGAACTCGGAAATGTGCACCTAGGAGCCTTTTTTCGAATTTGTAATTAGAATTTGAATTAATTAAAATTTAAGCGAAATTTCGACGATTTTCCGCTATAACTTCCGAAAATATTATCGCACAAGCATGATTTTTACATCAATTTAAATATTAAAAAATTAGCTTTCTAATGGCATCTTTGTTTTAATGTATAACTTAAGCTTCTATTTTTAACGAATTTTTAAAGAAATATTTTAACCATGTTTTACAACAATATATTTCGGACAAAACAATAAAATTTAATCTGCACGAGCACGTCAAGGGGAAAAAATTAGGTTTTATCAGCATGTTGCCATCATGTTGACGGAAGCTCAAACTAAAAAAAAACAACTATCATTACAAATTAAATCTAAAGAAATGCAACTTTTAGCACGTGACTGGATAAAATAAAAGAAATATAATATGTGACATTTTCTAAAATAAATAACGAACGAGCAGAGGGGAAAAAATAGCTTTTATTAAACTGTTGAAATCATATGACAGAAGTTCAAATTAAAAAATAAATTAACTATGAATGCAAATTAAATCGAAAAAAAAAATGTAACATTCACCACGTGATTGGATGAAATTAAATAAATATTAAATGTTATGTTTTCTAAAAAAGAAATACAATACAAAGGTTTCTATGATCGTTTGCAACATCTATATCATTAATTTAGTAAATCAGTGTTACGTGACTTTCGAAGTTTAAATATATCTGGCAGAGAAACTATAAAGAGAGCAAGGCGCATAAGTATTTAATTGAAAATCTTAGACCCCATTACTCTTGGCAAACCAGCCGGTCGCCAAAGGCGTCTAGTAATTAATAACAGCCGAATAATTGATACTTTAAACACCCAAATGATTTTTAATGTTTCTCGATGAAATTTCAAGTTTAAAAACTTTGGTTGCATTTATAATATCAGAATATCATTTTTTAAAATCTCTTTTATTATTTCATTCTACTTACTAAATAAAAAATAATAAACACAAAATTCTGCATATTTGGCTTTAATACATCAATCAATAAGTTACACCCTATCGCCTCACCTTCGTGGTGTACTGTAATCAAGGTATCAGAATATGACATTGTGAAGTACATATTTATTACAAAGATAAGCTGTTAATCATCTATATACAATAGTTGGATAAGTATGATTGTTAAATGAAGCACAATTGAAAACGGAAATTATTTTTAAAAAAGTATGAATACCATTATTTAGAATCCTCCCTCCTCGATCAAATAAAAACCAATTATATATTAAAACTATATATGTCAACTACATATAAGATTTTAAATTGTTTGGAAAAACAGCTGATAGATTTAATAATAGGAAATTAAGTAATCGTATCGTAATTGTAACACAGTAGCAATTAAAATTCTACATAAAAATGAAAAGATTTTTTTCAATTGAGTTGAATAAAACTCATACATATTATATTTAAAAAATGAGTGAAAAGCCACTTTTGATTTAAAGAAAAATTAATGGTGATGATAAACTTTGAAGGTACTCAAACTATTACAATAGAAAGGCCTTCGATATCTCGTTATGCAATTGCACTTCGAAATTCGCAAGGACTTTTTAATTTGCGCTACTGTAACAAATTCCATATAATGTTTTGAACATATATTTATTATAAATTTCATAAAAAATCATTTCCTGAGATTGATAAAACATTGCACTCAGGTGACCAATATATAAGATAATACATTAGCAGTGTTGAGTTTCTTTTCTTATTTTTTAGCTTCCTTTCAGATAAATATTTGTACTTTTATTTATATATTGATCAAGAAACTTAAAAGATGCTTAATTTTCATTCAAATTTTATTGCACTATTTAAAAACAATGCTTCTCCTAAATAATGGAAAATAAAAAATACCAATTAAATTTGCATATAAATATTTTAAACTTCCTTCTACCTAACAGTTTGACCTTTGATTTCTTTGTAGCAGATCATTACTTTGTAGCAAATCTTTTGATAATTATGAGATCAAAAGGCCATAATTTAAAGGCTGATTCCACCAAAATATTCAATTTGTGGAACCTTAAGGCATGTTAAATTGAGCACTAATCATAACCCTATCACTAGTTTGATGTAAAAGTTGGGGGTTGTCCAGTGTTCAAGAAATATAATTAAAACTTATGTGGTCTATGCAAAATTAATCCGTTTTCTAGTTCGAAATGCAATGAAAATGTTAAATCCGGTTCTTCAACTAGTATTATATATATTAATCAATTAATTATACATTTTAAATCTATCTTTATTAATTTTATATATGTTTTTCGTTTTAGGTTCAGGAAGAGGTAAATGATATTTTTTGTTCCTTTTTCGATGCAGCACATAAATTCAAACTCATTCATTCTTTCAAAGTTAAAGTAATAAAAGGAATGTAAATGCTGTTTTGATTCTTTTTTAGTAATTTAACAAAGCGATGCGTACAAAAAAGTATACATTAGTTCTGTTATATATTTTGACTGATTTTTAATACAATGTATCGATTCTAAAACTTTCTAAATATTGAAGCTTATGAAATAATTAAATATAAATTTCCATTATCTTTGAGTGGATATCACCTTAATGATATTCGTAGTTTGATTATATTCAAAACTAAAACCATTATGGTAGCAGCAGGTCTCGAAACTATAATATTTCTGTCTCAGTTTGTCAATAAGTTTGTAGGAAGTCGAATTTCGAAATCCAAAAGTGCTGGACTACCAGGCAATAGCGTGCTTTACTGGCTGATAATCCTGTGCTTACTTTATGTAAAAAGTGTATAAAAGCAACTATTGATAAAGGGCATTTTCAACCCTAATAAAAAAAACTTTTTCCTAACAAACCGTAGTATAAATAAATAATTTTGAATTCTAAATCAAAAATGCTTTCGGAATGCTTTATGTTTAGCCAGATTATGGATGGACTGGACTTCCCATTTGGTGACAAGATCAGAGCAGATATGGCGAGGACATCGAAATTTTGCTCCAATCGGATGAGAATGAAGACATCTGAGTTATTATTCTTCTTTAAAACATGTTAATGGTGAAGGTTCTTGGTTCACGATATGGGGCCCAAATACATATGGAGAAAAATCAATTATGAAGTTGTATCTGTTTATGAATACGATGCCATAAATACACTTTGAGATAGACTATGAAATTTTATAGATATATTTAAACCCAAATTCGTAGATTTTTATCAGATATGCACGAAATCTATTATGGGAAAGCTTATCTACTCGGATGTTGTGATATAAATTAACACCAGTAACTACAAAATGAAAACTACCTGCCAAATTTGGAAATAAATATTCAATCCTCTTACCTTCCTCTCATTTGGAAACAAACTCTCACTCCTCCCTTTTGATTTGTCCCCCCCATCCCTTGAATTGGGATAAATCGAATCATTGCCCACCCTTCGGCAATGAATTGACCTTCGATTTGTACTTTCACACAGCATGTAAACGCTATAACTTAAAATTGCAATTACTTAAATATGTGTAATTAGGTATGTAATATTGTGGCTACAATTATATTTCTGCACTCCCATTGTAATTTTAATCATTTGGCAAAAATCTATCCAAAATATACATTCGCTGTTCTAATGCTTGTGCAATTATTGCATTCCAGTTATTAATCACGAAAAAACTCTTTCGTAAACAACACTAGCCATTGGTCTGAGATTAATAAAATACAAGTGCATTTATTAGTTTGTATGAAGAGAAAATTTCGAGAAGAATACTTTCTCTGACTTTTACTGATAACCAGGATATGCTTATACAGTATTTGTGCTCTTTTGAGCAAAAAAAGGAATAAAAATATCCAATATATTTAATTAAGATAAAAATTTCATACGCTTTATTGTAAAATAAATAAAAATTGGAAATGTATTATGAAAGTAATACAGTATATTGATCAATTCTTTTATTATTTTACGAAAAACAGCTGAAAAACTGCAAGATATCAAGTCGGGCATGATTCTCCTGAATACGAAACTGTATTACAGGATTAAAAATTGTAGAAATAAATTTTTAAAATGCAAATATTTTAAAGCAAGCATTTATAAATATCATTTTCTTTTCATAGATGCTCATGCATCTCTTAAAGCTTTAAGTGTCTTCTTCAATGTGTGCTTAAGAATAATATTAACTATTTAATAATATAATATTAATTAATATTATATTATTAAATAGTTAATATATAAGGTTAAGAATGGAAAAAATATCTTATGAATAAAAATTATCTTGATGAAGAACCAGAGAAACTGGTACATCTACGTAATATCTTGTAGAGCTCTCAAGAGCAAACAGAAGTGTCTCAAAATGACATAGCATAGAATCTAACGTCTGAATGTAGACAATGAATAACTAGACAAGTCACATCATGAATTTCGCAGAGCACTCCACAAATCTAGAGAAGGGCGATATAGTAGATATCTCTTCAGAACAGCACGTTGTACGTTACAGATATTTTCATGTCTCGGGATTTATGGACCAATAGAAACGCTTAAAATAAAAATACTGTTCCTGGAATCTCATTGCTGATTCGCAAAGAGTGGAGTGTTGCATTGTCCTACTATAATCGTTCAAATCTGTTGGAATGCATAAGGGTCATGAATGGCTGTAGGTGAAGGCACATTATGCTTACGTAATTGTTGCATGTCAGATTCATTTCTTGACTTATTATTGATTTTATATCACGGTAACTGTATACTGACTACAGACTGTGGGTTCCAGGGATTGACCTGATAAGGAAACATGTTTTGATTCGTCAGAAATATAATAAGCCGTTCATTGATATACTTATTGTCCTGTATACCTATGTCATTCATATACACTGAAGTGACAAAAGTCATGGGATGACTGTTAATATCGTGTCGGTACTCCTTTTGCCCGGCGAAGTGCAACAACTCGACGTGTCATGGAGTCCACAAGTCGTTGGAAGTCCTCTGCAGGAATATTGAGCCATGCTGTCTGTATAGACGTCCATAATTGTGAAAGTGTGGATGGTGCAGGAGTTTCGGCACAAACGGACATTTCGATGATGTCCCATAAATGTTCGATGGGATTCATATCGGGCGATCTAGGTGGCCAGATCATGCGCTGGAATTGTCCGGAATGTTCTTCAAACCAATCGTGAACAGTTCTGGCCCAGTGACATGGCGCATTGTCATCCATAAAAATCCCATCGTTGTGTGGGTACGTGAAGTCCATGAATGGCTGCAAATGATCTGCAAGCAGCTGAATATAACCATTTCCAGTCAATGATCGGTTCGGTTGCACCAGAGGACCGAGTCCATGCCATGTAAAAACAGCTCACACCATTATGCAGCCACCACCATCGTGAACAGTGCCTTGCTGACAGTTTGGGTCCATGGCTTCGTGGGGTCTGCGCCACACTCGAACTCTACCATCAGCTCGTAACAACTGAAATCATGACTCATCTGACCATTCCACGGTTTTCCACTGGTCTAGGGACCAGTAGATATGCTCACGAGCCCAGGAGAGTCACTGCAGGCGATGTCGTGCTGTCAGTAAAGGCACTCGAGTCGGTCTTCTGCTGTCATAGCCCAAGGAAGACAAATTTCGCCGCACAGTCCTATCGGACACGTCCCTCGTGCGTCCCACATTGATTCCTGCAGTTATTTGACGAAGTGTTGCGTGTCTATTAACATTGACTATTCTACACAGACGTCGGCGGTCTCGGTCGTTAAGTGCAGGTGGTCGCGTACTGCGCTGTCAATGATGGGATGGGATGCCTGAAATTTCATACTCTCGGCACACTCTTGATACTGTGGATCTCGGAATGTTGAATTCACTAACGATATCCGCAATGGAAGGACCCATGCGTATAGCTCCAACTAACATTCCACGTTCAAAGTCTGTTAATTCTCGTCGTGCCGCCATAAATTATGATAAACCTGTTCACATGAATAACTAGAACACAAATGAAAGCTCTGGAAAACGAACTACGCATTTATACTTTTTAGCTGCGATACTACTGCCATCTATATATTTGCATATTGCTATCCCATGACTTTTGTCACTTCAGTGTATAATGTATGGATATGACATCCAAAGAAAGGCAGAAAACTTAGTACCCTGCAGTCAGAATTGTACAATAGCTCTAAAACCCCACACGGTTCATTCAATAATTTGCACTCTGACACTTGTCGATACTCCAGTATTGAAATACTCAGTATTTTAAGAAAGTGTTGCATGTCTATCTCATTAAAGGATCTTTACCAATTGTCGAATGCTCTATTCTTTAAAGATACTTTTTCTGCTATCCCGAAGTCGGAAATTTGTTACTTTTCCGGACATTCGATATTTACGGTTTATTCGTGATATAGAACTCGAAAATTCACATTTATTAACTACCTCGGAGATGCTTTATCCTATCTCTGGTGAGTCGGCTATAATACCACATTCAAAATCACTTGAGTCTTGATAATTGACTTTAAAGTAGCAAGAACTAATCTAACAGTTTTGCCAGGAACCTATAGTCTTATATATGCGCTGCTAACTACATAATGCTATGCAGGGAGGTTGGGTATTTCTTTATTTTTATATGCATGCCTTTAATAGTTTTTCTGACATTTTAATGTATTTCATAAATGTTAACGGAACACCAATTAATACAAAAAATAGTAAAATAAGGTTTTTTTTTGATATTTTGTCTTATCATTTCAATACAGAGTGGTCTACTTTTCAAATGAATGCTCCTTTTCTTGAATGAATGCCATTTTTGAATGAATTTTGAATTTTCATTTTTTTTTAATTTAAATTTTTTTTCTATTTTTCTCCTAGGACATTGGTGGCAACGTAAGTATATTTCAATAATACTCCATTCCTGCATTTATCTAATTTTCGATTTTTTTCCAACCTTATATAGAGGAATCGTATTTATTAAGTTTTGTTCTTAATAATAAAATTTTCCGAAACTGTGATTTTAGGTTCTTGAAGCTGGCTTTTAAGACATGAATTGATGATAATTTTTCAAAAATAGTTCAGTGACTTTCTGTATAATATTGACTGCCATTTTACTCGATCAAAATGTTTAAATTTCAAAGGAAAAAGTTTTTAAATTTTTTTTTGGAATTAATAGAAATTTCTAAAGCTAAAATCAGGAAATTTAAAGTGGATATAATATATAATAGTTTGATAATATGCCAGTTAAAAGTATTTTTTCAGTTCAAATAACAAACGGCATCTTGAAGGCATTGGCTGTTTCTGTCTAAACAGTTTTTTTGTGATATAATGCAAAGCTATAATTTTTTCCATCAATTTTTTTTTTGTTTCTAGCATACGTGTATAATGACTTAAAATGCTTATATCAATGATATTATTATTAGCTACTTCATATATTGGAGAAAAGATAAATTTCACAAACAAGGAATTTTTTGTTCTTATATTTAATTTTAAAAATGAATATATCTGATCATATTATTTTGATTTTTTATTCAAATTCACCATTTCTTTCAAATTTCTAAACATGTAATTAATGTCTTTAATTCAATTTTTTTGCATCAGGATTAGAAAACTTTTTCGTTATTGTTTGCTGTTGATATAAATACAAATTTCCAGCACTTAATTATTTGTTTTTTCATCAGTTACTTTAAAATTATTCGATGATGATTAAAATGTTTAAATCAGAGACGGCATCTGGTAGAAAAATTACAAAAAAAAAGGAATAAAGAATTTCATATTATTTTTATTAAAGAATTAGGGAGTATTGTAAAAAGTGAAAAATTAAAAATAAAACAAGAAAGGATTTTTTTTAAAGTAAAGGGAATTTTTAAAAGTAGAAAATAATTACTTAATGAAGTGTATGGGGCTTTTTTAGGTGATGTTGAAAACAACAATACAAGGAACTACATTTCTACACTTTTTCCCCTTACAATTAAGGAATAAATCTCAATTACTTTCTACGATAAAATATATATTTTAAATATGATTTTAACTCAAATTTAATTACGGTATTTTTATCAGTCAGTACTTCATGCTTTTATATTTTTAGTATTTTATTTTTTTGTATAAAGGATTTCTTCTGTTTTTTAAAACATTACTAAATTATCATTTATATATATTTTTATTCTTCTCTGTTTTTTGTTATTCTATATTCTCTTCCCATTCAAGTAACTGAGTTTCTTTCTCGTTGTATTTACGTATTATTAAATGCATACTGTTTATTCTTGAATGACTGCATGTCACTTATGCTGATATTTTTTATGCATATTATCTAAAAGAATTGGTAATTGTATATTGAAATTTAAATGTCGTACTTTATTATTATCTTTAGGACAAGGTATGTAAATTTTTTTTTATATATTATACTTTAACTCTATGTCCATTTATTGCTCTAGTTTCTAAACATACGAAATTAAAAATAAAATTTCTAGGGTTTTGAAAAAAATTATGTTGCCAATATAGAAAAAGTTCGTAGCAGCTAAAGAAAAAGACACACGAATTTTAACCCATATTTTATAAAAATTTTGAAAGTATAAATACGATACCTCAATCAAGTCTATGGAAAATCTCTATTCTTCTCTTGGAAAATTTCAAATTAAATATAAATTTAAGACAGTAAAAGTATTAATAGCGATTTTTTATTAATAATAAAATTTGTCATATTATGATATTGCAGCTTAAAATGTTACGAACTCTTATTCCATTTACTAAGTTTTTTAAGTTTTATACTGTAGAAGAATTCTTGAAACTCGGCCGCCCTGCAGACTTGCACGCGCTAGATCCGTTACGGACGACGAAGGGGGTTGATAACAAAATTATTATAGATGCATAATAATATTTATTTCATTATTCACAACATATGAACATCAAAAATATTCCATACAGAAATGTAAGGAATATTTTTCATTTAAAAGTACATTAAACAAAATGCCGATGTTTTTCTACGAAATGATACGGATGATGTACCACTATTCATAATCTGCGACAGACGTGTTTTTATGTTAAATAACTAAGCCATTAGCTTTTGATTTTTTCAAGTAACAAATCGGTGGATGTCTTGATCACCATAAAAAAATTACCCATCTAATTTTGTTATTGGTGACACATATTAGAGTAGTTTTCAACTATTTAAGAAACTTTCAATTTAAACCAGAATTTAATATGGCTAGCACTTTAGCCTGCGAATTTATTTAGCATCCTAATTACATGAAAAATTTAATATTATTAACATCTTCTTTGGAGCATATAGTATTATTTTAATTCCTATAATGATATAAGAATATTTGCGATATTGAAGCGTTTTTAAATCATTTTTGCATTTTTAATACTTTTACTTAAGTACAGATTTAAAATTAAAATTTTAATAATTCAATTCGCAAATCAGAGCCTTTATTGTATGCAAAGGGTTAGTATGGATCTTTTGTTAGATCATTATTCGAGCTAAAGAAAAAATGAACTTTGAAGGCTATATAATTGAAGAACTGAAAATACAAAATGAGTAGTTTCTCTAATAAAACCAAGCATTGGCATGGGACTACAAGATTATAACACAAATGTCTTTCAACTTTTTCAGGATTTTTTAGAGTGATAACTGGCAAGTTTAAGCTTAAAAGACAGTATAGCTGGATTTCTCAAGCTTTGAAAAATCAGAATTATGTATCCAATTATATGTACAAATCGCTTACGCATGGGCTACAGAAATCGTTCCTCTTATTTATTATGTACATTCACATGTAAAAGAAGTCATATGAAGGTCACCAATGCTTCATTAAATTCTTTTCAATTGTACTTAATTCAAAGAAAACTAAGGGAACTACAAAGAATTATTCGAAATGCTAGAAGCAGGGCTCGCCGTGTTTCTGAAAGATTTCTCTCCCCCCCCCCCTCCTCATAGAAAAGAAGACTCGGAAGAAATCGAGATAGCAGAAATAAGTATAAAATAAAAGGATTATTAAGAGCAACGATAGGTCTAATTGTCAAGAGATAGGTGAACTCCTTGATTTGCTTAGCGAAATTGATCTCACATTTTTCAAAACTATTATCTTACAACAATAATTTTTGTACAGTAAAAGCTCTTTATTCGCGGGGTATATGTTCCATAAATATGTCGCGAATACAGAAACCGTGAATACGGAATGGCAATTTATATGGGATTATAGGGGATACGTTCTTCCGAGGTGAAAAAAAAACAATTATATACAAATTCAATTCAGTTGAAGGTTTTTAACACTTTGATTAATTGTTTTAAGGCTTAGGCAATGGTTTGAAGAATTTTGTCATTTTCTCTTGCTTGGCAGTTTTTAAAACCTCCTTCCATTCAGACTGATACGCAGCAGTTGCATTTGCAATTTGCCTCTTAAAAATAAGAATTCGTTCCATAGACGGATCAATGTTCATAAAGAAATCGCAAAGCTCATTTGCCATTCTTAAACCTTTACTAACATTGTTCAAGTGAAATGTCACGTTTCTAGAGCTTGTTCAAGCCTCTTCTTCAATAAGCTGTGAATTTCCTCCAAGTCGGTTTCATTCAGATCTTCATCTTCAAGCAATTCCTGAATGTCACTTGATTCTATCTGTTCGAACCCATCTCGTCCTATTCCATTCGCGATTTCGGCTGTGTTTGCAGTTTGCATTTAACAACATACTTTAGACAAAGTTGTAATAAGATCTATTTTACTTTTTTTATTAGTCCATTTTACGGCATTTACAAAGGATATTGGATTGGAATCCTTTTATTATTATGTACTAGCCGCATTTGGCGACCAGCTGGTTCGCCATGAGTAAAGCGTTCTAAAATTTTCAATTAAATCACATATTCATTAGCCTTGAAGTAATTCCCGGCATTGATTGGTCTGAAATTAATATTTTCTTTAAGATGATGGACGGAAAGTTCTAAAAGTACACGTTTTCCAAATAATATTATTTAATTTTAAAATTCAGTCAGTTTTGACTATCGGTTATGCTTCCAAAATATTAAAAATGTTTTTTTCGGTGATGTTGCCAAAATATTAAATATGTTTTTTTAAAGAAAGCGAAAAAGGGAAAAAATTATTGAATTAATGATACAGATATTGCAAACGATTACATAAATATGTCATTAAATCGGGATTTCAATGCATATCCTGTCTAAATTCAATCAGGTTTACCGTAAATAAAGACGATTTATTGAGTTAATGATATAGATATTGCAAGAGATTATAGAAACCTTGGCTTTGCATTTAAAAAGAAAATATCACATTTTATATTTCTTTTATTTTATCCAGTCACGTGCTGAAAGTTGCATTTCTTTAGATTTATTTGCGATGATAGGTTTTTTTTTATTTGAACTTCCGGCATTGTTTTCTTTTATTTTATCCAATCACGTGATTAAAAAAAAACATGGTCAACATTTTTCTTTAAAAATAGAAGCTTGAGTTATACATTACAACAGTGATACCATTAGACAGCTAATTTTTTAATCTTTAAATTGATGTAAAAATCATGTTTGTGCGATAATATTTTCGGAAGTTATAGCGGAAAATCGTCGAAATTTCGCTTAATTTTAATTAATTCAAATTCTAATTAAAAATTCGAAAAAAGGGCTCCGAGGTGCACATTCCGGACCTCCAAGGTATACATGTACCAAATTTGGTAGCTGTAGGTCAAACGGTCTGTCCTGTAGAGCGCCAACACGCACACACACACATTGAGCTTTATTATAAGTATAGATGTACTTATTAGATCCGCGAATATAGGAATTGGGTGTCATTTTTTAAATCCGCGAATAGTGAAAACGCGAATGAAGGAAGCGCGAATAAGGAGCTTTTACTGTATTGTCTTAAAATCCGCAAAAATTGTTTTTTTAATGTTATAAGTTTTTATTAAAAGTTTTTTTTTCTATTCATAATTTTCAATAATGGAAATTGATACTTAATCTCTAAAACTGTCTTTAATATTATGATTATCTCCATCAAAACAGTCAGCTGTTCGCTTTTGGCAACATTAAAATTACGAGAAAAGTTTGCTTTCTTTTGACTTTAGCAAGGAAGTAAGATTTTGACTTCCGACTTTTAATTTATACCACATGAACTTTTTTAAAAATGGGACAAATTCGTAGAAAATTGAATCAATTATATTAATGTTTTCGGTCTTATCAAGTAACATGATGGATTTAAAAAAAATGTATTCAATATCAGTAGTTTAACAACCTAAAAAGTCAATAATATAGGCAAACAAGCTGTTCGCCAAAGGGGACCAGCTTTTTGTTATATTTTAAATACCATTTTTGGGGGCAAAAATTTTATACAGATGGAATTTCTAAGGACTGCCAATTTTTAATTTTACTACTTCAAAATGGTGAATACAAAAAAAAAATTGTAAAAACTAAAAATTAAATATTTTTTACAAAACTCTTCATTAAACGAATTATATATTTTAATTTCATTCATATTAAATATTTATCAATAGGTTGGTTCTCATTTCAGTCGGTTCTATATGTTTTGCATTCTTTCTTAATTTTTTTTCATTCATTTGCTTTTTTTTAGGTGATAGTTATTGATAATATAAATGGTAAAATATTTTTGATATTTTTCAAACAGTATTTTTAGTGAACGAATTTTCAGACAATATATAAATGGAATATTTGCGACCGTTGTTGTTACTTATGACACTTGCCACAGACAAGCTTGATGAAGAAGTCGGTGATTTAAGCCGAAGTTGTGCAGTAGCTTCCGAGGGTAAAAATCCCTGAGCACTCGAGGGTAGTAGTAGGATTTTTAGCACATATGGAGATGATACTTGCACACAAACCACTTAAATAAGTTCAGGGCGACTTTTATCAATACGTCAGTTATAAATCATTTACTCATACTGAATGTTTTATCATAAGGTTATTTATAATTCTTACTTTTGAATTCTAGCATTTCATTTCTCTTGATTCTTTTGCGTTTGCTTTCTTTAAGACATGATTTTAATATTTCTACATTTTTAGTATTTGTGATATGGTATTTTTTGGAATAGATTTTGTACATATTGATGAAGTATTTGACTTCAGAAGATTTTTAAAATTCAAATTTTATATTCAGAAAATTTCAAAAGAAAGGAAACAGAGATGGAGTATCAAAAAACTAAATAAAGGAATTTTCACAAAGAAATATTTATTTATCGAGAAAAATTTTGAATTTTGCTTCACGTTGAATATTAATAGTTAAGTTTATTAATGACTTGCCGCCTTTGGCGACCAGCTGGTTCGCCATGTGTAATGCGTTCTAAAATGTTCAATTAAATCACATATTCATTAGCCTTGAAGTAATTCCGGGCATTGATTGACTTGAAATTAATATTTTCTTTAAGATGATGGACAGAAAGTTCTAAAAGTACACCTTTTCCTAATAATATTCTTTAATTTTATAAATCAGTCAGTTTTAACCATCGGTTATGCTTCCAAAATATTAAAAAAAATTTCGATGATGTTGCCAAAATATTAAATGTGTTTTTTAAAGAAAGCGAGAAAGGGAAAAAAAGAATTAAATTAATGATACAGATATTGCAAACGATTACATAAATATGCCATTAAGTCGGGATTTCAATGCATATCCTGTCTAAATTCAATCAGGTTTACTGTAAATAAAGATGATTTATGGAATAAAGGATTTAGATATTGCAAACGATTAAAGAAACCTTTGCTTTGCATTTATTTTTTTTAGAAAATATCACATTTTATGTTTCTTTTATTTTATCCAGTCACGTGCTGAAAGTTGCATTGCTTTAGACTTGATTTACGACGATAGTTTTTTTATTTGAACTTCCGGCATTCTTTTATTTTATCTAGTCACGTGCTAAAAAAACATGGTTAAAATATTTCTTTAAAAATTCATTAAAAATAGAAGCTTAGTTATACATTAAAACACTGATACCATTAAAAGGCTAATTTTTTAATCTTTAAATTGATGTAAAAATCATGTTTATGCGATCATATTTTCGGAAGTTATAGCGGAAAAACGTCGAAATTTCGGTTAAATTTTTATTAATTCAAATTCTAATTAAAAATTCGAAAAAAGGGCTCCCAGGTGCACATTCCCTACCTCCAAGGTATACATGTTCCAAATTTGGTAGCTGTAGGTCCAACGGTCTGGCCTGTAGAGCGCCAACACACACATACACACACATTGAGCTTTATTATAAGTATAGATAAACATATTTTATTTAATTGCTTTTCTCCTCGTTTAAACTTAAGTGATCAACAATTTTTATATTTTACAAATAATATATTTCGCAAATAATTTTATAATTTAATTTATTTAAGCTTACATTTTTTTTTTCGAAATGAAAAAAAAAATAAAACCAACAAGAATGTGTAACAAAATAGGAAACATCAAATTTTGAACATCATCTTTTTTGAATATTTTTTAGCTATCATAATTTTTATTACTTTCATATTATTCATTTTAATTTTTTAATAAATTGATTTTTTTCCAGTCCTGTTCGAATGGGCAAGAATTTTTAATTCTGTAAATTTGACGTTTTAATCAAAAATTATTTTATGAATGTGAAGTTTAAAGCTTGTAAACATTTTGAAGTCGACAATGAAGAATAATAATGAATAATATAAATAATTCTTACCATTCATTGACTATTGTTCAGATGCATATTAAAAAATTCATCAAATCCTAAGTAGTTCGAATTAGAACTTTTTTCCAAAATCAGAGTAACTTCTAATCTGAAGATCTAAGAATTTCTGTCCAAATTTTTAAAAATGAGATTTAAAGATCTTTCAAAACCAAAAATAATGGCTGCCAATATGTCTTTCCTCCAAAACAATGATCAGATTACTTGTTGCTCTAGACCAGGGGAAATGAGAATTTATTTCTTTGTTTAGATGGCAAACTATTTTAAGTCAGTTTTTTCAATTTCTTACCCAGCACTGACGTTTGGGTTATTTCCGTAACATCTTGCAGTTTATTGCTATGTTGTTTTAGATGATTAGACGGGTTGAAGGTGTTATATATGATATTCTGCAGCTTCCACTACAAAATAAATAAATAAGTCTCCAGAATATAAAAATCATTTTAAAATCAAAAATGCTATAACAATTTATTTTTGTGAACATATTTATTAAAGAAAGCAATATTTTTGTTTACAATTTGCGGCAGCATTCGATTCAAACTAATTTTATGAATAATATTCTTTAAATCATTTTTCAGCTGCAGTTATTGAAATATTTCATTTTTCAATTTGAATACTTCACAATAATCAAAAAACAATTATTTTGAAATAAAATTACCAAATGGAGCAAAAAAAAATTATGTCATAATTTTCTGGAATTTTTCGTTAAGATTAGTGATCTACTTATACTATATCTTTCTCTTTATTTAAAAGCATGTGTTTTTGCAATGGATATTGATATAACTTTTTTCTTTTGTTATTAAAAGCAACGTGAAACTGGATCATCAGCAAACTGAGTACCTGGTTGAGACGAAATCTGAAAAATGCTTCTTATGATACCATGTTACTGGAAATTTATGTCATTGTTTCTTAAATGGGTTTTAAATTTTGCAACACTTTTTAATAAATTGCATTTTCAAAGGCAGTGGTTCCTCTAGTGTTTTAATTCATCTGTTTCCTGTTCCTCAATCATCTATTATAAAATAACTGAAATGTAACAGCATCCCTTACCAGTTCATTAGAATTTAAATTTTCATTTTATTTTAACCCCAAAAATACATCAAGTATACAACTATAAAGATCTTTTCGTTACATTATTTAAAAAAATGTCTGTTTACGCAACTAGCTGGTTCGTAGGAGATGTTGGTTAAATTTATTTTCCCTTAGTTGGTTCAGGTATAAATTCATACCCATGGTACTGCCAAATTTGCCAGACATCAAATTTGTGTTGTTTTAATCGTCTTAAATACGTTCTACTCATTGTGAATCTGAATATTTCTAAAGGAAATCAGTCCCTTGACATCATAGCGCTGTTAAAAACGTAAATTTTCTGTCATCTACCTTCTTACTTCCTCAGAATTGGAATTTAAGTTTTTTTATTAACCTTAACACACAATTACACGTATATTAACCGTTTAACGGTTTTGCCTGAATGCCATACGTGCCATCAATTTATCGAATTTTGATAATTATAAACAAAAAATAAATCATGCATGATGATTACAATTGAATATTAAAATTACTTCGAATACACAGATAAGTCATTGCATTTCCGTTTGAATCAAAATAAGAAAATATTCCCAAAATAGAAAATGTCATTTTATTCGTAAAGAAAATAAAACAGTTCAGTGGTCGAACAGAATTCTTATTCTTTAATTTTCAGCAAAGAAAAACGCCACATCAAATACGTAATGAAATGGCGACAAAGGTTTTAGTTTCATAGCAACAATGCAGTTTTTTGTAGGGAAATAGACTAAAAATAATAGACAAAATAACAAAAAAAATTCTGACTTTCAGATTAGTATTATAAAAAAGGCAATCCTTTAGTTTTTCAAAAGTTGTAAAGCTCATTTCTGTACGATTATATTTTTGGAGGTTATTGTAGGAAAATGTCAAAAATCATTTATTTTTCAATTAATTTTTCTGATGAAAATTTCAAAAGACAAACAAACATCGTTCTTAAGTGCCGATTTTCTCATTTCAAAGAATATATCTGTCAAATTTGGTTGCTATGAGTAAAATGACTTGGTCGACACATACAAGTGCACATGCGCAAACACAATTATTTCCAGTGCTATTATTAATTAGGAAATTAGAGGAGAATATACTTAAACTCTTGAGTAAACTTTTTTACTGTTTTATGCATTGATTAATATTTTCTGAAAATTCTCAGTATAAACGAATGACGGAAAAATATCTTAAATAAACGGTATAATATCAATGCAGGAAATCCACTAGAGACAAAATGAATAAAAATGTTATCAGCATAAGATGAACTGCAAAAAGTAAATTTTTGTGTAATATAAATAACTTATTCATACCATTAGAATTGAAATTTCAATCAATGAGTACATTTTTATAATTTTTTTTTATCTTTTTAATAATTTCAGAGATTAGTATTTGTTTAGTTTTAATATTTTTCTGAAAAATTAAATCATTTCGTTTGTTTTTTACTCGTATAAATTTTTGAGTAATATTTCTCTGAAAGGCTTTTGAAGATTTCTTAAAATATCTCAATAATAGTTTCTAAGTCTTTGCAAATAAAATAAAAATTTAATGTGAATATTCATAAAGAAATAGATTATTAAAATTTATGAAATAAAGGGCTAAAAAAGAAATGAAATTAAAGGCATTTCCTTTATATAAGAGAAAGTTTAAACATAAATAATACATTCTGTTGTAGCAACATTTAAGAAAAAAAATTAATAAATTCCTTTTCTATAGGTATTGGTATCAAAATTGCAATTCGTATAATATAATGTGCCATACATATATAATACATTACATCCGGGGTTAATTTTTCATTGAAATTTAAATTTAAGGCAATTGTGAATGCACTTAATTTAAATTTCAATAAATAAATGGATGAATTTTGTATTATAATGGCATGCATATATAATTCAAAAATGCATTAGACAAAGATAAATACAAATGTGATGAATAACAGTTTAAGCGGATCACAAATAATTCATTCCGAAAGTAATATTACCTATTTAGTGGAATTCCCTATTTTCAATGAAACAACGCAAATAATCGGTAAACAAAAACAAAAACTAGCAATGAACATTCCTTTTCTACAAATATTGTTCAGAATGAGAAGAACCTTGTTATTTAAATATAATTAATTAGCAACTTTTAAAATCTTGTTCTCCCAAGTAACGTTTTTTTTTTTTTTTTTTTTTTTTTGCTCGTTAAATATTCAAGTGTTATGCATATTTCTTAAAAAAATTTAATTTGTTGTCCAAACAGATAAAAAAATAGTAATTTAATTGAACAAATCAAAACAAATTGTAATGGGGCAGACTGAAAAGTGTATGCACCATAATTTTTGTTACCGAAATAAAAATGTAATTCAAAATTCTACTTCGATTTTAATGTTCAAAGAAAGCATTTTTTAAAATCTTATTTTTTATCAAAAATGTCCAAAATAAACGGTTAAATATTTTGCCGGATGACTTTGAATTTTATAACAAAAAAATGTTACAAATTATGTATTATATTAAAAATCATTGTAAACACTATATAAAAAATTAAACTGATATTATAAAAAGTTGATATTCTGAGTTTTAAGATGATATAAAAATCATTTTTGTGAGATTATAATTTTGAAAGATATGACCATCAAAAATCATAGGTGAATCACAATGAATAACTATCTGACACTGGTTAAGCCAGTGATGGGGAAACTACGGCCCACGGGCCAACTCCGGCCCGCGGAAAGGTTTATTCCGGCCCGTTTAAGAGTGTCGTCGTGAGAATATTTGAACGCATTCTTACTTCGTAATGTGACGACCCGCATAAAAACTACCTGCGGGGATATTCAAAACACAGTAGTTCAAAACACATTTCAAAAATATCTTCAGAATTTGAAAGGAGATTTCAGGACTTTAGAAAAATGAAACCAGAGTTTAGTGTTTTTGCGACCCCATTCAATGTTAATTATGAAGAAGTTGATGCAAAATTTCAACTTGAGTTAATAGAACTGAACTGTAATACTCTCCTGAAACAAACTTTTCATACAGTACCATTACTAGAATTTTATAAAAATTTAAGTCCAGATAATTTCCCAAATCTAATTACTCATGTAATGAAGATAATGACAATGTTCGGCTCATCTTATATATGCGAACAAATCTTTTCAACAATGAAGCTTAGGAAAACTTCTTTAAGAAACAGAATTACAGATGAGCACCTTTCATCAGTTTTAAGAATTTCTGCTTCGCAAATGGAACCGGACTATGATGAAATTTTGATAAAACAGTCTCAATTTCATTTTTCTCATGCACCATCAGCCAGTAATAACACCAGAAAATAAAGTGATAATACTTCACATCTAGAGCTACACTAAATTCATTTTATATTTTGTGCTTATAATTTTCTTACCTTTTGCTTTTTTACTATTAAAATAATAAGTGTATGTAATAATATATGTATATGTTTATAGAACACATAGATTTTTTAACGATTAAGCATTATTCTTTGGCCCGCTACGATCGTCTAGTTATTACAAATGGCCCGTCTTAAAAAAGTTTCCATACCACTGGGTTAAGCCTATTTTCGCGTCTGATCAAATATTATTTGAAGCCTATTTCTTGATTTCCTTTAAGCAATCTTCTTTTCTCTTAATAAATATAGTTTTTGGTGATTCTTATGCAGAAGATTTCTAATAATACTTTTCAGATTTCCTAATCTCGAAGCATTCCATGCAGCTGTAAAAATATTCAAAGAAATCGTCTGAAAAATCCGTAGTGATTTATTTACATTTGACTGTTGCCATTCGATACAAAGAACTATAAGCAATTTCAGGGCCACATAAATTAGCGAGATAGATAAAAAATTAATTAGAGAGATTATTTATTTTAATGGCATCTCTTTAAAAATATACTTTCCGTTTAGGAATGAATGAAACAACTTCTGCTGAATTTGCAAATTTCTATTATTTGTTCGTTAACTCTTTGTAATGGAGAAACTTGCAGTAACGGGGAAGTACAATGTTTTGGTTTTCAAAATTATAATGCCAATTTACAAAAAACACTTTCTCTTTCTTAATTTTTTAAAATTTTTAACTTATTTTTTTAAAAGAATTTTGAGTGAATTAACATTTTTAAACGATACGCATCTGAGTAATCTTTTTTTTTTTTATAAATACATCTGAGTAATCTTTTTTTTTCTTTTGTAAAGTTAATGCAGTTTAAGCAGTTAAAATAGTAAAAAAATGTAGTTAAAATAGTAATAAGTTTTGGTTCATACGAGTTAATTGAATAGCATGTTCATAATTTATTCATATTAAAATTAACTATATGACTCAAATTGTTAAATAACCGTACGTAATTAAATCTCTATGTACACTTATTTTATTAAAAATATACATTTAAATGTTTTCCATTGCAAGAAAATATTTTTATTTATAATTTAAGTAGTTCACTTAATGCGTGAAGAGTTTTTGATTTTAATCCTTTGGACTCCTAAAAATAATTCGATGCATAATTATTCAGTTAATACATGAACTTGTTTATTACAGCAAAAAATAAATACATACAATTGTTCTAAGTCCACTTTCCGTAAAATATGGATCTACATCTTTTTACTATTCTGTAAGTTTTTTATAACAACTACAATTAAAATAAATAAATAAAAAGCCAAAATAATGCATCGTCTAGAAGGGTGAGTGGGAGTCTCCAACCGAATGCAAAAGGTTGGAAGCAAGTTCTAAAAGAACCAAAATTGTTAGCAATGGATTTGATTTATTAATATATATTTTTGATTTATTCTTATCGAACTGTATAAAATACTGTATCGCACACTTAAAATATTAGCACTGTTCATAATTCTACAAATTTATAAACCATTGTTGATCCTAAATAAAATTTATAAATCCAGTATGACTTAAAATGAAATGGCAAAATTACAATTTGAATAATTAGTTACATGTGATCATCAATTTAATATTTTGTGAATAATAGAAAATTCTGTGAATGGAAAAAAAAAAGAGTTTCACTTTATAAGATTAGAAAATATTTCGATATAAAAGTCGAAAAAGATTGCGATAATATCTCTTAGTGGAACAAAATAATTTTTTTTGGTAAAATACACTTAAACTATGTTGAGGACTATGACGATTAATGATTGAAAATTTAAAGATTATCCGAATATGAAGCAGAAATTGTACACTTCTATCAACTAATGACACAATGAGCATTCTACAATGGAAGGAAATCGTTTTGAAACTTTCTTGTCATACTGTCTAGGAAAATTTAAATCTAAACCGTAATGAAAATTTTTATTTTGTTTTTATTATTATGATACATTAAATTATACTTATTAATTTAAATCATTATTTATGGAAAATAAACAGAAAAATTCAACCTGAAGAAGTCATTTCGTCTTTATTTGTGTTTTCGTTTTTTAATAGAAGTTCAAATATTTATTATTTTGATTATAAATGATCACTAATCTAAATAAAGACTGATTAAGCAAGCAGTCCCTATTTTCGAGAAGTTATATAGATAAAAAAATTAAAGTGATTGCCTTCTTTGTGACTATACACTTAAAAAACGGAATTGCAAAGCTATAAAGATCAGAAAGTTTTAAACATTCCATGTTGTAATTACAAGAATCTACTAGGGGGGATATAAACACGTCTGAAATTCCTTGTGGCTTTCAAGTAATTGTTACACGAAATTTGTGGCATTTCTAAAAGTCTAACATGGGAAAATCAATTATTTTTCTTATATTTTTCTCTCTATAAAATTCAAATTCCCAATTGGACATTTCAACAATATTGTGACAAGCCTGAAAGTTGTTTCCCAGTATGGTTAGTTGAATCACTGGGAATACCGTTCTACCAATCAGCCTTGTTAGTGCTGATCGGGTGGGTGCCTCGTCGTTGACCTCAAAGCTTGGCGACCAGTTGGCGAGGTATGCGACAAAATATTACTGGAAACTTCAAGAATTTTAGCAATCCAGCCAATAGAAACAGAGATTAGCCGAATGGTCCTTTATAAAAGTATTCGTTGTTTCTTACTGAGACCCATTCAGTCCACGCCAATTTAGAATAAGTTTTGTTACAAAATTGAATATATAAATTAGATAGCATGAATAGAATGTTTTATTCCCAAGAGATTACTTATTGTTTCGAAAGGGAGCAATTTCAAAGACAAAATGGGATGCAGCGGCCTGGAGGTAAGATGTCTTGATAAGATCCATAACTTGAGGGGGAGGGTTAGAGATTCCATCAAAGAATCATCGTGTAAGCGGGTCTGTTGTACATTAAATGAATAAGGGCGAAGCGTCCTCCCGCTGGTGTGTTGCAGAAGTTTAGAAAGGGGGAATGCCAGATCAGATGTCGTCCTCATCATCTGACCTGGTTCAAAATTACTAGGACCTTTCCAAAGTAGCCCTGTTGTTGTGTAAAAATGCCATTCATTGAAAAATGGCAGCTGAAATTAGGAACACTTGTCTATATCGTCATAAAGAACTAGCTCTAGTGTCTTGCAAATAAATTAAAATAAATGAATAGCAATAACTAGCTCTAGCAATAACTTAAAATAAATAAATGAGGAAACTTTTATGAAATGAAATAATTTTATTTAAAAAATCAGTAAAATTCTGACACAACTAACTCAATACAAAATCCAGAAAGTTTTCGAAAAACTTCTAGAATTCTTCTTAACACAAAATATACATCTTCGATTTTGAGTGAAATCTTACGTTTTTCATTATTAAAATATTTAGAAATATTGGAAAAATCAGATAAGAAGAAAGCTAAAAGCAAAGCTCTTTTGAGTCTTCAAAAGAATCTTTTCATCCGAAAAATGATGTAGCCAAATTTGATTTTGTGATTTAGATACAGGTGGATAATTAAGCAACCAGTAACTGTGAGATTAACATTATATTTTTGAAAGCTTCGGAATATTTTAAACTGTGTATCAAGGTCATTATATTGAAAATTGTTTCCTAGAATGTCATAGGGCTCTAAGTAATAATTTATTCGTCATTCTATTTGGTGACTAATGTACCTATGGTTTAAAACAGACAAATAAAGGGAAATAACATTAGGAAAAACATAAATTGTAGCGACGGTATAGTTCCCAAATTTGAAAAACTATGAGCAAAGCACAATTTTTCTGAATTTGTCTCTGTGATGGATGGATGTAGTTCCTAAATGACAAGTTTTTTTGTGTTTACAAAGAATTTTTCTAAGATTCAGTTTTCAAGTGTACTTTTTGTTTCATATTTTTTTGTCTTTCATTATTTTATCAAATTTTGAAATAAAATATTTAAATACATGTTTTGAGAGATTTAAGTGGTTCAGAAGATGGCGAGTGACCTAAGCGAGCTTGGATTGCAAAGCGATATAAGATTAACTGTATTAGCAGTTCCAGCAAAGCAGTAACATATTAGCAGTTACGAATTATGACGAATAATTGTCATAATACGTAAAATGATTTTTCAACTGTCATATCAGTATTGTAAACAAGTTATATAAAAAAAATTAAGTAAATTTCTAATAGGGTCCACAAAGATTTTTTTAAATATTTTATTGACTATTTATTGAATAATTACATTGAATAAATATGTATATACATACTAGTTATTACCTGCGGCTCTGCGTGGACATTATGATGTATATGTCCGAAAAACTATCAAACAATGACAAATAAAAAAAATTAAACCCAACCTAGAAACGATAGATTCAAAAGTATAAGCATATACGAAAAATATACAACATAAATACAATTTAATAACAAAAGTATACAACAAATGTAAAAAAATATTATTTGTATTGTACATCCAAAATAAAACAAAACAGCAAATCAAGTCCATATTTCTTTAAGATCAGGTCAAATCCATTTTATTTATTGATCGAGATTGAGATAGCTACAACAATATTATACACATAATTTTTAAACTTTTCATTTAAATGAAAACACAGTTCTCAACAATCAAGAGCGAACTTTCAACGCCAGTTGGCGTAACGCGCATGTCTGACTTTTTTACGCCAGTTGGAGTAACGCAATGCAAATCAGAAAATTTTCATTTTTCTTTATTCTGTTTTCTTTTAATTTAAATGTACTTCAGAATGAATCCGAAAGATATATTAATTAAGAACATTTGATTTTAAATACACCAAATACTAAAAAAAAATAAACAGAATCGTTTGAAATAATTGGTTGAAATTCTGCTAACCCTAACCGGATTACTGTTGGGGGAAAAACCCGAAGCCTTACTCATATTTGGCGGGAACTTGTTTTTTACACTAAAAAATAAATAGATACAATTGTTTTAAGTTGAATTTCTCTAAAAAAAAGGAATCTACATCTTTTGAAATTCCGTAGGTTTTCTTAACAACTACAATTAAAAAAAAATAAATTTAAAAAAAGTCAAAATAATGCTAGATGAAAAACCAAACTGATCAGATGGTCTCCATCCAAATGCAAAAAGTGAAAAGAAATTTCTAAAAGAACCAAAAATCTTAGTAATTTATTAGATTTATTAATAACTAGCCGCCTTTGGCGATCTACCGGTTAACCAATCTTAATACTCTTTAAAATGGTTAGTTAAATACTTTATGTAATGTCATTATCAATTAAATACTTTATGTAACTTGTCTTTTCTTAGCTACTTCATCAAAATATTCTTAAGGTTCAAAACTTGTTAGTCACATAATTCACTCATGCATTTATAAGGTGTAATGTATTAATGTAATGTATAATTTCTCGCTCCAATATTTGTTAGCTCCCACAAAACTTCATTAATATATTAAAGTGGAGGTGATAAAGCTGTAATTAATATAAAAACATTTTTTACTGAAACAATTAATCTTTTTAATGTCAATATTGAGAACAGAATCCATCAGCATTTGAGTCTTGTGTGTAACAGAATAATTTTCATAATTTATATAATACCTGAATTCAACAAACAAATCGCAGATTTCTCCCCTTTCATTGAATAGTGATATTCAAATGTTCATGAATCAGTCAGTTTTAGAGGCTGACTTGGTTTATTGAATTTTATCTCTTTTTGTTTAAAATATTAGTGTCTGAAAAACATTTTGTTAAATAGGATTCATAGAGCAGAGGATCCAGATGAAAGCAAAGTATTCTTCATTTATTAAAGCATTAACAGACTCGTATTACATACTATGAAATTATTTGCTTCCTTTAGATCCTCTTTATAGATATATATCTATTATTAAAGTTTTATAAATTAACCAATTAGCCTTGAATTGAAAAGGTATATATTAAATAATATTTGTTTTAAATAAAGCTGATTTATTTAATTAAAAATACTGTAAAAGTCATAAAAACTTTTATTTCATTTTCTTTTTAGAAAAAAATATATTTCTTATTTATTTCATTTCGTATAGATACGTGCTGAAAATGACATTTTTAAATGTTTAATTTCCGATAATAGTTTATTTATTTTTTATTTGAATTTTTATCAATTTGATGGCAACATATTGATAAAAGATTTTTTCTCCTTTCACTTGTAACTGTGAGTGCATATTAAATTTTATTGCTTTGTCAGAAATATATTGTTGAAAAATATAGTTATAATATTTCTTTAAATATTTTTTACAAATAGAAGATTAAGTTACTTGTTAATATACTGACACCATAAGAAAGCTATTTTTTAAATCTTTAATTTGATGTAAAAATCAGCTTTGTGGGATAATATTTTTTTAAATTATTTTGGAAAAACGTCGAAATTTTGCATAATTTTAATTAATTCAAATTATAATTAAAAATTTCGAAAAAAGGGCCCCTAGGTGCACATTCCTGACCTCCAAGGTATACATGTACCAAATTTGACAGCTGTAGGTCCAACGGTCTGGCCTGTAAAGCCTAACACACACACACACACACACACACACATTGAACTTAAAGAAATTATCAATTTCAGGCCAATTAATGGTCGGAATTACTCTAAGGCTAGTAATCAAATGAATCTGCGTTTGCGTAAATGAATGAATGCGTGTGTGCGTGTTAGGGCAATACACACCAGGCCATTAAATCTAGAGCTACCGCACTACCGAAAAGTACATATTTACTTTGGAGGATGAAAAAGTATACCAAGACGGATATTCTTTAAACTTTAATTAATTAAAAAATACGCAAACATTTCGGAATTTTTTCTGCGATAACTTCTGAAAATATTACAGCATAAAACTATTTTTTAAACCCTCTTAAAATTGACCTTTTTCATTGATAAAAATATTTTAACCTACAAATTCAATTTTTTATTTTTAATCAATTTTTGTAAAAAAAATATATTAACATATTTTTTAAAAATTCATTTCTCACAATATGAAAGTAGAATTTAACCTGCAAGAGCACGTTAAGAGTGTAGCAGTGATTGCCGTCACTTTAGCAAAAATTCTGACTGAATAGTTAAATTAACTCTTATTGCAAATTCAAACTGAGGAAAGTGTCATGTTCAGTGCTTGTTGCAATGATAGCGTAATGTTATGGAATAAATATAAAATGCGATATTTTCCCATAATTCCACAACAGCTGATCGCAAATCAGAGAGATATATATTACAATGAACAAATAGTCATGAGGCTTCTAAAGTAATACGAGTTACAGGGTAATCGAAGTTTGAAGTAATATATTTAACATTTAACATTTAACACCACACCACACTTCCGTTTCTAGAGCTCATGGGGCCCCTTTCCGGTTTGGTATAGATGTAGGTGGACTTTATTAACAAAAAAAAAGTACACAACAATGAATTTGAAAGATACAGAAAAATGACTAAATACATAAAAATACAACATAGCAAGTGATGATAAATGCTAGACTGAACTTCTTGAGCACAAGAAACTGGATGAATAAGCATAGTAACATACAGTATGAATGCACAAAAGAGTTAAAATATTAAGAGGGGGATGAAAATCAAGTTATGGATAAAGTACGAGCTGTATTAAATGGTGTCCTAAGAAAATAGTAGAGTTACTCTAATTGAAGCAGATCTCCCTGATCAATTAGGAATCTAATCATGTTTATGATTCTACTTTTGGATGATGGATTATTAAGGACTCTTTTGTACCACAGACTTTCTAGCGATGATGAGGGTTTTCTGAGGTGCCATGAAAGAGTAAAAGGGCAAGAAGTCGCAAAGTGAATGGGATCGCCGATTTCTCCACAAGAGCAGTAATTATTTGCTGATAGATGGAAGCGGTGAAGAAAAGACGGGAAAGGTTCATGTCCAGTAACAAACAGGATTTCTTCACGAGTCCAGGAGAGTGGTTGCAATTTTACTGTTTTGATGACTTTAAAAACAGAACGACCCGTATTTCCATTATCCCAAAAATTTTGCCATTTTCGTATAAATATTTTCTGCAGGTGCTTTTTAAGATGACATCGGGGCTTTGGGACTTCCAATGGAGCACCTTCAATAATAGCTGCTTTTGCAAGAATATCAGCTTCTTCATTACCCCAATAACCAGCATGGGCTTTGATCCATCTTAAGAGGATATTTGGGTCTTGGAGGAGAAGTAATATATTTGACTGATAAGTTTGAAAGAGAGCAAGGCGTAAGTATTTAACTGAAAAATTTAGAACGCATTACTCATAGCGAACCTGCTGTTTGCCAAAGGCGGCTAATGTATAATAAAATTTTAGCACCGATCATAATTCTACCTTTTTGCAAACCATTGTTGACCTTAAAGAAAATTTATAAATCATGTATGGCCAATAATAAAATGTCAATATTACAATTTGAATAATTGATACCATTTGATCTCCAATTTAATATTTTGTGAATAAGAGAAAGTTCTATGAGTAGAAAAAGAATTTTATTTCCTAATGTTGGGAAATATTTAGATACCAGAAGTCGAAATATTGCTATAATAACTCTTAGTGGAATAGAATAATCTTTTAGGGTAAAATAAGCTTAAACTATTTTTAGGACTATGATTATTAATGATTGAAATTTTAAAGATTATCTAAATAAAATCAGAAATTGTACACTTCTATCAATTAATGACTCAATAAGCACTTTGCAACAACAAGAATTCGTTTTGAAACTTTCTTCTTATACTGTCTAGGAAATTTTTAAATCTAAGCCATAATGGAAATTATTTTGCTTTTATTACTATGACACCTTAAATTAGGCATATATATTTAATTCCCTAATTGAAGGAAATAAACAGAAAAAGTCTAGATGAAGAAGTCATTTCGACTTTATTTATTTCTTTGTTTAATAGAAGTTCGAATATTTATTATGTTGATTGTAAATGATCACTATTCCAAATAAAGGCTACAAGAAGCAAGAAGTCCCTATTTTTGAGAAGTTATATAGATATAAGGGAGAAGTTATATAGATATAGGGATGATTATAGGGAGTTTTTCAGCCATGTGGAGTAATCGTTGAGCGAAGCTCTGAGGATCTTCTCTTCTGTTGAATTCTGTTTAGCCGCTTTGTGTACTGTGGACGTCGTTGGTTAGTACTTGTGGGCTACTGTTGCTGTTGTGTACTGCTATGTGTTAGTCTCAGTTGTATATTTGCCATCTTTGTGCTGTCTTGTCTTCGTGTAAATAAACGTCTTCATTGTTTCTAACTGGGGCCTGCTGATTGTATTTTCCACGCCTTACACCCACCAATAAACGAAACCGGCGGTGGAATCCGTAGCAATACTTTTCTTCTCTTTTTCTCGGATTAGGAATAAAGACTTGATAGTTCGTAGATCCATTAAGTTCTTTTGATGCAAGAGTCAAATTTTGGGAAGAGAATGTTTAAATTAGTTGCATCACATTCATAGATCTATGAGATTGATCAAAACTTTACCTATATGAAAGTACAATTTTTACTTTCTCGTATTATAAGCACCAGCGGGTGACCGCGCTCCGCTCGGAGAAAACAGGTATCGAAGCTAACTCGAAGATTTAAA
>JAPMOQ010007590.1:56658-96093 GCA_026543055.1 Argiope trifasciata | reverse complement strand
TATTTGTAAATTAAGAGATTTTACATCAAAGGTAATTATAGTTTTTTTGCTAAACAAAAATTCTTTTGTAAGAAACTGTGCAATTATTTTGAGCTTTAGTTGAAGTTGCTAAAAAGACAAATATTCTTTTGTGAATATTTAAATCTTTAATTACTTCCTCAACCACCAGTAGAAGAAAAAGTAATAGCAAAATTGCATCAAAATGATATAAATGAAATACATGGCATAAGATCTCATTAGTGTTTTGAAATACAATTATCATAGTATTTAATATTTAGCCGCTCTATACTATATAATATACACTGAAGTGACAAAAGTCATGGGATGACTGTTAATATCGTATCGGTCCTCCTTTTGCCCGGCGAAGTGCAACAACTCGACGTGTCATGGAGTCCACAAGTCGCTGGAAGCCCTCTGCAGGAATATTGAGCCATGCTGTCTGTATAGACATCCATAATTGTGAAAGTGTGGATGGTGCAGGAGTTTAGGCACGAACGGACCTTTCGATGATGTCCCATAAATGCTCGATGGGATTCATATCGGGCGATCTAGGTGGCCAGATCATGCACTGGAATTGTCCGGAATGTTCTTCAAACCAATCGCGAACAGTTCTGGCCCGGTGACATGGCGCATTGTCATCCATAAAAATCCCATCGTTGTGTGGGTACGTGAAGTCCATGAATGGCTGCAAGTGATCTGCAAGCAGCTGAACATAACCATTTCCAGTCAATGATCGGTTCAGTTGCACCAGAAGACCGAGTCCATGCCATGTAAAAACAGCCCACATCATTATGCAGCCACCATCAGCTTGAACAGTGCCTTGCTGACAGTTTGGGTCCATGGCTTCGTGGGGTCTGCGCCACACTCGAACTCTACCATCAGCTCGTAACAACTAAAATCGTGACTCATCTGACCACGCCACGGTTTTTCACTGGTCTAGGGACCAGTGGATATGCTCACGGGCCCAGGAGAGTCGCTGCAGGCGATGTCGTTCTGTCAGTAAAGGCACTCGAGTCGGTCTTCTGCTGTCATAGCCCAAGGAAGACAAATTTCGCCGCACAGTCCTATCGGACACGTCCCTCGTACGTCCCACATTGATTCCTGCAGTTATTTGACGATGTGTTGCGTGTCTATTAACATTGACCATTCTACACAGACGTCGGCGGTCTCGGTCGTTAAGTGCAGGTGGTCGGCCACTGGGCTGTCCATGATGGGATGGGATGCCTGAAATTTCATACTCTCGGCACACTCTTGATAGTGTGGATCTTGGAATGTTGAATTCACTAACGATATCCGCAATGGAATGACCCATGCGTCTAGCTCCAACTAACATTCCACGTTCAAAGTCTGTTAATTCTCGTCGTGCCTCCATAAATCACGAAAAACCTGTTCACATGAATAACTCGAACACAAATGAAAGCTCTGGAAAACGAACTGCGCATTTATGCTTTTTCGCTGCGATACTAAAGCTATCTTTATATTTGCATATTGCTATTTCATGACTTTTGTCACTTCAGTGCATTTACCACAATTTTAGAATTTAGAACTTTTTCTTGCTTAGGCAATGCTATTATAAGGCTTAAAATGTTTTTATTGTAGTTAGTAATAAGTTTTTGATAAAATTAAATCTTATGTAAAATTCTTTTTTTGCCCTTCAGAATTTTATTTTTATTTCTTAATATTTATTTTTAGCTGTATTATTATGCTCTTACGTGCATTAAAACTAATTTAACTCCTTTCAAGCAATTTGAAATTTACTGTCTTTGATTTCTTAATGATTTGATAAATTTTTGATGCAAATTTATTACTATATTATTCCCTTTTATTTAAGTATTCTCCTTCCGGGGGATCAATTAAGCTTCTAAAACAAAAGGACAGAGCAGGACGTTGAATGGATGTGTAAAAAAATAAAAAGCCTAAACTAAAAACTTAAACCTAAGTAAAGCAATTTATTTATTTTTTCGCTGGTAAAAAAAAAATGGATTCACTGTTATTTACCTTGTCCAGGTCCTGCAAAAATAAAAACAAGTTTGTAATGTTAGTAAAATGAATGAGAAATTTACAAAGGAATTTCATATATTTTAGAATAACCAGCGGGTGACCGAGCTCCGCTCGGAGTAAACAGGTATCGAAGCTAACTCGAAGATTTAAATTTTCAATTGTGATTTATCAAAACAATACATGCCATAAGAAAATTTGTGAAACCATTGGTGAAAAGATAACCGGTTAAAGGGCACCATTGTAAACTATTCTAAACAAAGTTAGAGTTTGGAAAGGGAACTATTCTATACAAAGGTAAAGTAAAGGTAAAGATTGAAGTGTGTTGAAGATCAATATTTTTGACAAATTTATTTAGAAAAACCAAACATATATACATACATAAGAAACATATTATAAACCTATAACATCATAAACATAAAACTTTATCTGTTCCCCATATTGGCTATAGATGGCAGCACGTTACCGCTTGAAAATTTAAGTAGCCATTATGGCGAACTAATAAAGTTTGAAAATATCCTATCTGTAACTCCGAACTGCTCGACCGTAGCGCTTCAAAACCGGCGCCAATCGATTCCTCGTGGCCAAAAACCCCAGACCCCCAAGTTTACCGGAGTTTATTAATTCTGGGGCGATTTTCGACTTGGCAACCATTCCTCGTATTATAGTATTAGATTTCAGTAGATTTAATATACAAGATTCCTTAATTTACAAAACTAATTATCAAAGGATAATTAAATATGACATATACATATATTGCATAACAAGTTTCATTTTTATTTACCTTGTCCTCCTCCAAAAAAATAAAAAAAAATATTTATAATATTAGGAATATGAAATAGAAGCTTACTAAAAAATGAAGTGAATGTAGTTTAGAATAATTTCAGCATATTTTAATAAACAAGATGGCATTAAAATTTTTCCTTAATTACCATAAGTAATTACTGAATTATCATTGAATATAATATGTACATATATTGTATGGTAAATTTATTTTATTTACCTTGTCCTCTTCCTCCTGAAATAATAAGCATAAGTTTGAACACATTAGTAATGTAAAATAGAAACATACAAAAGAACGAAATGATTATATTTTAGAATTATTTAAGCTCATTTAAAACACAGGATGGTTGTAAAGTCTTTAATTAATTACCAAAAATAGTCGAATCACTGAATACAATATGTACTAATAATATATAATATATTGAAATAAATTTCATTTTTATTTACCTTGCAAACCGACTGCAAAAAATTAAAAAAAAAAACTTTGTAACATTCATATGTATTTATCTATACTTATAATAAAGCTAAATGTGTGTATGTTGGCGCTCTACAGGCCAGACCGTTAGACTTACAGCTACTAAATATGATGCATGTATACCTTGAAGCACGGGAATGTGCGCCTCGGAGCACTTTTTTGATTATTTAATTGGAATTCTAATTAATTAAAAATTAAATGAAATTTCGATATTAGTATTTTAACATATAACTTAAGCTTCTATTTATAACGAATTTTTAAAGAAATATTTTAACTACATTTTTCAACAATATATTTCTGAGAAAACAATACAATTTAATCTGCACGAGCACGGTACGAGTGAAAGGGAAAAAATTATCTTTTATCAATATGTTGTCATCAGATCGACAAAAACTCAAATTATTGCAAATTAAGCATATAAAAATGTAATTTTCAGCACGTGCCTGTATGAAATGAAAAAAAAATATGAAACATGTTTTTTCTAAGAAGAAAACATAAAGAAAATTTTAAGGACTTTAACAGTAATATGAATTAAATAAAGCAGCTTTATTTAAGACGAACATGGTTTAATATACATATTTTTTCGATTCAAGGTCCAACGGCTAATTTGTAAAACTTTAATAATTGAAATGCATCTATAAAAAGGGTCTAAATGAAGTAAATAAAGACATAGTATGAAACATGAGTCTATAAATGTTTTAAAAATGAAGAACGCTTAGCTTTTAAATAAAAAGAGATGAACTTTCAATCAATTCAGCCTTTAAAACTGACTGATTTATGAATATCTGAATATCACTATTCAATAAAAACGAGTAATTTTAAACCACTTCATCGATCGTTCCAAAGATGATACCCCAATCAATGCGCTGAATTTCTTTAGACTGACTGGCCTATGAATGAGAAATGGTCCGATGCCTATCAGACATTCAAATTGAACCCGTTTTTCGAACTGGCCTATGAATGAAAATGTCGAAAGTTCCAAACATTTTTATTCAAAACTTCATAGGTCGATCAAATTTGATAGCAAAAGATAGAAACCTTCATTTGTCAATTTGAAAGTTGAAGTGTGAAGAATATTTTGTAGAATATTATTCCTTAGAACTAAAAGAGTTATAAAATTCAGACAATAATTTTTTAAATTATGTTTATAGACCAAAATAAAATAAAATATTATTATTCGCATCATTTAGATCCTTTTAAAAGTAAAACTAAAACCTGAATTTTAAAATGAATCTAAGTAATTTTTGTTGAATAATTCTTGAAATATTACATTAATTATTGAAATTATTCACTAGTACACATAATGACTCTCTTTTACTTATATTAAAAAAAAATGTTTTCAAAAATGTTTTTATATCAATTTACAGTGTAATCATCTTCAGTTTAATTTAAAGTTGAAATTTTTCTGGAGCTAACAGATGATTAGAGAGATATATAGTTCAATACGGGCTTAAGGCCTTTATAACTGCACGAGTGAATTATATGACTATTATAATTTGAAACTTAAAATATTTTGATGAAGTAGCTATTAAAAGATAAATTACATAAAGTATTTAATTGACAATGACAAGTTATATAAAATATTTAATTGACAATGAGTAACATAAAGTATTGAACTGATAATTTTAACGAGCAATAGGATTAGCGCACCGGCTGGTCATCAAAGGCGGCTAGTTAGTAATAAGAATTAGAATTATATGAAGGAAATGTATGTATTATATTACTATTTTAGCATATTTAATTTGTAGGATGGATATAAAGTCATTACTTGACTACAAATAATTAACGAAGAGTCGTAAAATGTAACATGTCCGTGTATTATAAGTATAATAAGTTTATGGAAATAAATTTCATTTTTACTTACTTCCTCTTCTTCCTGCAAAAATAAAAATAGGTTTGTAATATTTGTCAGATAAAATAGAAACAATAAAAAACAATGAAATGAATTTAATTTAAAAATTATTTCATCATATTTAACATGCCATAAAGTCCTCCCTTAATTTCCAAAAATAACTGTCAAAGAATTATCTAATACAACATGTACAAATAATGCATAATAAATTTCACTTTTATTTACCTTGTAGTCCTGCAAAAATAAAAAATAAGTTTGTATTATTAGCAATATGAAATAGAAACATATGAAAGAATGAAATAAATGTATGTTATAACTAACTTATTATATTTAATAAGTTAAATTAGAATGGTCATAATTATTCCTCTGAATATTAAAAAAAACATTTTCAAAAGAATCACTGAATACAATAGTATAAAACTTTTTCTATGGAATTTTTGTGTTCTTTAATTATTTCTTAGTCCAGCAGTTGACGCAACTGATGCAAAAGAAGTTTTACATTCGTTTTGTTATCAAAATTTTAATAACGGCGGAGAAAATTTAATACTCGTTTTGTTCGATGAATTCGATCAGATATTAATTCAATATCAATATAGGAGTTACAATGAACATAAAGGATATGCAGAGGTTAGTTGAAGGTATTGATATGCTCAAAATTAGGATCACAAATGCTGTGCACGCTGAAACAGCCGAAATGTTAGACAATTCATACCATGAATTGGAATACCGCCTTGACCTTCTTCAAGCTACCAAGGACTCTCAGATTCAAATTTATTGACATAAGTGGTTTTATTAAAAACTTTATAAATATTATTACAATATATCGAAACAAATGTCGAATATATCAAATTATAATATAGTGGAAACACATAATTCATTCTTGATTCTTACTCGTAATGCAAAACTCTCGTTAAGCTAAACAGTTTTTTACTTAAGAAATCATGTAAAATACTAGAGTACTTTTCATTCCGAAAAAATAACTTAAACAAAATTATAACGATGCAATTGCTTATTTAAAATTCACTCTTCTTTTTATCAAAAAAATTGTCTACAGCCATTTTTTAAATTATTTAATTATTTTTCACATATTGGCGAAAATGAGACACATCATTATAGGGAAGTGAATCTGTTGGCATAGTTACTACCTTATTAAGATGATGCTTCTCAATGTAAGATGTAAAATTCTGCAATGTTTTCAGCACAGCCTTTCTTTTACTGGAATTCAGAAAAACACATCAAATTTCTATTTCCAACCTGCAGTTGGTGATATGGAATTTTTTCGAATGTATATTTCGCTTTCATGTTCAGAGACATCATTTGTGAATCTTTTGTTGTTCAAGATGGCGACGTTGTTCTGTAAAAAACCTTATGTGTTCAAGCTAGAGTTTGATTTTACACGAAAATCATATTCTGACCTCATTTTCACATATTCTCAAGACATTTGATTGTTCTTCAAAAATTTAGAAAAAATATCCTCCATCTGGCTGTTTCACTGCTGTAAGTTGATGAATGGCAAGCAAGTGATGCATCTTTCCAAACATTAAGCCACACTATACTTTTGAACAAATTTTTCTGCCAGAATTTCCTTTTACTGGAGAGTATGATTCTTAGAAAAATTATCCTACAGACATTGCAAGTTTTCAAACATTAAGCAGCACTATGCATCTTTTGAGCGAATTTTTAAGTCATCTTTCAATTTTATAGAAAATTGTGGTTAATCGCAGAGTCCTAATGCACAAACAATGCGACTTTTCAAACTTAAAGCAGCACTAAGCGTCTTTTGACCAAATTTTTCAGCCAATACGTCATTTTACATGAGATAGTGATTCCTCGTGGAATCTTTTTACCCAGACAATGCGACTTTTCAAATATTAACTACCTCTATGCATGGTTTGAGCAAATTTTTCAGGCATAATGTCATTGCACTTTAGATTTTGGTTCCCTCGAATGCCATATTTATTATTTCATCATCTTTTTCTATGGGTTTATCAGAAAATTTTCGTTTACGTGAATAATCCATACACTAATACCAAGCTGAGAAAGAGCAATGCAAAACAATTTTCAATATCAATATTTCCCTATTCCGAAGAATCCTACAAAATTTCCACAAATTACCCTGTTTAGTAAGGCGAATACGTATTAGTGAAAGAATACATCTTTATAATTATAGAAAAATCTAAAATCTTTCCAGTAAAATGGACTGGCTTTTGTGTTTGAGAAAAAGAACGTCATTTTCAAAATTAACTATAATAAATAAAATTTGCATTCTAAGAATAAGAGCTGAAATTCCAATTAATCACCGTGGTATCTTACTTTCATTTACGCTCAAATTAGTACTTTTTACCAGCAGCTAATCTTTGAGGCGCGCAGTTTTAAACTCACTATTTGATTTCTTGTGTAAGTCTAAAAGCAGCTCATGAAGGATATTTCCAAAAGGTTAGACCCTTGGGTCATGGATAATATCCCGTTTGGCAGACTCTTAGAACATATTGTTGAATTTTAAAAATAGTATTTAATATGGCTTTCATCTTCACTAAAAAAATCTCCCCCATAGTGCTCGAATTAAAAAAATCTGGAATTTTATAATTTTCTGAGTGTTACTCTTTAAAAATTTATTATTTTTTAGAATGCTTCATGAGATCCCTTTTTACTTTTTTATGTCTTTTGCTATATCATTACTTTTTGAACTACCTTATATGCAAAGGGTGGAGGAAGTATTGCAACTGACCAAACATTCGCAGTCAAGGTATTAAAGTTAATCACATTCCAAAACTTCCTGAGTCCGAAAGACACAATTTTGACATTATCTCTGATTGCCTTTGATTACGATAACAAAAAAACTCTTTGAGCTTAAAACTGAAATTTGGTATATGGAATATCGAGTAAATTTGTAGATTACTGTCAAATTTTGAACGAAACCCATTCACTGGAGACTTGTCTGACTGATCGATTTCATATTGACTCGATACCACAAAGCATAAAGAGATGTACGTAGGTTTAATGTATATTATGGAGGCATCTATCAAATCTTGAAATAAATGCAACAAGGAGTTGATTCTCTGTAGATATATACTTTCGTATGTATGTAAACGCAATAACTTAATGAAATGATTTAAATCATTGAACATTCAATATTTAATGTTCTGACTAAAAATTAGTTTTGTGTCAAATTTTGGTGTCAATCCGAAGATAGAAAGAACGTGCAAAATACTTATCTTACAATAAATTCAATAAAAACTTTAGACACAATCCAAAGCTATTTTTTTCGTAATTATTGTTCATCATTACCTTGGAGACGATTCATGGCCTTATCCAAGCGCCCAATGTTTTGAAAAGGAAGAGGAATAAGTTCTTTATTTTAGAATATTTAAGAAAGTTCGGAGAAAGGGAGTGGTTCTCTAATTTCTTCTTTATCTCATTTAAATTGTCCTCAGATCAAATGCATAAGTAAACAATATGGATATCTTCATAATTCTTATTCATAGGACTATGTTTTTTATTTAAGGACAAAACTTAAAAGAATAATCTTCCCACCGTTGAAAATGTAATGTTCTAGATCGCCAACCTATTGCTTATACTGCAATAGCATAGTTATGCCACCATATAATTATGCCACTGCAATGTAAACTATTTTCTCTGCAACGATGGTATAAGACATGATAAATGCAAAATAGTTTTATTTAGAAATACAGGGATAACTTTGTTTTTCCATATCACTCATTTTTGAAATAGATTAGCCAGACACCGCCTTTACTATCTTTTATTCTTCTGAACAAAAGTAAAAGGATTTAATTGGAAATTGATATTGCTTAATGCAATTTCCAAATTTATTTAGTAATTTATACTTATAATAAAGCTCAATGTGTGTGTGTGTGTGTGTGTGTTGGCGCTCTACAGGCCAGACCGTTGGACCTACAGCTCCCAAATTTGGTACATGTATACCTTGGAGGACGGGAATGTGCACCTCGGATCCCTTTTTTCGAGTTTTTAATTAGAATTTGAATTAATTAAAATTTAAGCGAAATTCCGACGTTTTTCCGTTATAACTTCCGAAAATATTATTGCACAAACATGATTTTTATATCAATTCAAAGAAAAAAAATTAGCTTTCTAACGATATCAGTTTTTTTAAATTTATAATGTGTCTATTTTTAACGAATTTTTAAAGAAATACTTTTAACCATGTTTTTATCACGTGACTGGATAAAATAAAATAATGCCGAAAGTACGAATAAAAAAACTATCATCGCAAAATAAATCTAAAGAAATGCAATTTTTAACACTTGACTGGATAAAATAAAATAAATATAAAATGTGATATTTTCTAAAAAAATAAGAGCAAAGCAAAGGATTCTATGATCGTAAAAGGATTCTATGAAGGTAAATAATTAATTAAATAAATCTTCTTTACGGTGATCCTGATCGAATTTAGACAGGATATGCATTGGAATCCCGACTTAATGGCATATTTCTATTATCATTTGCAATATCTGTATCATTAATTCAATATTTTTTTTTCATTATAAAATGTGATAGTTTCTAAAAAAATAAATGCAAAGCTAAGGTTTCTATAAAATCTGCAAGAGTATATCAAAGGGAAACAATTAGGTTTTATCATCGTGTTGTCATCATTTTGACAGAAATTCAAATTAAAAAAAAATAATAACTATCATTATAAATTAAATCTGAAGAAATGTAACTTTTAGCACGTGACTGGATTAAATAAAATAAATATAAAATATGATATTTTCTTTAAAGAATGCAAGGCAAAGGATTCTACGATCGTCTGCAATATTTAAATTCATTAATTGAATAAATTATCTTTATTTATACAAGATTGAATTTATACAGGATATGCATTCAAATTCCTTTCCAATGGCCAATTTGTAAAATATTATTAATAAGCATATATATTGTTTAATACTATTAATTTGATCTAAATGAAGTAAATAATTACATTTTATGCAGTTTGAATCAAACAATGCATTGATGAATAATGAATTATAGATTTTGCATACTTTGCTCTGTGAGTCATATTTTACAATATATTTTTATTAATATTTTAAATAAAATTTGCGACATCAATCAGTCTTCTAAATCAATCATTAAAACTGACTGATTTCTAAAATTAAAGAATATTATTAGGAAAACACGTTCTTTTAGAACTTTCAGTCCATCATCTTAAAGAAAATATTAATTTCAGGCCAATCAATGCCCGGAGTTACTTCAAGGCAAATGAATATGTAATTTAATTGAAAATTTTAGAACCCATTACTCATGGCGAACCAGCTGGTCGCCAAAGGCGGCTAGTATTTTATAATTATGAAATTATATTTATCAGTTTACTTTGAGTCCAGTTATATATTTCCTTCTTTCCTTCAGATATCTCCATAGATGGTAAATTTGTATGCTACATTTCACGAAAAAACTGATTTTCGTATTCTAGAATTTAATTCTTTAAAGTTTTGGACGTTGTAAAATACCTTATATAACACATGTAACTCATTTAATAAACTAAATTAATGTAGTTTCTTTTCCTGAAATCTTAAAATGCATAAATCTAGTTTACGAAAAATAACCAAATCGTTAATATCACATAAAAAAATTGAAAGTTTTGAAATATTTTGCCATCTGAGCATTGAAATAAAATTTCATTTTAACTGCATAGTGATCTGAGCACTGTCTTAGAGGAAAAACATACTAGCTGTTGCCAATACTGGATTTGACACTTTTTAAAAATTGTATTTAACAAATGTAAATGGCAGTTTATTGATGATAAGAATGCCCACATTACTGTATTAATTTTATTGAATTTTTATTTAATCTGATTGGAATTTAACAAAGTCGATCTTAAGTAATGGATGTGAATGTTGGTCAACGAACATAAATAATCATTTCTTTAATTTGATGATATTTTTCATTGTGAATTCAAAAATGTTCGCAAGCTTTAAATTACACATTATAGAAAGTTTTTTTTTTTTTTATCCTAATGCAATTTTTCAAGTATTAAAAATTATCTTACCCATTCCAGCAAGGCCTAAAAATCCAATTTATTAAATAAAAATTTAGAAATAAAAATAAATAATATAAAGAAAAAAATAACAAGTAAAAATAATAGTATTGAAATAATATTTAAAAAACAGAAACTCAAAATTTGATGTGCTTCTCTAAATTTGATAGGAAGCTATATTTTTGTAAAAGTTCATACTTTCTTTTTCATTAAAAAAAAACAATGTCAAAGTTCCAATAAACTATGTTATGAAATTGTTCTGGTAAATATGTTCATTTAAAAATGTTAGAAAGCTTTAAATGTCAAATTTATTCAAAATTGTTTGATTAAAATGTTTTTTTAGAGTATTAGAAACTATCTTACCCATTCCAGCTGGGGCTAAAGAACCAATTTTATAAAAAAATTTAGAAATAAAAATAAATAATATGAAAGCAATAAATAAAAAAATACTGGGGGTGAAATAATATTTAAAAAGCTGAAATTTAAAAGGTGATGTATTTCTTTGAATTTGATAGATTATTATATTATTTAAACATTCGTTCTTTCTTTTTCATTTCAAAGAAAAAAGAGCAATTTGAAAGTTTAAATAAATGTTGCCATAAAAAGTACTGCTAAACATGGGAGTTTAAAAATAATAAATGTTTTACCTCTTTGTTCTAAACCTAAGAAAAAGTAAATGAATAAAAAGTATCTTAAAGTAAGCATAACATAAGAATACATAAAAAAAATTGGAAATAACCTAATAATAAAATATTCAATATGAATCAAAGTGTTACATTTGTGGGTTTAATAACTTTGTAGCTCTGTTTTATTTCATTTAATTTGATAGTTTTATTTTGCATCCTTCATTTTGAAGTTATTAATATTGGCAATTCTGAATTTTCAATCTGGCAATTTCAATCTGAAAATTCAATTTTTAATCTGGCTATTTTCATGTCAGCAAATTTTAATCTTAAAATTTTCTTTGAGAACAAATGTAAATTATCAACTGAGCAGGGACTAGAAGAAAAGTAAATGAATAACAAAATTTAGTAGACAGAAAAAATAAAATTATAAAAATAATAATCGTATATAAAATTGAAAGACAGAAGATTCAACACGAGTTAAGTTTAATATTCATAATTTAATTCCTATTTTATTCATATTTTAATCGAGTTCTTTCGAAAACTCATTTATTTCAATTGGTTTTTATATATATATTTTTTCATCTTTTTCCTTAAAGTGATAAATATTTACATATCTTAAACAATTCATTGATACAAAATGCACTCTTTGAAAATATTATTTACAAAATTTCAAAAATGATATATATTTAGACCGGAACCTAAACAAAAGCAAGAGAAAAAATTTACGGAAGGGAATAAACGTCAAATAACAATAAGAAATAAGTATATAAAAAATTTAATATGATTTATAGTTTAATACTTTGTATGTTAATAAACATAAAAAAGAAATTGTTCAAAATTAATTTTATTTATTATATTATATCTTCGGTGTGAAGTATTTTAATGCTACAAATATATTCAAGCTATGGATATTCCAGTTATATAAAATTTATTCACTAAAGAAATAATGTAGAGAATCATAAAAAAAAGATTTACCTTTAGGACCTGCTGTGAAACAAATAAATTTTAAAAAATCAATAAATAAGAAAAAGTAAGAATGCAAAAATATCAATTAGAAATAAATCTAGTGATAAACGGTTTAATATAATCCTAATTTAATAAAAATCTTATTAAACTTATTTTGATTCCATCATTTTTAAGTTATAAATAATAAAAATCCTTAAAACTTCCATTTGGAGAAATGTTTACTTAAAATTTTAATTTAAAAAAAACAGAGCAAAGATTTCTTACCAATTGGGTTGGGACCTTAAAAAAAGAAAATGAATTGTAGTTAATAAATACAAAAATAAGAATTCAAAAATAATTACGAATGCGTATGTATTTGCATGTTTTGACGCTCTACAACCAATATCATTTGTTGAAATCTGACCTAATTTTACAATATATTCAGGAGCTGAAATGTGCTCCTAGAGTGGTTTTTTTCTGTGATTTTACAGAACAATTAAGCTGAATTTTGATATATGTTCTGAGATTATTTCCTAAAATAATACTGAGCACCTTATTTCTTTTTAAACTTAGCATATTTAACTATAAAGTCAATGCATAAGATACAACTAATATTAAAAATATTGTTTTGATTTTTTGATTTGAGTTTAATATTATATAGTTCATAAAATTGCTTCTTGAAACAATTTCCATTTATTTGGTTAATTTTAATTTAATTTGATTAAATATTTTTAGTTTTTAATTTACGTTTTAAGGTATACATACTTTAAACATTCCATTTACACAAAATTATTTTTCTAAAATTATTGTTTATTATCTTGAAATAATAAAAAGAAAATGCGAAAATAATGCATCTAACATTAAAATATAAACCTAATGATAAAATGTTGAGCAGTTGCCCTAGTTTAACAATCTGATTATTAATAAAAGTGATTGCGAAAAAACATTTGACCTTACTTATAATTTTTGTGGGGTTTTTTGTCCTGTATTTTAAAGATACATATATATGTGTGCAGGCAAATTTATAAATGCAGGCCTTAATGAAACATTCTCTTATCTATTATCTGTGGAATAATATAAATGGTTTTCATTCAGATCGAAGCCTGATAAGAAGTGAATAAATAAAAAATTTTAATATAAAGAATAAGTAAAAATATATAAATAACAATTGGAAATAAATCTAATGAAAAATTATTGAGCAGGGTTAATAATTTTATGTTTTTTTTGTTACTAAATGCCTAAATAAATGTTTTTGGATTTATTAATATCTAATAAATTTTTCTTTTTGTTTTGCCTTTTAAATCTATGAAGGCATGCAGGAATAAATTTTATTCAATTTAAATAAAATCTGAGAAAATCCGAAAATGATTTACCACTTGGAGGGGGACCTGTAAAGAAACGAATATGTATATGTAAGACTTAGACAATCAATTTAAGTACACAAAAAAATTCATCAAATTTACGATCTGAGAAATTCCAAAAATAATTTACCATTCGTTGGGGGACCTGTAGAGAAGAAGATAATTAAAAATATAACAAACAAAATAACTAAGAATGAAAAATAAACATGAATAGTAATGATAAAATATTCAATATGATCTTAGGTTTAATGTTTTTTACGTTTAATAAAAATATTTTGCGACTTCCATCTTTGAATCACTAATAGTGGAAATCTTTGATTTTCTATCTATGCGACATTCATTTTTAAAACTGTCATTGAAAATAACAATGATATCTTACCATTTAAATTAGGGCCCAAAGAAAATTGATTAAAAAATATTAGTTTAAAAAAGTAAGAATGTAAAAAATAATAATGTCTACTAATTACAAAGGTAAATGTCTGCGCATGCAAATTCAATAAACTAACGTGAAATATTCAGCATTTTATACGTTTTTGGAGGCCGTAACTGCTGTTTTATTTTACTAATGGTTACCAAATTTAGCACACATATGATTTTGAGGATGAAAATGATTTTTTAAAATTTTAAATAACAATTAATGCGAATTTTGGTAGTATTTCTAAGAAAATTTCCGAAAATATTGCTGCATGCGTTATTTTTCCGATTAAACTTGATGGTATATTTCACAGTAAAACGACTGCACATGAATCCGCTAATTTTGCAGACAATTTTGATTTTAGACATTTTCGATAGGAAATTAGGGAACTTACAATAAATTAATATTTAAAATTTTACTAAAATTTATCATAAAATAATATTATTTTATTTGCTTTTTTTCTTTTGAAGTAATAAATATTTATACATACCTTGAACATTCCATTTACCCAAAAATTAATATGTATAAATATTATTTTCAACATTTTGAAAATGATTTTCCATAATGTGCAGAACCGGAATAGGAACCAGCGAAGGAAAAAAGTTAATAGTAGGAAGATGTAAGATTAAAAAATAACGATCAAAAATAAATCTATTGATAAAATATTCATTACGAGACATAGTGTATTGTTTTAGCAACAAAGATTTTGCGGAAACGTTTGATCTTATTAGTATTTTTTTTTACTCTTTTTTGTGTTCTGTATATTCAAGTACCAAATATCCACACCTTAATCGTTCTATTTGTATTAAATGTATTCTCCAAATTTGTTATGCGTTAGAACAAAAATGATTTATCATTCGGATCAGGATCTACAGAGAAGCAAATGAAAAAAGAATATGTAAAAAAAATAATTACGTATAGAAGTAAAACTAATGATAAACTATTCAACACAAATCATAGTTTACTTTGTGTATTAATGAATGCTTCAGTGAAATTATCAGCTTATTTGTATTTATTAAATTTTCATTCTATGTCCTCCATTTTAGAGTTACAAATATATTCAGAACTTAAATATTCAAATTAAATAAAACTTATTTGGAATTACCTAGTTACTATTATTTACTAATAATATGTGGAATCAAAAAAATAATTTACCATTCGAATCAGGATCTGCAGAGAGTAAAAGAATATCAAAACATCAATAGGAAGAATAACGCAAAAATAAGCATTAGAAATGAATATAATGATAAACTATTTGTTATAATGATTTATATTTTTGAGATTTCATAAAAATGTTAGTAAAATTATTTTGATTCCACCATTTTTAAGTTATAAATAGTGGAAAAATTAAAGTTTCCATTTGGGGAAAAGTCTCTATGAAATTTTAATTAAAAATAAAGCAAACATGACTTACCATCTGTATTGGGATCTTAAGAAAAGAAAAAGAATTAATAAAAGTATAAATGTAAAAATAACCATCTCTATCTATACTTATAATAAAGCTCAATTTGTATGTGTGTGTTGGCGCTCTACAGGCCAGACCGTTGGACTTACAGCTACCAAATTTGGTACATGTATACCTTGGAGGTCGGGAATGGACACCTTGGAGTCTTTTTTTCAAATTTTCAATTCGAATTTCAATTAGTTAAAATTTTAGCAAAATGTCGAAGTTTTTCCGCTATAACTTCCGAAAATATTATCACACAAACATGGCTTTTACATCAATTTAAAGATTAAAAAATTAGCTTTCTAATGGTATCAGTGTGTTAACGTATAAGTTAAGCTTCTATTTTTAACGAATTTTTAAAGAAATATTTTAATTATGTTTTTTTAGCACGTGACTGGATAAAATAAAGGAAAACAATGACGGAAGTTCAAATTTAAAAACAACTATCATCGCAAATTAAATCTAATGAAATGTAACTTTCAGCATGTGACTGGATAAAATAAAAGAAATATAAAATGTGATATTTTCTTTAAAAAATGCGAGGCAAATGATTCTAAGATCGTTTGCAATATTTAAATCATTAATTCAATAAATTATCTTTATTTATACAGGATTGAATTTATACAGAATATGCCTTCAAATTCCGGTCCAATGGCCAATTTGTAAAATATTATTAATAGGCATATATATTGTTTAATACTATTAATTTGATCTAAATGAAATAAATAATTACATTTTACGTAGATTGAGTCAAACAATGCATTGATGAATAATGAGTTTTATATTTCTTCATACTTTGCTATGTGAGCCATATTTTACAAAATATTTTTATTAATATTTTACATAAAAGTTTCTACATCAGTCAGTCTTCTAAATGAATTATTTAAACTGACTGATTTCTAAAATTAAAGAATATTATTAGGAAAACGTGTTCTTTTAGAACTTTCCGTCCATCATCTTAAAGAAAATATTAATTTCAGGCCAATCAATGCCCGAAATTACTTCAAGGCTAATGAATATGTGATTTAATTGAAAATTTTAGAACGCATTACTCATGGCGAACCAGCTGGTCGCCAAAGGCGGCTAATAACTTCAAAGGCTGCACACCTTATTTCTTATTAAACCTATTGGTATGATTTGCCTTAAGCGAATTCATTAATTTTACAGATTGTATCTGAATTTGGAAATTTTCACAAAGAGTTAAGTTTAATATGTCACATTTTACTAAAGTTCTCCATGAAACATATTATTTTATTTGGCTTAGAGCTTTTTTTTCAATTAACACATATTTGCAGACATTAAATATCCCCTTTACCCAGAATTTATTATCTTACGATGTGACTCGCAAAATTTCTCTTAAAATTTTTACTATACAGACAAAGAGAAACAAATGAATAAAGAAAATGAGCAACCGGTGAGAATCAAATGAATAAAAAATGTGCACCGGAAGGGAAACAAATGAATAAATAAATGAGTAACAAAAAGGCGTATGAATTTAAAAATAAAAAAAAAGTTAATATAAAATATTTATTTGGAATCATTAATAATATTTTGAGTATTAATATACGTGTCTATGGACACACATGACCTTACTTTTAGTTTTTACGTCTTGTATTTAAAATTACATAGACCTTAATCCTTCCATTTGAGTAAAATTAATTCTCTAAACGAAAAATTGTATGTGGAATAAGCGGAATGATTTACCATTCGGATCAGGACCTGCAAATGAATAAAAATAACAACAGAAAGAAAAATAACTTTTGAAAACTAATGATAAAATATTAAGCATGAATACAAGCACCTGTCAAAGTTAGCTCTAAGTATTTTGGAGGATAGAAAATCTAGATTTCGGTACGAGTTTTTTGAAAATTTAATTAATTAACAACGAAGTAGTTTTGGAATTCTCCGAGATTGTTTCGAAAATATTTTCTCTCAAAAGTGAATTGCAGACATAGAAAAATTATCATTTATATGACATCAATTCAATATTCCTGTGAAATGTACATTTAAAAATATTTTAGTCATATGTCGATGATGTATTTAATTTTTACCTTGCAATTCAAATAATTTTTATTGTCACATTAAATATTTAATCGCAAATTTTTTCCCATTGTATAAAGTTAAGGAGGATTCTATTTAATATTTGGGTAATTTAAAAGCAGAATAGAAGAAGGAAGTTATTTTATAGAGCAATTAAAAAAGATCAAATAGATATTTATAAAAATATTTGTGTTTGAAAATTTTATGTACACAATAAACAAAATTTATGTGAGATAATTAAAACTAAAATATTTAACACCAGTCGATTAATATGAACTATTCAATACGAATGAAAGTTGTCACTTCGGATTGTTGTTGTTGTCGTCATGTCCGTGTTTTTCACGGAAAGGGGCTGCAGTAGCTTCTGAGGGTAAAGACCCCTCAGCACCCAGAGGGCAGAAGTCTGACTTCTAGCTCACACACACGACGCAACCCTTTTTAGGGGGTGGTCGAATTCATTCATACACTCATTCATCCATCAGCAAGTCGGAATTGAGATCCAAATCAGAGACCGACTCATCCCTGATTCAGTACCCCCAGAGGTATCGTTTTGTTATGGGAACTTGGAGGATTTTGCAGTCTCGACATATTTAACGTGCCGCAACTGCCATTAGCCAACACGGTGGTCTTTTACCAAGACGAGGACAGAACCCGTGACCTTTCGGTTACGAGACTGACGCTCTACCAACCAGGCTACCGCGGCCCTTCGGACAGATTAATTGTATTCATTGGGCTTTTCTTTTGTATCCAGTAATTTAAAATTACAGATATTTTCAAGCCACAGATAGTGTATTTATATAAAATTTATCCGTAAAAATTATCAACAGTTTTGTGCTAAATCACAAACATTATTTAACTTTTGGACCTGCAGAGAAATAAGCAAACAATAAAAGATTTTAGAATGTTAAATTAACAATCGGAAATAAAAACTAATAGTAAGATATTCAATATGAGTTCATTCTCAATGTATTATGTGTTTAGTAAAAAACATTATGAAATTATTCTATTTTATTCTCTGTTTTTTCATTTTTCATTCGCATCCGTTATTTTGAAGTAATTGATGATGGTCTTTATTATAAACTTTCCTATTATGCAGAATTTATTCTTACAAATTTCATTAAGAAAAAGCAAATATAAATTATCATTCGACCTAGGACCTGAAAAAAAATTAGGCATGTAAAAAATAACAATTAGAAATAAAACTAAAGGGAAATATTGTTACTAATTTGTAATATTGTTTCTTAAATATTTAGTTTCATCGTAAAGAAGGTACAGATAGCTTCTGTTGAATGTTGAAAGGATGCCGGATCAATTATTCTTGTTGGCAGGTTGACGACTTATTGTTGAATGTGGATTAAAACAGATTTTTGAATCTACAAGATTTTCTGTGATGGTTCCATAAAGTCAAGCCTTTTTGCTATCTAGAACTTTTTTGCCTTGTCACAAAGCCCATAAAATGTCAAAGTTGGAGTCAATTGAGTATTGAGTCAAGTATAAGTCATAAGTGCTGAGTACGTAGTCAATATTGAAAAAGTCGATGAGTTGTCTATAAAGGAATAGCAGAAATGGATAGAGTTATTTGAATTCTTTCTAATAGTTTTGTGTCGTTATGCTTATTTACTATCTACTTGCTGCATATGTGGTTCTGTTTATTATGTGCTTTTTTCTTTACGTTTTGGTTGCGTTTTGAAGCTTTCGTGTTATTTTTTCATGTCAAATAAACGACATAATTTCTTATTGAATCTGTGGCATGTTTCCTAATGAAGTCATTGCCTCTCATATTCTGTTGGTTGTGTAGGTTTTTTTTTATTTTGTTAATTTTCCAAAACAAATGTGCCAATTTTAAATGTGAGTCACGTTTACTAATGCCCTTGCTGAAAATACCTTATTTTATCTGGTTTGAATTTTTTTCTTTTAAAGTCACAAATATGTGAAAGACTTAAGCAACCTATTTGCACAAAATTTATTCTCCAAAATATCATCAAAATTTAAAAATAACAGTCAGAGACTCTCGAAGAAATATTCAATACTAGTCTAAATTTATTATTCTGGGTATTTAATTAAAGATATTTTTTTAATGTTTAAATTTTTTAATAAAAATTTTACTTATAGGTTCATATATACTTTCATTTAAAGTTATTAATACGAACAAACCTTAAGCTTCCCATTTACGAAATATTTATTCTTAAGACTTTTATTTAAAATGGCAAATATTACCTTACCTTTAGAACTTGGATCTGAAGAAGAAAAAAAACGAATAAAAAATGAACAGACATTAAAAAATAAGAATATTGTTACTCTCTATTAATAAACATAAATGTATATGTTTAAATATCTGTCTTTGCGTGCCTGTGTTTTACCTCTCTACGAATTTAAAGTCTGTGCAGTTTACAAGTTAAATAAAAACGATATGTAATTATATCGTTAAATTTAGAAGAGACACGAAAAGCTGTGACGGCTTGGGCTTTCTTGTTTAGAGACGTTAACTTCAAGGAAGTTTCCTTGTCTGTTAGAAGTACGGACTTAGAGATGCAGGGACTTTTTATTACTTGGATGCGAAAGGTGATAAACACTTTAAATCTGTATCATCCTCCTGGTCAAGGACATCTTCCAGGGGATCTATTTGACTGCGCAGAAAAGATGCCATATTCCTTGGTGATCTGAATGCTAAATATCAGACTTGGGGCTGTTCGGCAAATAATATTATGGGATACGACCTATTTAAAGTTGCAGATGGCATAGCTCTAATTTTTCTAAACAATGGGCCTCCAACTCATGCTTATTTCTGCTATAGCTCCTCTGAAGCCTTGACATTACTTTTGTAAGCCCTGAACTACAGCCGCGTTGCGATTGGAACATTCTCTATAACATTGACAGCTATCACCTGTCCATCCTTATAAATGTACAAATTAATAGAAAGGCTTGAAAGCTCACAGGAGATTTTTGAATTTTAAAAAAGCAAATTGGGATTGCTTTAGACAACTTGCTGTTGACAGTGGAACTTTTACGAACGATTTGAAAAAGAAATAGCACGATTTCAAAAAGGCGATGATACATGCTTCCCACAATGGATTCCTAGAGATAATTTCAAGCATCTGAAATCTTTCTTCAAGCATAGAAATTCCGAACTGACAGCTCTCATCCTCATGAGAAACGCTTTACACAGAAAATTCTCACAGACTTGTGACATAAAAGATAAAATTGAGCTCAATGTCGTTATTAAACAGTCACATACTAATCTAATGAAGAAAACTTGGAAATGTCTTTGTAGTGATATGTATACTAGAGATCCAAACTCTAAATTATAGTGTCTTGCAGAGTCACTCAGCAGCAAAGCGGGATTTGCAATACTGCTCTTACCTTCGTTGGTGCAGCTCCACAAGATGATAAGACTTAAGATAACTTATTGGGAGAATTCTACAAAAGCATGAATAATTTGATGCTTGACAAAAATGATGTTGTGGTCAGAGAATTCTAAAATATTGATTTATAAATATCGCTCTTCTTGTTCCGGTGATCCTATTCTTATTAAGAAATATTTCTTGAGATAATTGAATTTGGTTCTGAGAGCAATGGATCTTCTCAGATCTCCTGGCCCTGATGGCCTTCATCTCTACATGACTAGTAATCTGGAACTTCTTAGTATGCATGTATCTTTTTAATCTTTCTTGAAAACTTGGACATCTCCTCCGTGAGAGAGAGAGCTACCGTCAAACCCATTTTAAAGCCAGGTAAAGACAATGGCTCCCTAGAGTACTTTAGACCTATTGCATTGACCTCTTTTGTATGTAAACTTAAGGACCGACTTATTCTAGCCAGGTTGAAACACCATCTAAATACTAGTGATGCTTTCAGGTGAGCAGTACGGTTGCAGAAAAGGACATAGCACAACTAATCAAATTTTGTTTGCTTTCCAGAGAGCTAAAGATGCGCAAAACATGAAACCTACCAATAACATTGCTGCGGCCTTTTTGGACAGAGCTTCATCGAGTTTGACGTCAACTCTTAATTACTAAACTTCCTGACTTCTTTAGAGTAAAAGGCAGACCCTATCCTTGGATTTCGGACTTCCTCAGGGACATATCGATTCGTGTCAAATATAATAACTCTCTGTCTGATACTTTTCGCTTTAAATTAAGTGTTCTTCAAGGTTCTGTAATAAGCTGCGTTTTGTTATTTATTTATATAGCTGCTTTAGAGAAGGAGATTGCCAAGCACTGTAGTATGGGAATCTTTGTTGACGACAAAAAAGTGTGGCACTCTTACTCAGACATTAAGGATATTGAGCGTAAACTGAATCGTGCTTTGGAGGAAGCTCATTCTTTTTCAAGCATCACAAAGGGACTTTTATCGCATCTAATAGACAAATTTTCAATTACCAAACTAGGATTTTCATGAATGTAATCCAATTAAGTTATACTAAAATGCTGAATGTCTCGGTTACTTCCTGGACCAGGAGATCACGAAAGTAAACATATTGAAAGCCAGAAAGAGGCTTGATATTCTCAATTTTTTATCTGGTGGAAATTGGGGAGTAGAGTCCAGTGTACTATGAACTACATACACTTCTCTTAATAGACCAATTGTGGAGCATGACTTCCACCATCTTTTTTGTACTTATAAAACTAATCTTAATAAGCTTGAAAGTCTGCAGCCCAATGTTGCCAGAATCATTACCGAACTTCGACATAGTTGCCCAAATGACATATTCCTTTTTCATAATGATTTATCATCCCTTTCGACGAGAAGTGCTAACAAGATATTTTAATAAGCTTTATAATTACAGTGAATTACAATGGACAGCACAGAACTTCCAGCTACCTTCAAACTTGGATTGATAATCAACGTTTGAAGAAACATAGCCTTTTCTCTTTTTTCAAGAATGTTGAATCTGCCTTCCAATGTGGAGATCCATTCCTTGAGTTGAAGGCGTGCAGACCTGGAACTTGATGCGATACGTTTCTAAGAAGAGCTCTTCACTAGTGTGACAAAAAAACTCTGTGATTCCTACCCTCGTCAGAACTCAGGTTTTGGAGACTATCCATAATATTCCCATATCTTCTTTAAATATTTATGCTGATGGTAACAAAGGAAGGAGAAATTTCTGGTATGGAATGTATATTACTACTCCTACCGGCGCTTCGGAGTTTAAAATTGAAAACCCTTATTTTTGTTCAGTTTTTAGATCAAAGCTTATTGCTATCAGAAGGGGGTTGCAGTACTCAGTTTATGTGGAGGAAAATTTCCAAGGCATCTAGACCTTGACTGACAGTCACGCTTTAATTCAGCACCCCTCTAACTTGGGTATTGTTGGAGACCAGACTAGCCAAGACATTTTAAATCTACTTGACGGATTTTCACCTGATCATTTAAAGCCGCTATACTCAACCTGCGGCCCGCGGAGGCTTTTTGGTTGGCCCAATTACTAAACTAGGTAGTTACAACTTATTTGTAAACAACTTCAAATTTCGTGCCCTTCAAAGAGTTGGTAATTGAACGGAAAGTATGGGAATGTGAGCGATATCAATAATTTGCTTAAATTGGAAACGCAAACTATCCTAATCTGTGGTTGCGCAAACGATACGGAATACGCAGCGCGGGAATCCCCTTAAAGGTCTGTAATCTATGGTTGCGCGAACGATACGAAATACGCGGCGTGGGGAATCCCCTTAAAGGTCGTGTCACGCGCAAACGCGGACGGCGGGGCGACTTGCGAAGCTAAACATTGCTTGTCATGTGTAATGAGACGTGTGTTTTACTAATAGGCAAGTCGCCCCGCCGCTCGTGTTTGCGCGTAGCCAGACCGTAAGATCCATGGACGTAAGTGCGTGTCGCTTTGATTGTCGATCGAAACTAAACTTGTTATAAATTTAATCTAAATTATTAAACTAAATTTGTGTACGTACCCGCGTCCTCTGCCAAATAATAGTTTTGTTTTGTAAATTAAGTATACCTATTATTTTCAAAATAATGTCAGGAGTGTCGTCGAAGTATAAAAGAAAAATATCAAGTGAAAATAGATTGTTTCAAGATGAGTGGGAATCTGATTATTTTGTTGTGCCAAATAAAAACAACGCAGCTACTTGTTTGATATGTAGGGAAAGTATCATATTGAAGAAATACAATATTTCTCGTCATTTCACTTCAAAACATAAAGATTTCGACGAAACGTTTCCTCCCGGATCGTCTTTGAGAAATGAGAAATCGTGTTTTTTAAGAGATCATTGCATGAGCAACAAAATGTTATGTTCGCGGCATTATCACAAGACTCGGCGGTAACAAAAGCATCATATGAAATTTCTTACATTCTTGGTAAGCATATGAACCATTTACCGATGCGGAAATTGTAAAGGAATGCTTTATTAGTGCTGCTAATATACTTTTTGATAAATACAGTAACAAAAAACAAATAGTATCTGATATAAAAAAAATACAGCTTTCGGATTCAACCTGCACCAGGCGTATTGAAGACATTTCTAAATTTATTTCCGATGATATATTAAAAAACTTAAGAAGATGCAAGTTTTTCAGTTTAACATTTGATGTCAGCACCGATATTTCAGCAACATCGCAGTGCTCGGTGTTTGCTAGATATTGTACAGAAAACAATAAAATTCATGAAAACTTTTTAAAAATTACTGCCAATGAAAGGTAAAACCCGAGGCACGGATTACCTTGATACTATTTGTAATTTTTTAGAACATCATGAAATTGATGTGCAAAAAATCGTGTGTGTTGTGTACAGACGGTTGTCCTTCAATGACTGGATCCGAAAAGTGCTTCATTTCATTATTTAAGAAAAAATATAATTGCAGCAATTTAATAACATTCCATTGTATTATCCATCAAGAAAACTTGGCGGTCCGTGCTGTACAACCAGAAATAGAAGCTGTAATGAAAACAGTTATAAATATTGTCAATTATATACGAGCAAAAGAGCTGAAACACAGAAAATTTAAAACCCTTCTTGAAGAACTGGGAAGTGAGCACAGCGACGTTCTTTTGCATACCTCGGTGCGATGGCTTAGTAGAGGAAAGGTTTTGGAAAAGTTTTTTTCATTACGCCATGAAATAATCATATTTTTAGAACAAAATAATAAAGGGTACCCAGAATTACAAAACGATGAATGGTAGTGTCATTAGGTTTTCTATGTGATATTACGGAAAAACTAAACAATCTCAATCAGAGTCTACAAGGCGAAAATAACTTAGTGTCCAATATGGCAAATAAAGTGTTTGCATTTGAGGAAAAGCTAACTATTTATTATAATGAAATACAGAACAAACAGCTGCACAATTTTCCAACTATTATAAAAACCAGAGAGGACGGTATTAACATTTCAGAAGAAAACTGCTCCATAATTTCAAATTTTATAACTGTACTATTAAACGAATTTCAAAAAAGGTTTCAAGATCTCAGAAAAATAAAAAATTGTTTGTTACTTGTAGAAAATCCATGGCATTTAAAGACACCAACTATTTCTGAGTTGGCTTCAGTTTTAAATTGTAATTACTCGGAGTTGTTTGATGAATTTATTGATTTTAAAAATGACACCAACCTGGAAGTAATTTTCATAGAAAAAAGGGAAAAAAGGGAATATGTGGAATTTTGGAGCATTGTTCCCCAAAAATATAAAAGCGTGCAAAGATGTACCCAAATAATGCTTACATTTTTTGGGTCAACGTATGTGTGCGAATCATCTTTTTCAAAGATGAAATACACAAAGAGTGTATATAGAAATAAACTGACAGATTCCCATTTGGATGATATAATAAGAGTAGCATGCAACGACAAGCCAGATATTGATAAAATTTTTAAAAAATGCTCTCAGTTCCAAAAGTCTTATTAGATATACATATAAGTAAGTAAGCATCTTTGTTAAAAGTTCTTTTTTACATTAAACTAAATAATTCGTTAGGTTGATATTACTTTTTCATTTATGCACCTAATTATTTTTTACTTGCGGCCCGGACTACCGTGACTGAAACGTGTTTGTGGCCTCTATAAAAAAAAGGTTGAGTATGGCTGATTTAAAGGGATCCCGTCACAATCTGGGGTTGAAAGTAATGAAAATGTCGACTCACCAACCACGTCCACTGCTGAGGAAGGGGTGAGACATGTGGGAATATCGCCTTTAACGAGATTTTCTCCTTGGCAAAATAGAATTGAACAAACTATTTCAACATCTTCTTATACTTCTTTCATCTTAGACCCATATCCCACCAAACTGCTTTCTCACACTTCTCGAGTGGTCATACTAGAACCTTCACTTTATGGCAGGGTCAAAAATATACCATGAGTGCCACATGGCCTACATGGCTTCCTCTGCCCATGTTTTGGATTGTTTGGGTCTTAACAAACACGAAGTCCTCCGGGACAGTTTACAGTTTTTTAAATTTTTTTAACGTTTTCGAATTCATGGGAATTGTCTAGACCAGCAAGACAATTCCGAGATTAGTAACAACAACAGATATTCGTATTTTTACTAGAATTATGGTGTTATGGAGATATCCTCGTTTAAAATTTTCAAGTGGACAATAAACGGAATTCAATCGAAACATGTAAAACTACACAACTTTAATATCTGACAATATGAAGTTTTAACTGAACAGTCCAACTGAAGCCAAATACAACCAATATTCTAAATGGCCAGATCAGACGATGTAATTAGTTAGAAATAAAACTATAGATCAAAAATCAAAATAAGTTAAACATTACTTGTTTTATTATTGCTCTTTTTCAAAATACCATATTTTAAATAATCAGTAGATTTTTCTTTTTCTTTTCTCCCTTTCAAACTCACAAATTATTGTCGAGCCTGAAACATTTCATATACATAAAATTTGTTCCCAAAAAATATTATTCATAAAATTTCACAAATTATTTAACATTATGACAGGAACCAGATGAGGAGTAAATGAATAAAAAAATAACAGAAAGAATATGTCAAAATTTAAATATAAATAAACGGTCAAGTAATAAAATATTTAATTTAAGCCAACATTTAATACTTTGTATGAATTTTTCTATAATAGTTGATTTTATTCATAATTTTTATATTTACCGTTTGTGCCATTAATATCCCATGCATTTTCAAATTTTAAGCATAATATTTATAAAAAGTATCATTTATGAATAACAAAAACGATTTACTCAAGAGGCTGGATTTAGTTTATTTAAGAAAAAATAAACTAAATAATATAAATTCATAGAAAACATAGGAATGTAAAAATGTTATGACCAGAAATAAGACCGAAGATAAAATATTTATGTCAGAGTCCAATATTTTGTATTTTAATAAACATCTCTATGAAGCTATTTGAATTGAATTTAATATTTTTGTGCATGTTTGTTGCCATTTAAAGTTACAAATATGTACAATCCTTAAATATTTAAATTATATAAGAATTTCTTGTATAAAACTATTACGCGCAGAACTTCAAAACTTACTTACCATTCGGATTGGGACCTGCAAAGAAGTAAAAGCAGAGACAAAATTAATAGGAAGAAAATAAAAAGAAGTAAAATTGAGAATAGGAAATAAATCTAATGGTAAAATTTACAGTATAGGTAAAGCTTATTTTTATTTAAAAAACTATAAATAACTTTTTTGTATTATTTGATTTTATTCATTATTTTGACAATTTACTTTTCTTTCAGTTACACAGAAGTTGCATATACTTCAATTCTTAAACGTACTATTTATAAAAATACATTAAAAATATTATTTAAGAAATATAAAAAAATGACTTACCTAGTGGGCTGGGTGCTGAGAAAAAAATAATAAAAAATATCAATGAATAGAAAACGTAAGAATGTAAAAATAACAATTATAAATACGTCTGATGAAATTTAATTTTTTCCGTGTATAATACTTTGTTTATTAATAAATGTTTTAATGAAATTATTTGATTTTAATTACGCTTATTTGTGTCCTATAACAGTACGAAACAAGATAAGCCATTGAAAACAATATATAAATAATTTTCTTGAATTTCATTCATTATTTTGATATTTTATTTTTCGTTTATAAACTATAATAAAAAATATTTAAGAAATATCAGAAATGACTTACCCAGTGGACTGGGGCCTGAAAAAAGAAACAATTTTTTAAATAAAGCAATAGGTAGGAAATGTAAAGTTGTAAAAATGACGATTATAAATACATGTAAGGAAGTTTAATTTCTCAAACCCTAATACCTTGTGTCTTCATAAATATTTTAATGAAATTATTTGAATTTAATTATATATATTTTGCGTTTTTGTGCCTCTATTTCTATATTACAACTATATAATTTCTTTAAAACTATTAATACAGGAATTCCAAAATTAATCACTCTTCTGATTAAGACCTGAATGGAAGTAAATGAATAAGAAAATTAATAGAAAAAATACCAAAAATATGGCAAGAATAGAAAAGTTAAATATTTTTTAAAGAAGTAATTATCATTTTTCTTCAAAATTTGATTTTAGTCATTATTTCTATAGTTTTCTTTAATAGCACTAATAATGAAGTTCCAGATATTTACAAATCTTAAACACATTATTTACTAAAAAAAAATAATTTTTTAAAAAAGATAAAATTTAAGAAATAACAAAAATAATTTACCAGATGGACTGGGAGCTGAAGAAAAATCAATTAAAAAATATAAATAGATTGAAAACGAAAAAAATATAAAAACAACAAGTAGAAATATATCTATTAATAAAATATTTAAGTTAATGAAAACTTTAATATTTCGTATAGTAAACATCTCTACATAACTATATGAAATTAATCATACCACTTTTTTTTGTATCCTGCATTTTAAAGTAACAAATATATAAGATTCTTAAATATTCCATTTAGATTTTAAAAGATTTCTGTTTTACCAACTATTATGTCTGGAATTACAAAAAAATATTTACCATTCGGATCGGGACCTACAAAGAAAGGAATTTATAAAGAATATTAACTACATGAAAACAAAGCTATAAAAAATTGTGAATCAGAAATTATCCTAAGGATCAAATATGTAGGAGGAATATATTTTCAAAATTTAATGAATAATATTAGCGCTATTTGATTATATTAATTATTTTAACATTTTACTTTTATTTCAATTATATTGTAGTTCCATAGATATGTTCAAGTTATAAACATACCATTTATAAAAATACATTTAAAAAATAGCATTTAAGAAATATCAAAAATGATTTACCAGGTGGACTGGGAGCTAAAAAAATTTTTAAAAAATCAATAGACAGGAAAAATAAGAATGTAAAAATAGCAATTGTAACTATATTTAATGAAATTTAATTTTTTCAAAGTGTAATACTTTGTGTGTAAATACATATTTTAATGAAGTTATCTGAGTTTAATTATACTTTTGTATTATTAAAATTATATATAATCCTTAAATACCCCATTTATATATTTAAAAAATTTCTTTAATACTATTACTTCAGAAATTCCAAAAAGTATTTACCATTTGGATCTGGACCTGAAGAGAAGCATTTGAATAAGAAAATTAATAGAAATAATACAAAAACATATAAAATTAATAATCAAGAAATGATTTATTAAAAGTTAAATATATTTTTTAATTTAATTAATAATTTTTCCACAATACTTGAATTTAGTTATTATTTTTAAGAGTCCGATTTAATGTCACTTGTATAGAATTTCCATATATTTTTAAATCTTAAACGAATCATTAATAAATATATATATTTAAAAAATATTCTTTAAGAAATGTAAAAAAAAATTACCCATTGATTCGGGATCTGAAGGAAAACAAATTATAAAGTATAAATAGAAAATAAAAAAAATGCAAAAAAAGCAGAAATATTATTAATGATAAAATATTTAAGTAAAAATTTCCCTTTGTAAACATCTCTCTGCAAAGCAATTTGTTTAATTATATTAATTTTGTTTTTATTGTGTTCTGTATTTAAAGTAACAGATGCATAAAATCCACAAATATTCCATTTTAACTTGAAATACACTCTATTATCCCATTTTAATTCTTTTATTAACTATTAGATAATAAATTTCAAAAGCTATTTACCATTCGGATCGGGACCTGCAGAGAATACATTTTTTAAAGAATATTAATTAGATGAAAACAAAACGATATAAAATTGAGAATCAAAATATTTTTAATGACAAAATATACAAGATGAAAAAAAAGTTAAATATTAAAAAGTTAATAAATAATTTTTAATACTATTTGATTTTATTCATTATTTTGAGATTTTTCTTTTTTTTTTTTTTTTCAATTATATTGAATTTTTCTATATTTTCAGGACTCAAACATAGACTTTATGTAAAAAAATATTTACCCGCTGGTGGACTGGGGGCTAAAGAAAACCAAATAAAAAATATTAATATACAGGAAACATCAGAATACAAAAATAACATATAATAATAAAATATTTAATTTAAATAAAAATTTAAAATTTCATGATTTAACAAACAACTGTGTGAAACTATTTGAAATTGATTACATTTATTTCCCTGTTTCCTGTATTTTAACATTTCAAATATATGCAATCGCTAAATATTCCATTTAAATAAATGAAATTCTTTATTATGAACTATTAAGCGAGTCATTTCAAAACTTATTTACCATTTGTACCTTACCCAGCAGACAAGAAAATAAATAAAGAAAATTAATAGGAAAAATCAAAAGCATGAAGAATTGAGAATATGAATCTTATGATAAAGTATACAATACGAATCAAAGATCGATTTTTTTTAAAAAAAGTAATAAATATTTTTTACGCTATTTGAATCTATTCATTATTTTTATATTTTCTTTTGTGTCATTTACACTGAATGACCATGTATTTTCAGGTCTTAAACATATCAATTATAAAAAGTACATTTTAAAATATATCATTTATGAAGCATCAAAAATTATTTACCCAGTGGACTTGGCGCTAAAAAAACAAATTAAAGAATATAAATACATAAAAAAGTTAGAAAGTGAATGTAACGGTTAGAAATAAATCTAATAAAATATTGAGTAAGGGTTTCATAATATGTTAAAAGTCCTTTTTCTTTGAAATTATTTGACTATACTACTAATAATAGGTTTATTTTTAAAATTAAAACAATATGCTACTTACTATTTTGAAATATATTAAAATTTGTATTATATTTTTGTTTCTCTACTATTTATTTGTAATTTAATATATTTTTTTAAGTTTTAAATATTTGCAGGTCTTAGAATTCATTTATAAGCAATATATGTTCTAAAAGTAATATTTGCAAAATATTAAAATGAATCTTCATAAAGAGTACAATTAAGAGAAATTAGTAGAAAGGAAACTGATGAATGTAAAAATAGGAATCATAAATTTACTTCATGTAAAAATATTCTGTAGGACTCAAAATTTAATATTTTATAAACTTAATAAAGGTCTTTGGATAACTGCTTTATTTAATTTATATTTTTAATCTTAAATAAAAATCTATATAAAGTTTATTTATTAAATATCTTTTACAAATATTAATAATGATCGTATTGGGGCTTTGGATTTAAAAAAAGGCAAATGAAACAGAAAATAAATATGAATTATAATCTAGAATTTTAAATCAAGAATGTAACAGTAAAATGTATTTAATAAAACAGCCGTTTAGATAGATTTTTCTGTTAATTTCTTTTAATGTAATAATTTATGTATTTTCAGATTTCCTTTGATGAAATAATTTATCTATTTAAACATTTTTTATTTGAATATGGTAATAAGATGAAGCATTCTAAATTCGTATTGAGTTATCTTCCATCGATTCTAAAGGTTAATTTTTTAAAAATCGATCTTTCTAAGAGAAAAGCAATCGTATTAATAAATAAAATGAACGTTAGAATAGAGGAAATTAATGATAGATTGATATAATTTGATAAAAATACTCCTAAATATTTTTTTCTCATAATCATCAGATTGTTCTCAAAAGGGTATTAAAAACTTTGCGTGTAGGAATTTCTTATTTTGAAAAATTGTTATAAAGGAAAAAAGAAGTTAGCCTCTTAAAAGGAAAATTTGATTGCAAGTAAAAATTAGTGTGTAGATAATTCCTTATATAAATATAGTGCACATATGTTTAGTGAAGACATATTTTGCATGTATCTTCTGAATTAAACTTTTATACAATATAAACAATAAAAGACGGTTGAGTACTTTTTTGATTAACGGCACTACACTTTATCGATGCCAATCATTTGGAATAATTATGAATACCATCGAAGTAAAAAGTTAATCAGTACTTCATAGAATTCGTTTGACTTACAAATATTGCATTTTAATATATTCAAATTAAAATTTCGAACACTCAGTTTAAAGAAACTTGAGTGAAGTTAGTTTTTATGACTTGCTAATTGTACTGATTTCAGTCATATATAATTCAATTTTCGTGAAGAGAACGATTGTCAAGAATATTCTAAAGATGAAAAAAAGAGTTATACAGTGCCGATAAAAAGAAATTAATTAATGCAAATTATTTTTTCTTTCAGTAAAAGATAACATATTGGAATTCTGAGTAATTTTTTTCTAAATTATCAGCTCTAGTTTAGCACCCGGTAGGCACCTCGTAATTGAGGATGAGAAGCTTCCGACATGGTGGTTGGTTCTCCCCACCCTGAAAGATACACGAAAAGAAGTGGGTCTGGTTCCTCCCATCAATGAGAGGACGCACTTTATTGAGAGCTGTGCCGTACCCATTAATGGCGCTTAGGACTCAGTCACAGTTCCAGTCAGAGTTGCTGTAGCAGAGGTCCGGTCATTCAATTTTTTATCAGTTTGCCTTGGAGTTGGGTCGGAAAGTTAGTGATATGACTTCTTCAAAGTGTTATGCAGCATTTTAAATAAAATATATTTTGGAAAAAATTAATATTAAAAAAAAAGAAATTTGAGAATCAATCATTTATAAATATCTTTTCAAAAAATCAAGAATGCATTAAGTATCTTCAAAAAATTAAAGCAGAATGCTGTTAACGGCAAAGAAAAATAAAAATCATAGTGATGCTTCATGTTTAAGAAGCGAGAAAAATTATTATTGTGTGAGTTTAAGTGGAACGATTAAAATATTTTAAAAGAGTTTCGATTCTAGTTTTGAAAATATTTTCAAAACTAGAATCAAAACTAGTTTCTAGTTTTGAAAATATTTCAAAACTAGAACCACAACGTTTTTTCAATTCCTAATCAAATATTTATGAATTGAAAGAACATTTAATTTTTTAGACAATTTTATCAAATCCAATTAAGAAGATTTTTTTTCATTTAATTTTTAACGTATGATTATATTAACATTCTGTAATACGTGTTGGATATAATAATAAAAGAATTTCTTACTAGGTGGTTTCAGTCCTGGAAATTCTATAAAGAAAATGAGTTTCAAACATAGGTCATACATTTTCTATAAATGCTAATGAAATCGTTATTACATCAAGTAGAATAAATTTCTTACTTCTACTCCTCCTGTTTAAAGGACCTATAATGAAGAAGTTACAGAAATAAGCAAAAAATATTAATTTAGGATTATAAGTATTTTATGACAATATTTTTCAGTTACAAATTATTCATCAATTTCATATTCTCGAATTCTCTCTTAAAATGAATTTTATATATAGCTTATACAAGATGTATAAAAAATTAATGCAGTGCGAATGGATTAATATTACAAATATTTGTTGATCTAATCTTTTTTTTTTTCATTTTTCTTAATTTCGTATATCATTGATTCAAGTTTTATTTGAAAAGTAAGAATTTATAATGATAGTTTCACTTGTATGAAAGAATAACAAATTTGTTACAAATTAATTTACATATATTGATTCTTAAGATTTAAAAAAAATTCATTTAAAAAAATTATTGTCAAAGTCGTTTTATTCTTAAGAAATAATACTTTTTTACGTTTGAAATAAAAATAAACAATATGAAAGATTATTTAAAAATAAGTTTTAATCTAACATAATAGAATTAAAATGAAAAGTAAGAAATTTTTATTTGCCTTTAACATCTGCAAAGGAAAAATAAATATATATAGATATAAAATCAATTACCGTTTACTTCCATTAAAGAAATAATAAATAATTATTATACTCTTTATTAGATAGAAAAATAAATGGTCTTTTCTTCATTTCAAATTATCCATAATGATTTACTATTTTCAGTGATTAAATTTTAAATATCGATAGTAAAAATATTTTCATATTAATTTTTTTCTAGAATTGGTCATTTTGATCAGAATCGGTAAGTCGTACTGAATAACATAAACTGTAACCATGACTCATTGGCAGGTTATGAACAAAACAATTATTAGGTACGCTCCTTATAGGAAAGCCCCTATCAAATTTAATTACAAATTTGATATGGATCGGCATTTTAGTTACAAAAGCAATGCATCAAATTCTGTCCATCTAACTTTTTACCTTTTTAATTATTAGGTTTACTCGAAATGTCGGAAAAAAAAACTTACTTTGAATGAAATTTTATCAAAGCATTATAGAAATCTACAAAATTGGTGTTAAAACCATGTACCAAACATCATCCACTATTTCGGTGATTTTTTTAGCTATCATGCTTACTGACAAATGGACAGACGGATATAATTCCAGAAAGACATTTTATAATTTCAGAGAGACCCGTCCAAATACTCCATCGTCCAAAATATGTATTTGATTTTCGAATTAATTTATATCGCCCACTTAGTCGATTATACTCAATACCAGAGATTAATCTATAAAGATATACTTTTTACGTAATTGAAGGGTTTGCTACAAAAAGGAGGTAGTTTCAATCATTCCAGTTTGCAGAAAACCGTAAAAGGCGTTTAAAAATTCTAAATTCCAAATTGTGCAAAACCTTTCCTTTTGATCAATCTTATTAATTGTTCTTACATATTATGAAGTATTTTTATATAAAAATATATTTTGCAGATGAGGTGGCTCATGTTGAAACGTTGGTGTTCCTGTTTTTTGAAACCAAATAGATATTCTGTTTACCTGTATGAAAAATATTTTCCGATATAATTACAGATTACTAGAATACTATTAATTATTGAAAGTAATCTAGCAAAATATATATACAACATGGCTTTAAAAACCAAAAATTATATTTTCATTAATTATTTCCTTCCTCTTCTGTAACGTCGGGCTCATCTGCTGCGTCATCGACTTGTAGAACTAAATATCATTTTGAAAATGTATTTTCGAATTAGTTCTATTATATCTTTATATTTTGGACACTTAAGTGGAAGGGTGTGGGAATAAGATGAAAATCTTGTTTAATATTAATGGAGCAATATTTTGGATGTTGAATCTTCTTACTGTTTTTTATAAAGAATAGTCTAATACGTTTCCTGTATTAATGTAGGATTTTTCATAAGTAAAAACAATATATTTTATTCAAAAGCACTTTTCCGTTTTGTTACCATTAGAAGTGAGATAAGTAGTTTTCAAGAAGAAATCTTTTAATAGGTCAATGAAGAAAATAATTCCTTGAAAACTTTAGTAACAACAAACTTTTTACTTGTATTCTCAACGATACGAGTATACTCACTCACAAGTAGAAAATAAATTTTTTACTTTCCTTGTGCTTTTTTCAGTATTTCCGATGGTCCAGTCATTATGGAGAAATGGCGGTAGCACCAGGAGCTACCTATGTGTAGCAACAAACTAATGAGGAAAACAGCTCCATTACTTGAGTAATGCAAGAACTAACAATTGGAGCTATATCTTTTTGGCACGAAACAAATGTTTTTATTTAACCTCATGATGGTATATGTAACTCTAAATTCCTCTAGACGGGAGCTACATCTTTTTTCCAGCAAACCTTTTGTTCGCCAATGCTATGCATGGTATTCGCTGTTCTTATCACAGCTCCCAAATTTTACATAGTGAGGAGAAAGACAACATCTTGTGAGAAAGATTTTGGAAGACCATTCCTTTTGATTTAATTTAAATTATGTGTCAGAACCTCACAAAAATTGCTAATGACAATTATCTAAAATTCTATTCCTACACCTAGTTTATACAGAATGTTTATAATGTGTTTATAGTATATACACTGATGAGCCAGAAAAACTGGTATAGTCCTCCATACGCAAAATAATGGAGGTATGTTACAATAAATGTAACGCTATGCAGTTCATAGTAGATTATATAAGATAACAGGTATCTAAGGAGTTTATTACGTCGGTTCTTGCAGCTCCGATGGCAGGGTTTCAAGATTTAAATGATTTTTCAATACGGACTAACCACCTGCTGAAGAGAGATGAGCCAAGACATTTGCGAAGTAGGATGGAATTTGCACAATTATTTCAAGGGTGTACAGCGAATATCCCATTTCAGATAAAATTTCAAATCTCCAACAGCGATGCAACCAGAAAATAACTTTGACAGAATGGAATTATTGGCGGCTGAAAATAATCATTACACAAGATAGATGCTCAAGATTTCCTCAAATGGTTGCGTGTTTGTATGCAGGGCCTTCAATAAATAAATGCTAGCGTACACACTGTGCAACGTACCCTAATTGGTATGGGTTTTCACAGCCACAAATCAATGCATGTACCATTGTTGACTCAGAGACACGCTCTGGGCCAACAACACCATCATTGGACTCTTAACACCTGGATAAACATTGTTTAGTTTGAAGACACACATTTCCAATTGTATCGGATGGAAGACCGTGAGCGGGTACAGATGAAACTCAGTAAATCCATGGATCCCTTATGTCTACAGGGAACTGTTCAAGCTGGTGAAAGCATGAACAATTCCCTGAAGGCATGAGGGATAATATGGGGCCTGTGCCATTGATATGTCTGGACACGACCATGAAAAATCAGCGGTACGTTAACATCCTTTCTGATCACCTGTATCTATTCATGTCCTGAGTGCATTCCGATAGAAGTGGGCATTTCCAACAAGATGATACGCCACTCCACAAGTCTATAATATTTATCGAAGGGCACGAGAAGCACTCTTTTGAATTTCATTCCTTTTATTGGCCACCGGGTTCCTCAAACATAAATTTTATCGAGCATATCCAGATACTTTGGCAACATAGTGTCCTTAGGAGAAATCCACCACCTCGCACTCCCACAGTTTTGTGAAATACCCTGCTCAAAAAATGGTATGTACAATATCTTCACAAATTAGCGGAATTAATGTCATGCCTTGATTGCGACACATATTGTTGCGTCACGATCAAACTCCGTGAGAGGTAAGTTTCCTTTTTCGGAAGTGGCAACAAGAAGTGAAAGAGATTTTTTGAAAATATGGCGAAGGAGAAGCGTTGAATGTTTTGGTTTAAATATATGTTATTGTTTGTTTCTTCTGCGTTGTCATCAATCAACAAAACTGCCTACATTTATTTTCTAAGTCAATCCTAATAGGAACTACACAATGTTTGCTAGTAGATATTAGACTGCTGTATCAGTTTTCCTGTCTCATCAGAGTAACAAGTTAATACATATATTCACCATATTTTATGTCAAACTAATTAACATATAAGTTAACTAATTAACATATAAGTTATAAGTTAACCTGTATATTAAAAATTCTTTTTTTTCTAGTTGTTTCTATTTGGCTAATAAAATCTTAAATACTTTAAGTCAATAGAAAAAAGTAAATTACCTTAAAATTCAGATAAGTTGTAATAGTTAGCTTTAGGTTTTAATCAACAAAATTGCGTGATAAAGATTTAAAACCTTTTTATGTTTTCTAAAATCAAATCAAAAGTTACAGAAAATTTTTTAAACATTTTTCGTCTCAAACTTCCATAATTTAAAACGTAATGCACCTTTAATATTCTTTAAACTGTTAAAAATTTCCCTCTACATAATTGTAAATTCTACAGTTTTGCAATAGAAATAAAGAAATTGAAAATTACTTTAAAAAGTGAAGTACAAATAATTTCGAATGAACCTCCCATTGATTTTTTAACGTTTCTATCAAGAATTAGTCATTGCTAAGTCAATAAAATGGAACACTGACAAATTTGCAAAGGATATATATATATATTGAACTGAAAATTGTACGAAGAAACCTTTACTTACTTAGAGGAGCAGCTGTAAAAAATAGAAAAAGATTATGTCTAGGGACGAAAAAAAATGCTTGAAAATTCTTTGAGATAAATGTTTAATCTCAAACACTATGGTATAAAAACAATTTAGCTATGATAAAAGAATCCCAAAGCATTACAGATAATAAATAAATACTTATTTCAGTGAATTAGGGAAATTTCTTTAAAAAATTTATCTTTAATTAATTATCAAACAGCGTATAATAATATAAAAAAACTATATTGTTGGACATAGTTTGAATGTATTATAAATAACGATATTTAATTACATAGAAAAGGCTCTTCAAATAAAATGGGTTATAGGATTACTGAATTTTATTACAAAGATAATATTAACTTTTTTTAAATACTTCGATTTTTTAAATTTTTTTTTACGTTTTTTTAAATACTCAACAGTTTTTTATTTCAAATATTGGAATATCCACACATTATTATAAGCATAAATTTCTGCGGACCAAAATTATTTATTATCTTCATTTCACTTATAATCAGAGAGTTTAATAGAAATAGGCAAATAACAAATATTTTTAAGATCCTTAATTGAAATAAATAAAAGTAATGACGCTATTAACTTTTTATTTCAAATTCATGATTTCACTTCCAAAGAGACAAAATGGCATGCACATAATTTTAAGTAACATTATAAGCAAATATTTACTTACGTGATGGTGATACACCTGGAAGAAAACAGGAAAAAATTGTAATTAATTTCGAAACTTGTATAAAAATAAAATAAGACTATTTAATAACAAAGATAAAAGTAGAACGGCTTGACTACTTGATTAGAATCTCAAAAAAAAAAATCTATGTAATAGCAATCTGTATGTTTTATAGTTATGTAAAATGTAGAATAGAAGCAAAGAAATCATGCGATTATCCTTTTTTTAAGGTTTAATCTCTGTACACAAATAAAAACTTGCACATTGCAAAATAAAGTGATAAGAATTTAGATTGTTAGACTCGTCCTGAAATATGCTGTTGATTTAAAAGAAATTCATTGAATTATGGCAAGTTGAGATAATATTGCAACCTCTTTTATTGGCCTACTATTTTATTATTTAAATACATATATCTTTGCTTATATGTATTAATACATATAAGCTTGCTTTAAAGGATTCTAATCAGAAAATCTATTTGTAAGAAGCTGCTATAAATAGTGTCATGTTGAAAACTGAGACATTGTTTAGATTTCCTTCTTCTGAAGAAAGATAAAATTAAACTTTCTCTTATCAAATCAATTTCGAAAACCAAAAATTTAATGTTTTAATTATTTTTTACTACACGAAGAGCTAAATAATTATTTCATATTTTTTATATTTAGACAATTATTTTACTATTAATATGTTTGATAAAATTAAATTTTCACTCACCTAAATCATCTGAAGGTAAAATAAAATACAAAATTTAATAAT
>JAPMOQ010007590.1:42264-56648 GCA_026543055.1 Argiope trifasciata | reverse complement strand
TTTTAATTAAATTTCAATAAAGGATCAATTAAATTTCTATAAAGGAAGAAAATAGGATCAAGGGAAGAATTTAATAAGTGTTTTGAATTAAACTGAAAAATAAAAATCTTCATACTGTTTCTTAGAATATAATAATTATTTTACTATTAATACATATGAGAAAATTTAAATTTTCACTTACCTAAATCAGCTAAAAGTAAAATAATATAAAATGTAAGATTTAATAATATAATTATTTTAAATTAAATTCAGAAATGAATCATCATTATAGCATTTTTAAGCTTTAATAATTGCTTTAATATTAGTACCCATTTCGACTTTTTCTTCTTTTTACATGGGTTGAAAACAAAATAGAATATAAATTAGATCAACTTTTAGATTTGCATATCTTTTCGAATGTCTTACTGGCGACTAGATGAAAGTCTGGTTATGAATTAATGAATTTGAACAGACATTTTACGACGAAGATTCGATAACCCTTCCATTTATAGGGAAAAAAACTTTGGGTTCCTTCCGTTTCTCATTAAACCAATATTGATTTAAAAAATTTGTGTTTTGTTTTGTTTAATCTGTGAAATACTTTTATACAACTTCTTAAAAATTAAATGCATATTCAAAATGATCAAAAGTTTTAAAACATATTTATCTGTAGGTTTTATTTAAAAAATATAACATAAATATTTTTCTGCCAAATAAAGCAAGGTTAAAAAATTTAATGATGATTATTCACACTGTTAAATTCATATTTCATAATTTTTCAAGCTAATTTTTTTCCAAAAAAAAGTCTTATAAAGCCTTGCAGATACTTTTTAAAACCAATAAATTAATTTTGACGATATCGAAAATATATGTCGTCATTAAAAAATTGCTTAAAGATGGATTAATTATAATATTGATTTGTTTCATGATTGACATATTTCTTTCAAACGAAAAATATCATCGATATGTTTTAATTGCTTTCTACTCTTGAATTTATGCAGTGACAAAGTAATGTATTGCCACCTTTATGATTGATGTTAAATACAAAACTAAAAATAACTGGAAACTCTCATCCTCCAGACCAACGAAAATACTTTGTTTCAAATTAGATGCAAATGAGGGGGCAATGCATTCTTTGATTCCCAAATACTGCTAGATAAATATTCTCTTGCAAATCTTACTCATTATTACAAATATATTGGGGGGAAAACTAAATGTTTACTTACTCGGAACACCAGCAGCTGAAAACGAAAAACATACACATTTTAAAATTCAACAACTGATTTATAATATTAAATTTGATTTACTAAGTTATTTAACTGTACCATTCGAAAAATAAATTGTTATAATGAGAAAAACAAGACTTTTTTTTACTATAATTCTTCGCTACAGTAGAGAAATTATCTTCTTTCCCAGGAGCCTAAGTTTTATTTGAAAAGTTTTACGATTTATACTTAAGACAACGAAATATATTGAAGGAAAAAGACATTTTAATATGACAATTGGGTTGTTTGCTGAATTTAACTGTAAGGAATTTTTGAACTGTTTTATAATCTTTTCAAAAAACTCTTTATCGAAAGAGTATATTAAAATTCATTTTGGAGAATATAGTTTATTGATTATTGTTTGCAATCTGTCAATGTGAATTTCTAAGTTACATTTAAGAGTATTTTCTAATAAATTCTATTTTAAAAAATGTCTCATATAATTTTATTTGGCAATAAAAAAGCTTTTAGATTAAGTAAAGATCTTAAGGTATGGTCATTATTATGGTATAAATATTGTTACGGATTTCCTATATTAATCCGTCGGGTTCTTTTAAACTTGTATAGTGGGTGTGTATGGTATTAGAGATGATGATGACTCACACAGAATGATCAGTCCTTTAGTTGACGAACACAACACAGACGTTTATTTACAGGACGAGACGAACACACAGCAGCACACAATAACAACAGTAACTCACAAGTAGTAACAATATCTGCAGTACTAGCTATAGTACTCGACGCTGCTTCCTCAATAGACTACAAGGCACACATCTCAATTCAGCACTTGCTTGGCTTCGCCGCTTCTTGTTTTCTCCTCTGGAGGACTCGCTATCTGCTGTCGATTCCGACGACTACTACTCAGCGTTCTTGTAGGTTGCCGGAGTACCCGCCCGCGATGGGCTACCTCCGCTCATGATGTTAGTAGTGAAAGCTTTGCTTTTGGTAGCTTACATTGACTGTAGAGCGTCATAGTTGTGTATAGCTCGAAAGAGTAGCTGGAACTGAGGCCTTTCGGAGTGAGAAGTGCAAGGTCCGGGGTGGTGGAGTGGCGGCGACCAATGAGAAACTCAGGATAAGTTGTTGTGTCATGGCGTCCAATTGGCATTAAGCTTAATTTGCAGTTGATAGCAATGTCTACTTTAGCTAGAGTCCGGGGTGGAGGTGAGAGAGCTTTGAACAGAAAGCTATCCCATTGGCTGCTTGATTCGAGGTCATTTTGTATTGAGAAAAACACAGGTGAGTTTTAGCGTTGAGAAATCGTGAGTTCAATTTGTCTCAGGTATGTGACTACTACTCAGCTTGAAACGATGGTCCTTATATAGTCCCAAGAGGCGTGGCTAGAAATATCTCGACCAATCAGGGTGCATCTGTACATATCTCGGTTCCTGATGGACGAATCGGGAAAATTCTCGATGTTTCGGGTACTTTCCATTTTGTCGCCAAAGTCGCCAAATTCGTCGCCAAGTCGCCAAATGGTCGCCAAGTTTGTCGCCAAGCTCTGTGATTATTTCTAAGAGCATCCACAGCATCCAGTAAAGAATACTGTAAAACATTCTTTCCAGTGAAGGAACCAATCATGCTGGGAAGCAGCATCACAGATACGTAACATTCGTAACAATATATTTCGTGGTATAAAAGACAACAAAGGCGTATTTAATGAATTAATTTCACTGTTTTTGTTTCTTCATTAGCTCAATTTCTAATCTTGTTTTGCAGCTTTTTCTCTCTTTCTGCATTGTTTTTTTTTTTTTACATCAATATTTTGCTAAAGATTTTCAGAATATTTTTTCCTTTTATGTATTTTTTTATGTTAGTTTATAATTTTTTTCCATTTACGTGAGCATTTTGTCATTGAATAGTTATAATTCCCATCATTTGTTTGATTTCAGCGCTATTACATTAAAATAAATTAGTAGTAGTTATTTTTCAATAATTTTTCTTTTAATGGAAATTTTTTTTAATATATTCATTATATTATAGAACTTCGCATTCTTAATTTCACTTTACATTTCAAAAAGAAAAAACTGTTTGTTCCAATGTAAAAAGGAATTTGTGTATTATTTTATTGCCTTCTTTAAAAAGATTAATGCCACAGATAGAAAAATTATTTATATCATTTACTCGCTAAATTTCTCTCCAGCATATACGCTTTTCAAAAATTAGAGTAATCATGCTATTAACATTTAAATCCCACATTTCAATAAAATATGAATTAAATTAAATGGTTAAGAATTTTAATAGCATGTATAACAGAAAAAAACATGAAATTCATTAGTAACTTACTTGATGTTATGACATCTAAGAAAAAAATATAAAAAAAAACAGAATTCAACATTTGTTTCATAATTCTAGAACTGAAATACAGTCAACAACAGCAGTAACAAATTTGGATATTTTGTTGCCCTCAGCAATACATAGTATGAGGCTGCTCTTTAAATAAACAGATGGTTTAGTTTAAATTTTAAACACTCTTTTAACATATTAATGACTTACATTAGATCACTTTTTTTATTTTATTAACTTTGCGAAATTGTCTTGTTCTTATTTATCTTCAAGTCGCTATTAGCCCCCAGCATTTGATTATTTTACTTACATCCTTTAGATAAAACCTTAAGTTCACGATTCTATTACATTCTTTTATCTAAACAAAACCACACGCGACCTCTAGTGGATCAACATTATGGGAGTCGAGATGTTCAAAATCAAAATTAGAAATCTTGTGTAGTTTTTGCAAGATAACAAAGAATTTATCTACTCTGAATGAATTTTTGTCTCGTCCCTCACTAAGCCCTTCTTTAAGAAGTAGTACTTTCATCAAAATTCTTGAACTCATATTCCCCACCGAACATTTCCATTTTTCATTATTGTAAAATGTATAGTTATTATTTTGTGTACTGTATGCAAACTTTAGAATTTTTTTTCTTCATAATAAATCTTTCCACCCATTCAACCTACAGGGAACCCTAAAGATTCCAAATTCGGAGATATTCTGTGATAAGAAAAAAAGTGAAAAAAAAAAAAACTCAAGCTGTGTTATTTTAGTAACTTTGTATTAATTGTGCATATGAACTTCTCAAACAGAAATCTGTTCCAAGACACCATAGCAATTTTATGTCCCGTTCATATCTAAATTTATTTAGTGACATCCCAACTTCATTTTTTATTGACACTTTAAATTACATAGATATTAAATAGAGGATATTTTGAGCTTTCAACAACGGTAGAAAATCACACAATCAAATATTTGATATAATAGTGAAAGGAATTTTAGTCTCATTCACGGCAGATAAAATATTACAGTGAAATATATTCAAAAATGCCCTTCAAATTTCAATTAAATCTGGACTAAAAAAGTTTTCAATATCTATGCTGGTTTGATTGAAAAGCTAATATGTTTTTTGTTTTTTGTTTTTAAATGATGTAAAAATTATTTTTGTCCTGATATATTTTCGAAATTTTTTGTGAAAATAAAATTAAAATATAGCTTGTTTTTCAATTAATAAAAAATGTAACTAAAATTTCCAAAAAAAAATCTTTCTTTGGAAATTTATCATAAAATTTGGGAACTTCTGATCAAATGGTTTGGTCTGTAGAGTTCGAACACACACATTCATCTTTATTATAAGTATGATTTGATGTGGGCAGTCTTGAATAGGTTATGATTCGAGTCTGCCTATTATGCCATTACCATCTATACAATATTATTGAACTAGTTTTAAGTATTTGCATAATTATATTCCAATAATAAATTAAATGTAATGAAATGAAATACACACGAACATAGTAAAAATGTTAATATTATCTTAACATTTTATAATTTATTGAATTTGTTTTTTACAAAATTATTTACTTGGTACATAAGGAAAAAAAGCTATTTAATCAATCTACTGCTACTTACTCTCAGTCTAACTGCTCTAGGTACTTCCTAATATAATTAGTGGGAAATCATAAGTACAAGGTTACTATTAAAAGTGCTTGGTTAAGTAATCTAAGTACAAGGTTATACTATTAATAGAACAAGAAAAATTTCGCTATAATGCTAAAAAGTTACGAGTTATTTTATGAAATTACAATAAAAGAATTATTTTTAGCTTATTAAGGATATATTTTTTTAAAAAAAGCTGCTTATATTTACTGATATTAAAACAGCTGTGATTAATTTACAACAAGGATTTTTGCCAGGCTGCTGCTAAGGTCACAAGGCTGAAAGAGAGGCCGCAAGCAGATCGATTTAAAAGCTTTTTTCTTGGTGTTAAATGAATTAAGTTCCTGAAAAATACAAATTCTATGAATTATAAACTACTATCTGGTACCCGCCACATTGCTACCGCAGAAAAAATAATCTTGGAAACATCGTTTGGAATTTGAAATAGTTATCTCGTTTAATTAAGAATGCTAGGAAGAATGATATTTATTTTCTTATCGGACTGAATACATTCATTTGAATTGAATGATACGTAAAGGAGAAGTATAAATACTATTTATTTTATTTTTATTGTTCTATTCTACAAACAAATATTTATTTTTATGCATTAGATTTGTGTGTTCTTTTAGAATTGTAAAGCTTCATGTTCTTTCAGAATGGCAAGGAAAGAAACTATTTATTGTATCTCGTGATTCGTTTCAGATTCATTCGTTTAGTATTACCATGCTTAATGTCACAAAATGTGATTAAAATATTTTCTTAAAACCTGATTAAACATAGAAAATATATTTATACCATAAAATCCTTAATATAGTTGAAAATGTAATTTTTTAAAAACTAAGATGGTGCAAAATTATTTGTACTATAATATTTTCGGAAGTTACTGCAAAAAAACGCTAAAAGTTTATTAAATGTTTAGTTTCAAGTTCAAATCTATAGAATTGGTTCTCCAAAAACTATATCGCACTCTCTAATGAAACTATTACCTCGGAGAGAAGCCTACATTCCATTAGCTACTGACAATAGCTACAAAATATTAACATCTAGCTTGTATTTAGGATCTTTACTGAATCTGTTTTGTCTCCTCGGCGAGTTATTTGGTGGTTAATCCATGGTTAACAGATGCGGTAAATAGATCTGAAAATATTTTTTTTGCTTTAGATAATTGTATAATGTCTATAACCTTCGCTTAAGTGCAAGCAATACGTTGTCGAAATTTTTTTCGGAATTGGATAAGCGGATCGGCAGCTCATAAGAGACATGCAGACAAACTTTCATTTTTATTTATATAGATTATGACACTATTAACTCTTCATTAAACATAATTTGTCAGGTTTCTACTCTTAAATCTTCAAAAACCCATCTATATATTAGATGCTAAATATGTGAACCGTTTCATTGTGTTTATTAGAATATTTATAAAACAGAATATCTTCATTTATATTTATACTAGCCGCCTTTGGCGACCAGTTGGTTCGCCATGAGTAATGGGTTCTAAAATTTTCGATTAAATCACATATTCATTAGCCTTGAAGTAACTCCGGGCATTAATTGGCCAGAAATTAATATTTTCTTTAAGATGATGGATTGAAAGTTCTAAAAGAACACTTTTTCCTAATAATATTCTTTAATTTTATAAATCAGTCAGTTTTAATCATCGGTTATGCTTCCAGAATATTAAAAATATTTTTTTTCAATGATGTTGCCCAAATATTAAATAAGTTTTAAAAAAAAAGCGAAAAAGGGAAAAAATTATTGAATTAATGATACAGACATTGCAAACGATTATAGAAGTATGCCATTAAATCGAAATTTTAATGCATGTCCTGTCTAAATTCAATCAGGTTTACCGTAAATAAAGATGATTTATGGAATAAATGATATAGATATTGCAAACGATTGTAGAAACCTTTGCTTTACATTTATTTTTTAAAGAAAATATCACATTTTATATTTATTTTATTTTATCCAGTCACGTGTTAAAAGTTGCATTTCTTTAGATTTATTTTGCGATGATAGTTTTTTATTTATTCGAACTTCCGGCATTCTTTTATTTTATCCAGTCACGTGATAAAAACATGGTTAAAATATTTCTTTAAAAATTCGTTAAAAATTGAAGCTTACGTTTTAATTTTTAAAAAATTATACCATTAGAAAGCTAATTTTTTAATCTTTAACTTGATGTAAAAATCATGCTTGTGCGATAAAATTTTCGGAAGTTATAGCGGAAAAACGTCGAAATTTCGTTTAAATTTTAATTAATTCCAATTCGAAATTAATTCCAAAATTCTAAAAACGGGCTCCGAGGTGCACATTCCCGACCTCCAAGGTATACATGCACCAAATTTGGTAGCTGTAGATCCAACGGTCTGGCCTGTAGAGCGCCAACACACACACACGCGCGCGCGCACACACACACACACACATTGAGCTTTATTATAAGTATAGATTATACGCAAATGTGGATACTGGGTGATCTGAAGTCATCTATACTTATAATAAAGCTAAATTGTGCGTGTGTGTGTGTGTTGGCGCTCTACAGGCCAGACCATTGGACCTACAATTATCAAATTTGGTACATATTTATCTTGGAGTTTGAGAATGTGCCCCTCCGAGCCTTTTTTTTTCGAATTTTTAATTAGAATTTGAATTAATTAAAAATTAAGCGAAATTTCGACGTTTTTCCGTCATAACTTCCGAAAATATTATCGTACAAAGATGGTTTTCACATCAAGTTAAAGATTAACAAATAGCTTTATAATTGTATCAGTGTTTTAGCATATAACTTAACTTTCTATAGTCAACGAATTTTTTAATAAATATTTTGACCATGATTTTTTTGAGCACGTGACTGGATAAAATAAAAGAAAACAATGACGGAAGTTCAAATAATAAAAAAAAACTATCATCGTAAATCAAGTCTAAAGAAATGATACTTTTAGCACTTGACTGGACAAAATAAAAGAAACATAAAATGTGATATTTTCTAAAAAAATAAATGCAAAGCCTAGGTTTCTACAATCGTTTGCAACATCTAAATCATTTATTCAATAAGTTTTTTTTTTTTTTCCGTTTTCTTTAAAAAAATATATTCAATATTTTGGCAGCATCACGGAAAAAAAACCTTTTTTAATTTCAGGCCAATCAATGCCCGGAATTACTTCAAGGCTAATGGATACGTGACTTAATTGAAAATTTTAGAACGCATTACTCATGGCGAAACAGCTGGTCGCCAAAGGCGGCTAGTGATAAATAAATAAAAAAAGACATTTTCACAAAGTTAATAAAAAAAATATTTGTCTTAAATAAATAGTTGACATGTTAAGTTCGTGCTGGAATATGAATTACTGTATGGAAATTGATCATCTTATTAAAATATATCTCATAATTTACATTACTTTGAGTCGCAATATATCTAAAACCCCCAATTCAAAGCAAGATGAATATACTGCATCAAAAATTGTTTAAAAGTTATTATCAATAAATTAATATCTTCCAAATCAAAATTGTTTAAGGCACTATATATATATATATATTTTTTTACTTCTTTCATAAATAAAGATGTAAAATAATTAATTGCTTTTGGAAGAAAAGTGTGGTAAAACAAAGGAAAATAATTTTTTCTATTAATTTTTATGAGAACTTAAAATATGAATTAATAATAAAAGGATGAAAAACAATGCTATACCAAAGAGAATGGAATTTGTATAATTCGTTCTTTAATAAAATGAGCAAAATTCTTTTAATGTATTAATCAAATAAAAGCCGTCTTTTTGTCATATAACACTTTTCACTAGCATAAAAATATTTATCATTTCATGAATGTACCATAAAGTTAATAATTTATTTTATTTTGCTATTTAATCTGAATAAATCGATAACTCATTAAATATCGAAATATTTTTCGGCTCAGTGTATCTTATTTAAATGGAAAAAATTTATATCGTTCTTTTGAGTCATGATTTTGTTGTGCACTAAGAATATTTAACGTCGTATGAATTTTAAAATTATAACTTTTATTACTGCATATCAATGTCTATTATCAATAAATTAATATTTTTGTCATTCGAAATAAGAAAAATTTCATTTACCTGGACTGCTCTCTGAAAAAATAAGTGGTAATCTTTGTGTAAAAAGGGAATTAAAAAGCTCCCGTTGTTTAACTTAGTTTTATAATACAAAATTATGAAAACACAGAGGGCAAATTAAAGTCAGTAGTCCTTTTTTACTTTATTTGAAGTCTATAAATTTAACAAGCATTATGTTTTAAAATTATACAGGGTGTCCCCAAAAGATTGCAACGCGCTTTAATTCTTTAACCGTTAGAGATAAGTAGGTGATGTAATTTGAAAAAAATTTTCAAAATAAGATAGGAAAAAAGATTACATTAAAAAAAATCCACCTATGAATTTTTAAAAGTTACACTTTTTTAATTTTTATACAACCCCTCTATGTAAATTTGGTCACTTAAAAAGTTTTTCCTTTCCATCCCAGAAGACCATTAAAAAAAACTGCATAACTGTATCTTTAAAATTGAGTGAGTTATGCGTAATTGAAAATTGAACGCTGTTTTTAGGGACCATTTATGAAGGAACACTTACAGCTATAAAATATTTGCAACTTATTTTAAATTGCCTAGTTACAGATACTTTAGAGATGACACCATTGTCATTAGTAAAAAAAATGTATTTTGAACAAGAGGGAGCGCCTGCACACAAGGCTATAAATGCAACAAACTGGCTCAACGAAAACTTTAATAAACAGTGGATTGGTCTGAATGGCCCCACAGAATGGCCCCCCAGATCTCCTGATCTAACTCGACTCGATTTTTATTTTTGGGGTAGGCTTCGAACGCTAGTTTATAATACTCGCCCCCTGAATGTAACTGACCTTAAACAAAAGATAATTAATGCATGCAATAATATTACAGGAGGAGAACTCCAAAATATTTACAGGAGCATTATTAGAAGAGCCCAATTATGTATTGGTGTTGATGGAAAACATTTTGAGAATGCTTTATGATTCGTGTGTTTTTAAATGTATTTTCGTTTTATTTATTATTATTATTTTTTTATGTTACACTTCTTACAATCTTATGTTGTCAAAACTATTTAACTCCATCAATAAGGACTTTATTTAAATGCCATTTTGGTTTCTTTTACACTTATTATCTTTTTTGGATCGAAGAATTTCTATTATCCATTTGGATATGGTCCCTATTTTCACCGACGAAAAAGTCTTTCAAGTGGTATGGAAAAGTGACATAAGTCAATTTTTTTTTCTGTGTTATTATTCAAAAAGTTTTAAAGATACAGTTATGAAGTTTTTTTAATGGTCTTCTGGGATGGAAAGGAAAGACTTTTTAATTGACTAAATTTGCATAGAGGGGCTGTATAAAAATTTACAAAGTGTAACTTTTTTAAATTCATAGGTGGATTTTTTTTCTTAATGTAATCTTCTTTCCTATCTTATTTTGAACATTTTTTCAAATTACATCACCTACTTATCTCTAACGGTTAAAGAATTAAAGCGCGTTTCAATCTTTTTGGGACACCCTGTATATTAGCTTAATGTAGTGAAGCAGAGAAATCTAATTCTGTTTGAATTAACCAAAAAATATTTATTATTATTTAATTACAGCAGTGATGTCTCTGCAACAAATAATTTAAAAACATATTCTTAATTTTCTTGATCGACTTCTAAAATTTAACTCAAGAAAATGACAAAGCTCCTAAAATATTAAACATATATATGAAAAAATGAATTTGTTAAAGTTAATACCAAGATTAACAAAAAGTCACAAAAACGTCATTTGAATAATCCTTTTGCTATTAACAGTAGGTGCGAAAATTGGTGAAAGAATAAGGGTGAAGTTAATTAAGCAGATGTTATTCAAAAAAAGAACCCAAATCTATGAACATCTTTCAAGTTTCAACAGTTAATAAAATTTTTACATATAAAATAATAAAGAAACTCCCACCACTCCCAGCCTCAGTCATCGGTTCGATTACGCCAATTAACATAAATAAATAGGTATTCTCGAGTGACCTTCCTAAAATATGACTTCATTGTTTATTCTCTCAAGGCAAAATTTTAACAAGATTCCTCAGGCACAACTACTAAGATAGCTTCACCATTTTTTTTTTTTTCATATGAAAATTAATCTTACCTAGATAATCATTAGTGATCGCCTCCCTTCCCTACCACTGTCTATTTTTGTTGGAAATCTCAAAAACCCTGCATGATTGTATATTCTCTGAGGAGGGAACATCAGGACGAGAACTTCGTAATCATAATCATTATACCGTTTTCACCAATTTCTATTTCATAAGAAAGTCCAAAACCCTTAGATACTGGAGAGATCATCTGCTCTCTCTATTTTCGAGAAATATACTAAAAATAAATACTTGGAATATCAATGAACGTGAATTCCAAATATTTGAAATTCCTATTTTTTAAAACTTTAAAGACTGTTAATAATAAATGATTCATGTATGAAAAATGTGAAAGGTTTCATTTCAGAGTTGATATTTTGAATTTCAAATAATATTAAAACTGTTTATGAAGTATATGCTCATATCATAACAATATCTTTATTCCAGGATTAAAATGAAATATATATATATATATATAATCTTTGAACAAAAAAAAAGTGCTTTGAAAATTACAGCGATTAAGTTTTTAAATAAGTATTTTACCTCATTTTTTTCAAAAAAAAAATTCTTAATATATAGTTTGTTTTGAAGATACTGACTTTAAACTTATTTTTCATTATTTTTCTTTTTAGAATTCCCCCATTATCTTAATAAATTGGCGATAATTTTAACGTAAATTGCATATAATTGCCAATCAAAACTAAAGTAAATTAGCCAAACAAAACAGAAACGAATAACTTACCACTAGTAGCTGAAAATAGAAACAGTACATTATGGGGGCTCAATTTAGTTAAGAGAATATAAAAAACATAACGTAATAATTTACAATGCTGAATATAAGAATAATTTGACTGGCATTAATTGTCATGTTCGAATACAAAAATCGTTAATTTAAAACAAATTTATGAACTTTAAGAAGAAATATGTTTTTTCCGGTATTTAAATAAATGATTAGGGAAGCTTTATTGAAATGCTGAGCAAATTAAACTTTTAATGCTTTCAAGTGGAATGTTGTAAACTCATAATGGAAAGTCATAAAGTCAAATTTGAAGTCGTAACTCTAAAGTCTGCAGTGAAAAGCTTACAAAAGTAAATTAGTTACAAGTAGTTGAAAAAAAGTCTATAAGAATTAAAGCAGAATAAAGTATTTAGTTGGAAAAAATTTGCTTCTTTAACAGTTTATTAGTAGAAAACTTGTTAATAAAATATTTAGAAAATCAGTTAAGTTTCTGAATTCCTTCAATTCTTTTTGGTCAAGTGGGATTCAATAAACCATATTTTTTCAATATATCGAGGTTTCATCTCTGTAGAAAGCACACTTTTTATTTCAATAATTCTTTCCAATGAATCGAACATTGAAATAAAAAATCAGAATCCCATATCCTGATTTCAATAAACTATAAAAGGTTTTCCAAGTGGTATTAATTTTATTTAATATCATTCAAACTTTATATAATAATAATTTGCATATTTCCTAATAATTACTATAAGAAAATTAAAAATAATTATCGAAATTGTTAAATCTGTTTAGAAACGAAAGCTTATTTATGATTATCAGAGAGAATAACCATAAATAAAAAATATTCTCAAAAAAAAGCTGTCAAATTAATTTTACTGTTAAGAAACGAAATCTTTTTTACACTTTAAAAAGAACTCTCTAGCTTAGATCCATCCAGAAATATAATAAAAGATATCAATAGCATGCCAATACGAAATTTATGCCATAATGATACAAGGTACAGGAACATTTTCTATTTATATATTTGCATTTGCTTAGAAGCCTTAAAAACATGATAAATTTTCGAAGCTTGTAACGTCAGAAAAAAAATCGAAAATCGAAATTTATGTATTTAATATTCCTACTTAATTTGTGAAATGAAGCTATTTCCATTAAACATTTTTAAAAAATAGAATTCACAATTCAAAATAAAGCTATAAAAATGCCAATTCACAAATGTTGCATATTAGAATAAATAAGACTGAAAGAACTCGATATTAAGATAATACAAAAATATGATTTTGTCTCATTTTTATTTTCAGTCGTAAATACCTAACATTTTTTTGTTTTAATGAAAAATTAAATGTTTATTATTTTTACTTTTTACAATTTTAAATGTAGAAAATAAAAAAGATTTCAATCAAGAGTGTAATAATTATTTACTTACTAGGGTCTCCAGGAGCTTAAAAAAAAGGAAACATTTTTGAAAATTTTTATGAGATTGGTAAAATAAACTTTCAAAGCAATTTATTTACTAATTTCTTGTCATTACTTTCTCGAAAAAACTGATAAAGTATTCATGTTTTATTTTTTAGATTGGTAAGATAGCCAATTCAAAAAATTGAAAATTCTATCTTATAATATCCAATTATAAGATAAAATTACAGGAAAAAATGAGTACATGATTATAGAAAATATTGTTTCCTGTCATTTAAATTCTATGCTCATACAAATATAACATACAATTTTCAATAATAAAAAATTTCGAAACAGCATTTACTAACATTGAATGGTAAAAGAAATATGATTTGGTGGCTAGTATATCATATTTCTTTCTCGCCGAAATTATTGACTTTTTAAGTTTCAAAAAATAATGTGGCATACATGTGTTTTTAATATAATTTTATTTTCTATTTAATAAGACCAAAAAATATTAATTTTATTGAACAAGTCAAAAAAAAACTTTTAACATGTGCTACTTAAAAAGTATATATATTACAAAATGACATCCGAAGGATAGCAGTTTTTGATTTGAATTGTAACATTGGCAAAAGGGCGCTATTAAAAGTTTTCTAAGATGAATTAAAATTGTATAGCATTTAATATTATATTATACACTAGCCGCCTTTGACGACCAGCTATCTCGCCATGTGTAATGCGTTCTAAAATTTTCAATTAAATCACATATTCATTAGCCTTGAAGTAATTCCGGGCAATGATTGACCTGAAACTAATATTTTCTTTAAGATGATGGACGGAAAGTTCTAAAAGTACACCTTTTCCTAATAATATTTTTTAATTTTATAAATCAGTCAGTTTTAACCGATGGTTAAAACTGA
>JAPMOQ010007590.1:0-29413 GCA_026543055.1 Argiope trifasciata | reverse complement strand
TTACAGACCTATCCTCCACAGGCACAACAACTGTTTTTCCTTTCTAATAATACTACTACAGTGTAACTAAAGATAAATGTGGCTTATTAGCGCCATCTATTTCACTAATATTTCATTATTTCTTTTTTATTAAAATATTGATATTGCAGTAGTTTTTGGGAAAATCATTATTGTTTAAATTTTTAATAAAACTATTTGTTGCTTTTATAAAAGAAATTTTGTTATAACAAATTGTTTTAATTTTATTGAATTGTGAGAAAATTAAATTTCCTAAAAAAATCCTAAAGAATTAACTTTAACAGAAACAAATAAAGATCATCTTGAGCTACTTATCTGGATTTGAGGATCAAAATTGCTAATGATAAGACAATAGTCGGTATTTATGATAAAAGAGACGAATTCAAATTTAATATAATTAAACTCTGTAATTATCACTCTAATCTTAACTCTAAAATTTTCAAAATTTTAATTTTCTCACAATTCAATAAAATTAAAACAATTTGTTATAACAAAATTTCTTTTATAAACGCAACAAATAGTTTTATTAAAAATTTAAAACAATAATGATTTTCCCAAAAACTACTGCAATATAAATATTTTAATTTTTAAAAAATAATGAAATATTAGTCAAACAGATGGCGCTAATAAGCCACATTTATCTTTAGTTACACTGTAGTATTATTATTAGAAAGGAAAAACGGTTTTTGTCCCTGTGGCGGCTAGGTCTGTAAACTTTTTATTTTCTTAATTTAAGTTATTAATTGTGATTTTTCTTATGTAGTTTTACTTTTTATATATATTTTTGTTTCATTTGGTGATGTTTTTAAATGTTTTGCTTTGTTTTTGTCTTTTGCTGTTTAAATTGGTATGTCTGTTTTGCCGTGATTTTCGGGGGATTTTTGGGTCACGAGGTGTCAATACTTTTGACCATTGTCCACCAATACCTCACAGAAAAAATCCTTTATTTGGAATTCTTGCTTGAAAGTGGCCCTTGACGAAGTTTTCAGGACGGATTCTTTTTCTAGACTATTGTTTTGATATATATATATATATATATATATATATATATATATATATATATAATGAGCATTTTTTTAAAATTGAAAAAGGAACATGGAAAATAGTTAACGAAATTCAATTAAGCTGAATAAAATCAAAGATCTCACATGTTTCTTTTTTTTCTTGAAATTCTAGTGATAAATCTGTGCATTTCTAATCTTATTCCAAAAAAAAATTAAAAAGGATTGTTTGACTTTATTTTTTTGGAGTACTGGTGAGAAAAATGTTAGAACGATTTGTCCAATTCCATTCTGTTGGTCCCAATTGTTGAATATTACAACTCTGCTGCCTTTCTTTAAATCATATTTCAATTAAATTACAAAATTTAATTAAAAATTTCAGAAAACATTTAATTTAAACTTTAATTAAACACAATATAAAATTTTATTAAACTTTAACATTAAGCTTGGTTAATTTGCAAACTCATAAGAAAAATGGTGCAAAAGCTTCCTTGATTTCACTCTGTTTATTCTAAATTTTGACTTAGGGGTTTGATGAATCTCCATAATTATGATATCCCAGAGTTAGAAAAATATATTTTTGGAAATATCTTAACTTGTCTATTTCTCTGAGACAAAGTCAATTTAAAAACGCTTTGAAGTAGACGAATAAAATTTGGTATACGTCATTCACACTGAATTTGTAGATTTCTATCAAATTTTTATCAAAATATGTTGAGAGAAATTCTGTGCATCTGGCTGTTCGATTATAAATTAACTTGACAACTCCAAAACCTAGATAGTTACATGGATAAAATTCGGTTACACAGACTTAAAAATTCTATTTTCGACCCTTATCAAATTTTAAGCCCAATCCATTAAGGATTTGACTTTGTCAATCTCTACATTCAAGAGCATGTAAACCCGATACTTAAAAACGCGGTAACTCAGAAAGGCAATAATTTAAATGTGTCAAATGTGGTAATAGATTTTGCGACTTCAATTTAGTTCTGTCAAATTTGGATTTGGTTGGAAAACAAGCATTTAGAACACAGATTCAATTTTAGGGTGCTATTATAGCCTGCCAGACATCGATCGAAAACAATTATCCAGGAATCACATGACAGATTCAATAAAATTTATAAATTCCTACCAAAAGTCAATATTTCGTAAATATTATAAACCAATGCAAAACCTCCTTGAGACAATACCTTTATTAAAAATTATGCGGAAACATTCTGGAAATATCACTCCCTCTGGTTTTAACCTTCTGTGACTGACCATGTTGTAATGTTGCTTTAATTCTAGAAATAATTTCGTCATTGGACACAATGTATATTTTCCAGTTTGATAGTTGAGCAAAAGTGAAAAATATATCAATGTAATTCAAACACTGTGAAATTCGCATTTGATTAAAAAATTAATGGAAAAATTGCTTAAAATTAAATTGAGAACTTATTCGATAGCAAGTTTCCAATCTTGACATAATTAAATTTATGTTTGATTAATCTCAATAAATTTCATCATACTCATTTAAGCGTTTTATGAGAACCTCAGTGACCTGATGATGCAGCCTTGGTTGACGTCGGAACCGAAGAGTTTCAAGTTCGAGGCCTGATTCAACGAAGAATCGTAGTATAAGCGGTTCTGGAGCACGTTGAATCTGTTAGGGTCAAAAGTCATTGAGGTGTTGTGGTGTGAAAATTGCGATAGGGTAAGCGACACCTCAGATGTCAAGCTCGCTTCCTGATCATGGTTCAATTTTTCAGTGTCCGTTTCAAAAATAGCCCTAAGGCTGCATTAAAACGGTACGTAAATGTATAACTAAACTAAGCTAAATTTAAGAGTTTTATGCTAGTACATAAAATGGCCATGTGTTTTAAAATCATGAAATGAAATAAGATTAGAAAAAAAAAGCACAATAATTATGTTTTAAATTATTCAAAAAGAAAAAAAAAGAACATTTGAGAAAAATAGAAGCAAACGAGATACTTACCAAGATATTTTTGCATAGCGGTAATTGCATCTTCTAATAACGACATTAAAAGCAATTAAAAGCAGAATTAAGACTTTAACTTTTTCACTAAACAGACTTTAACAAAACTAAAATATTCCGCTGTTACATAGCTATATATTGTTTTATGATGATATAACTTATTATTGTTTATCCTTGCTGTATCTTGGATTTACATAACATTTACTGATAATGAATTATGATATTACATATTAATTCATTATGAATGTGAGATGAAAATCTTTTTGAAACAGAAATAATATAGAAAATATTCTTATATATATTTTAATTTTAAATATACTTTATTCGTATGATTAAAAAAAAACAGAATATAAGCTTAAGATTTCTTGGAAATGTTTTCTGAGCTTAAAGTTATTATATATATATATATATATATATATTTGTCCTTTAAAAAATGTAATTTAAAGTGAATATTCAATTCAATCACTACCAAATGATTAATTTCAAAATTAAGTATTTGGAATATATAAGAAAAATTTATTAAAGTATTATATTTTATGTTGTTTTATTCAATTAATGTATTACAAAAAAATTATGGCATTGTGATATTTGAACAGCATTAATAATACTTAGCAAAGTAGGCCCAACATTTTTAACATAAAAAAGAATTTCACACCTTTACCACTAAGCATGACCGAGTTACGAAATTTTGAATATCACTTTTCAGAGCATTTTAAAGGTATATCTGAAGAAAGGTTATCTAATAAATTCCAAGTTTTCTATGGATGGCAACTCATTAGCATAAAATAAAACAATTCAAATCTTCAAATCTTGGCCAGTTTTAGAAGCAAAAGAGTGAAACTTTTGGAGAAAATAATATTTGTACCACAAATATTTGACTCTTAAGATCAAAATATTTTATTCATAATTTTTTTGCAATACATTCACTGACTGAAACAGTATGAAATTTATTTTTTACAGGATTTGAATTACTCTCCCAGCCGTAATTATATTCCTATCATTAACCGTTTTACAATCAACCAATGAACTGCTAGATTAGATTGATACGGTTGAATCAATAAGCAATATGGGCTATTTGATATCAACTATACCTGTCGTAATTTTCTTTTATTTTAAAGGGTATCAGAATGCTTTTTTCAGTTATTTGAAAACTGGAAAATAATCATCAGTGAATTATTTCATGAAATTTATTTTCACATAAAATGCTGCTCTCTCTCATTGATCGTTCTTTAAACAGCTCCTCATTAAAAAATTAATATGGATTCTCAATTAAAATAAATATATTCTTATGTAACAGAATTCTATTTCTTATTATTAAATTTATGCATTACATTGTCTGAGGTAATTCATCAGAAACACACTTTGTGAAAGTCAGCATCGGTAAAACATGTGATATAAATATATAGTTTTAAAATGAATTAAAGAAAATGTTCAGGTTTTTATTTTTACTTATGATTGGCATTGAATAAAATACTGAAACAAATCAGAATAAATAAATAATAGGATATAAAATAATAGAAGTAAGTTTCTTCTTTTTTTTTTTAAGTATTTGGCTGGTAGCATAGCTAATTTGAAAGATTTGCAGTATAATGAATCACATTCTTGTAGACCCTTGCTCAATAACTATCCACCGAAATCAGCTTCAGGTTTTAAAACATAGCAAAAAAAAAACCAGAATTGTAGCATGAATGCTGAAAATTTTCAATTTTAAAAGTGTATAATTATTAGTCTGTCTAATATTTTATCTGTCTCTTGAGCTTTCATAAGATATTTCAATTATTATGGAAATAACAATTAATATCAAAATAAACACTTACTTAGCATGCCTATAAGTGAAATAATATTTATTATAACATCGGATTCATGCGCAAAACTTCTTGAAAGCTTAAATTCCTAAACAATAATTTTCACACAATACTTTTTTGTATACCTTACAAAGAAAAGTTGATTTCCTAAACTCATATTGTTTAATTTTAGGAATTAATTTTTATAACAATTTTCTTTGCTGCTACTGTATGAAATTCCTCACAGAAAGAAAGAAAGAAAGAAAAAAGCTATTAAATAACATTTTAATAGATATTTCTGCTATCTAGTCTGTGCTTAGAGCTGCATGTGATAGTTTGCTAAAACACTTTATTAAAATAATCATAACTTAATTTTTAAAATACACAAAATGAGGAAAAACAAATTGTCTCGGTACATCAAATTTTCTACCAAATTAAGAGGAGGTGTAAAATCTGATAAAACAGCATCTGTAATTAAGTAGGGTTATTATAATACAGAGGATAAATTACCACATTAGCATGAGAATTATTATAGCTATTGCAGAAACTTGGTTCCTGTGTAGAGTAAAATAACTGTGCACTAGAAATTTTTTTTTCATAAATTTTAATTTTTTTAACGTAAAATTCGGTTATTTGACTAATAAAAAATCCTACTTATTCGCATCTGTTATTTTTATTTTTAAAATGTAGGAATGTTTGAATGTTTGTTTTTTATTATCAGATTTAATGTTTGCTAATGTGAGGAGCAAACAATCCTCTTTTTGGATGATTTTATTTGATTTTTCAGTTTAAATTTAATATGCAGGTTTTAAAATTTTTCTTCTATAAAATACTTTAATGCATTCTAACTATTATTTTTTAAATATCACTATTAAAAAATATAAATAAATTTTTAGAAAGTTGTTATTAATCGCAATAATCTCAATTTGAGGCTTGAAAATTCAAAAAAGAAACTTTTTCTGATGACACTAATCATTTGTTAATGTTCTAAAACTCTGCAAGATCCACTTTAGCGTTAGTAGGGAAGGAACTTACATGGAAATGTCATAAGATTACAAATTTTCTAAAACTCTATTCGGAATGTTTCTGTTATTAGTATTGAATTTCAAATCAGTTCGCTTAATTTCATTATTTTTAAGTAAAAATGGAAATAAGGTATGCAAATTCATGATGATTTATAGAATATAATTTTTTGTAGATTATAAAAGATTATAACGTTACTCAAAAGTTACCATAATTATGAAAGAAAAAAGAATCAAAGAATATAAATAAAATTAATTACCGACTTGATCTGCAATGAAAAGGAGAACATCAAAAACCAAATTATTAATTTAAATTATTTTAAAACCAATTTATATTTCTTGAGAAAATGTCAAATACCTGCTACATTTAACACAATAAACCTAATTTAGCTTGCTTGATTATTAAGATAGAAAAAATGCTTGAATTAATAATACATTACAGTATACAGTTAGCTAATTTTAAGGAGATAATTTACTCTTACAGGATTCACGGAAAGAACTATGTGACTTCTTTTTATATTTGTAATCGAATAATGCACTTTCAGAAAACTCAAAACAAACTCGGGAACTAAACCACACCTTATTATTATTTTTGCAGTTAGCAAGAACAAGATTTTTCTATTGCTCAAATGTGGCAAAGATGGGAATTCACATGAAAATTTATTTTCTCTTCTAATAGAATAATCTTTAATAAATTAAAACTGACATTCAGGCAGCTCAAACGTTTTCTGGTCTTTCACATAATTTCAGAACACTACAGAATTTTTAAGAGTAATAATCGAAAATTTATCAAATCATCAGTTAAACTCTAAATTAGAATGCATCATGCTATAACTTTATCTTGCAATGACCAGTTCATTCAAGTATGCTGCAATAGCATCTTTAAACTACGCTATATTAGATTCGTCGTATACCAGCTCGAAATAAAAATTAGTCAAAGTTTTCAGATTTTACTATTTTACTTCCGTACAAGATGCCAGCTGCCATTTGCAGTCTGTGAACATACTTCTCCCAAGAAGAATGTTTTGAACGGAGAAATGTTGTTCGTTCGTTCTTAGTTTGGAAATAAAGACTATTTTACTGAACTTTTGCATGTTCTGTTTTATCAAACTTGCCAATTTGATAAGTCGAAGAGAGTGAAAGTTGTAATTCCTGGAATTTTGTATCTCTATAGCAAAAAAAAAACAAAAAAAAACCCAGTAATTTATAAAGCAAAAATTTTGTTCTTAATTTAGTGCCTTATTTGAATTATTTTTCCCTCAAATCAAATGACATAATAGAAGAAATGATAAAATAAAATACTTTTAGAAATGATTAAAAAATAATGTTCCCTACTAGTATGAAATTTAAATGCGCGAGCAAACTAAAATTAAGATCGTTAGATTTTTTAATGTTATATTCATTTTAAATCTTGTTTTTATGTGTAACTTTAATTGTCATGAAATTAAAATATTTTTTACCTTGGGAAAATATGAAAAGATGGGAAAAAACAGCATTACCCAAGATCTGCTTACTAAAATGGTGTATTTATATGCAAATTAAGAAAAATACGCATTAAATGAAAGATTCATTTATTGGAGATTCTTAAGCTTATATATGATAAGATACGAATAAAAATTTCAAAATTAAACAAAATTTCAATAAAATCACAATTTTAAATGCTTTTTCTTACCTCCCCCACCAGCTAGAAAAGATTTTAAAAAAATTAATGCGCACATTTAAAATGCTTACTAATTATAATAAATGAATATGTTAAATTTTATCTGAAATTTGGTAGAAATCGTTTAGATTAAAACCTAATAACCAATTCAAAAGGTCAAATTAAATTTGCTGTTAAAGAAAATAATATTCAGCACCTCTTATTGTAACGATTAACATTTTCATTCCTATGATGGTATTTTTATGGCATCCTCTTTAAAATAGCAGGTTCATAAAACATTATTGTTAGATTAAATTAATTTTTTAAAGCAAAGAAATTCAATGTTGCAATTTATTTCTATTTGGAAGTACTGATTTCCATAGAAACGAAAAAAAAATTAAACTTACCTAGAATTTGAAGAACTGAAAAAAATATTACATCAGCAATATTAATTGTAGTGATAACAATATAAGTTAAATAATTCATTCATCTATAACTGTAAGTTCAAATTTATATATTAGTCTTAAAATATTCCATATTATTGCTCCTGGAAGACTTTTATAATAAAAAAAACTACAAAGAGTTTTAAAACATCAGGAGCTTGATTTCTTTCATTTGATATAAAGAGTGGTAAAATGAAAAGGTACAAAATTACATTGTGTTATAAATGAAGATTTTATTCAAAGTATAGTATATACCATAGACCTGTGCACAACGGTCCCATTGACTAACGAGCCGAAAGATTCCTTGTTTCCAGAATTCCTGCGATCGTGACCAAACCCAATTCTTCATAGCGTCCTAGAGTTCACCATCCGAGTTAAAGCGCTTCCATTTCAGATGTTTTTTCAGGAAACCAAACACATGATAATCGCAAGGTGACATGCTTAGGCTGTAGGGTGGATGGCCGAGTTGCTCCCACTTGAATTTGACCAGTTCCACTTATGTGACACTGGAGATTTGTATACGTGCATTTTCATGGTGCAGAACCCGGTATTTTTGTTCTTAATGGACAAAAGGATAGTCTTCGAAGTGTCTCACAGTATACTTTGGAGTTAATGGTACTGAAAAAACATCTGAAAAGGAAGCCTTTAACTCGGATGCCGAAATCAAAGACGCTGTGCAGGACTGGATCTCGTTAATTCAGGGAACAAGAAATTCTTCAGCTCGTTCATTAATGGGATCGTTGTGCTCAGGCCTATGATGTATACATTGAATAAAGTCTTCATTTATATCCATAGCGCTGTTTCGTACCTTTTAATTTAAACACCCTTCCAATATCTAAACTTGAAACAATGAAGAAAATATCTACTTACTTTGTTCAGCTAAAAATAATACAATCGTTGTGTTATATGCATGACATATCTTTATTTACGCATTTTTTTAAGTTCAGTCTATAATCAATGAGCACATACTTGAATTGGTCAAATTTTTTTTTTTTTTTTTTTTTTTTTTACTTTAATGTAATGCTAACGATTACTTTTAAATATCATTCGATCATGTGTGTATTTTATTTATTTTCCCTTTTTATATGAAACAATAGCATACTGTTATTTGAAAGCAATCAAATGAATGAATCAAATGAATAATTTTTTTATCAATGATTAATATATTTTTATTAGAAATATATTCCTTGAATGCTTCCTTTTTGCATGTCTAGGTAATTTATTTTATGGATAAATTCTAAAGCTTAGTAAATTAAATTTAGCTTAGTTTTGAGGGCTATTTGAATTTCACTGTAGTTTTAGAAATTAAATTTCAATTAAAAATTAAATTTTAATTAAAGTTGAAATATTTATTAAAAATAAAGGATAATTGTATAGAAATAAATTTGGTATGATTAATGAGGTAATTTTTTGAGCTTTAAAATAAAGAAGAAAAAAAACCATTTTTGTGAGAATAACGGCCTTGGAAAATATGACCATTTATTTTCATACTTAAGTCATAGAGATTACCCACAAATCGAAGGTTAAGAATCTGTTTCCGAGCTTGATTAAGCTTTCAGTTTGACTCGAATTTCTAAATATCTTTAGCCTCTTTTTTGAGTTATAAATAAAGTAGTTTACTAGGCAAGTAGTACTGATAGTAACATTTTTTAATCCATTAATCACCGAAATTTTGAATTAAATGTAATTCGAAAAAAACTTTCAATGAAGCAATATACATGTTCTTACTACAATTTGTTTATATTTGACAGTTGCCAATTCATAATAAGTAATAATCGAGATTATTGGGCCACTTCCCTTAGCGTTTTATATATACATACATAATAGAAATTCCATTCATTGATGCCATCTTTTTATGATTTCCGGGTTTTACTTGGCGATTTTCTGATTACGCCAAAACCACCCAAATACTGTGTTACTTAAGGATTTTTCAGGTTATGCCAAGCTCGCCAAACTCCATTTTGCATGAAATTTTTAAAATTTATCCAGAGATGTTGGTGACAGAATGTTTTGGCGATTTATCTCGAGGGTTATAAAAATAAACAAATACCTTTTTATAGAACATTCTATAATGTTATCCGTTAAGATCGATAGAAAATGCTAATTAATAAATAAATTATCAGGATAATAAATATTATGCAGTATACAAACATCTATAATATTATTCGATTATTTTATTGAATATCCAATTATATTACTTACTATCTTGGGCTATAAAAAGAATTTAATGGATTTTACAAATCAATGTCTTATTAAATGTATATTAATATAAATTAGATTGATAATTGCAACACATATATAATCTCATAGTAACATATTATCTCAATAACAAATGATTTATGAGCATCACCCAAATTAAAAATTTAGTGTTGATGAAATAATATTAGCAAGTTAGGTATTTTATTTTTAAAACTAACATGGTTATAGATATAATATAAAACAAACACGATTATAGATATAATTTAAACTAAATTCAAGACTCGTCAAATGGCTGTTTCAGTGGGAGGGAGGGGTTGTAATTTTTAATTGAGATGAGATAATGATGTTTCAGCAGGAAACTTTACATTCTAAATATCCCATATTAGAGAAGAAAATGATTAAAAGTCTTAAAGATAGCTACATTATCAAAGTTTCATACTGATTATAAGTTTTTCTTGAATACTTTTAAAAGACACCCGATATACTTTGTATAACAGTCATATAATCTTATATGCCAATTGATTCCTGTTAATCTGGTATTTAATTATATATTTTTAAATCCTTGAGTTTCCAATCAAAATCTGTTTTACAAAATAAGTAGAAAGCAAACAAACCTTTAACGCCATCATGAGGACCTGTAAAAAAATAGACGAAAAGAAAATAATTAGTTATGTATTAAGCTTTAAATTTTAAAGGAAATAATTTAAAATCAGTCTAACTCAAAATACTTACATTGTGAATAAAAATTATAGATATATTGTTATTTTATAAAAATTTTAAAATAACAAAACACGAACATATTATATTTGCTTTTATTGCAAGCATATTCTATTTAATAACTAACCCCATGTAATGTAACAACATGCGAGCGACATTTTAGGCTTTGTTTCGATATACATATTTGATAAAACGGATAATACTATTAAATTATCATCGTCTGATCATTTTTTAAATGTAGAAATCTTCATGGATTAGATTAAATTTAAGTTAGTGATTTGTAAAAGTGATAGTGGCAAATTCTTTAAAAAAATGTTGAAAATCAGACTTAAAACTTACGCCCTGCTAAATTTTTGTCATTCGAATCACATAACATCATAAAACAGAAGAATTATTCAGATATTTGAAGTAAGATATGGATAAAGCGTTCAGAACTCTAGTTCAAAAAATAGTATAGAAGCCCATCAATTCTTATGGAAATAAAGATATAATCACATTGAAAAAACAAGAAATCATCTAAGTTTTTTTCTCAGAATATTCTATTCGGACCACAAAGTGCAAAGATTCCAAACCAATAACTTTCTAGGTTTCATCCCTGGTCAAAGTATATGAAAAATTGTAGATACTAATGTTTGCCAATGTGAGAATCATAGAAGAGACTTTTTTTTTTTTTTTTTGCAGACAACTAATTCAAAAGACACTAAAACAAAAACAAAAAACGTTTTGAAGTCTATTGTAGATATTTTCATGTACATTAAAGAGCTAACTTTCTGTCTATGAATATTCTATACTAGCCGCCTTTGGCAACCAGCTGGTTCGCCATGAGTAATGCGTTCTAAAATTTTCAATTAAATCACATATTCATTAGCCTTGAAGTAATTCTGGGCATTGATTGGCCTGAAATTAATATTTTCTTTAAGATGATGGACGGAAAGTTGTAAAAGAACCCGTTTTCTTGATAATATTCTTTAATTTTATAAATCAGTCAGTTTTAATTATCGGTTATGCTTCCAAAATATTAAAAACGTATTTTTCGGTGATGTTGCCAAAATATTAAATATGTTTTTTGAAAGAAAGCGAAAAAGCGAAAAAAAATTATTAAATTAATGATACAGATATTGCAAACGATTATAGAAATATACCATTAGGTCGGGAGTTCAATGCATATCCTGTCTAAATTCAATCAGGTTTACCGTAAATAAAGAAGATTTATTGAATTAATCATTTAGATATTGCAAACGATTATAGAATCCTTTGCCTTGCATTTATTTTTTTAGAAAGTATCACTTTTTATATTTATGTTATTTTATCCAGTCCCGTGCTGAAAGTATCATTTCTTTAGACCATAGAGCTGATATATAAATGGAGGGAGCTAGTAGCTTGTTTCCTGTCTCAAAAAGTGTACCCAACATGAGTCATGTGACTGTAGAAAAATCTGGGGGTAAGAACACCTTTTTGGCGACATATCGCAAATGTTGGCATACTCAAAAACTGCATCGCAACATTTTGCTTCCCGGCAATGGGTCCAGTCGGTTTTCATTTCCGGTTAAACCGACCGGAAATCCTATAAAAATAAATCCTATTTCATTTCCTAAACAGTTTATATTATATATATATATATATATTTTACACAAGTATTCGAGTTAAATTATATTTAGATTTTTTACTTTGTTTTTGTGCAATAATTAAAAGTGATTATTTTTCTTCTTTAAATAAACATTTTATATTTTTTTCTTTGATAAAAACATTTCAAGATTTTACATTAGATGCTCAAATGCTTTCTATCATTATCTCAAACAGATAAAAACCAGCTTTTTAAAAACAGATTATTAAAGTGACGTAAGTCTTTTTTTTTTAAAAAAAATGTTTAAAAAATGTTTTCATTCATATTTGCAATATAAATTATAAATATTGAACATTTTTTACAAAATGAATATCAACAGTTAAACTAGTGCTTATTAAAATCACCAAAACAACAACAAGAAATGATAAAAATTACAAATACTTTAATTATTAATTAATATTTGTAATTAAATATTGAGATTTTATTGTACGCTTTTATTAATAAATCATTATTAAGAAAAATTGTTCTATAAGGTAAATATGCCATTAAAAATTGTTTTGCAATATTTAGATTGGATTTAACATTGTTCACGATATAATACAATAATTGTGGTTAAAAAGAAACAACATATTGGAAATTTTAAAGAACTTTATTTGCATTAAAATAAACACACAATTATTAATCGGTCAATCATGTTAATGTAAACACTTGTATTGGCGAGAAAAAATCCCGCCAAGCTTGTAGCCAAGCGCTTGTAACACGTTCGAGATTAAAATAAAGCAAGTAGCAAAATATAACGCAGTTACATCAGTTTAAACGAAGCTTAGTAACATGTTAAATAAATTCAATACAATAATTAAGCCAAACTATGAAATATTATTGAGTTATAACACCAAAATCACTGAGTGATCGATGTTAGGAAATTTTTAATTGACTTAAAATGGATATAAACAGAATATGTTGACTGTAAATACCTATGAAATGATAAAGGACTATCCTTAGAAGCTTTTTCTTTGCATCCAATTGCACGGCAATAGGTAACCATGGCTTAAATAAGTTTTAAATTCCAACAGTTAAAAGCGGGAAAAAATCTGCCATTGAAATATAATGGGGAACGGAGAATGTGGTTACAGCTAACACAAATTCACGTGATTTTATCTTGTCCTACACGAAAGTAGGGTTGCACTCCCTCTATCAGTATCCCAGCTCTATGCTTTAGACTTGATTTACGATGATAGATTTTTTTTATTATTATTTGAACTTCCGTCATTGTTTTCTTTTCTTTTATCCGGTCACGTGATCAAAAAAACATAGTTAAAATATTTCTTTAAAAATTCGTTAAAAATAGAGGCTTAAGTTATACATTAAAACACTGATACCATTAGAAAGCTAATTTTTTAATCTTTAAATTGATGTAAAAATCATATTTGTGCAATAATATTTTCGGAAGTTATAGCGGAAAAACGTCGAAATTGCGCTTAAACTTTAATTAATTCAAATTCTAATTAAAAATTCGAAAAAAGGGCTCCGAGGTGCACATTCCAGACCTCCAAGGTATACATATACCAAATTTGGTAGCTGTAGGTCCAACGGTCTGGCCTGTAGAGCGCCAACACACACACACACACATTGAGCTTTATTATAAGTATAGATATAGATGTCTAAAGTACTTTTCTACTTGTTCTTACCATTTCTTCCTTTATTTCATGTTGAATCTGAAGTTCCTGTAATTATCTATACTCTGAATAGTCAAATTACTATGATTACTTGACGCTTACACTCAGATTGACTATAACCTCATATTGTTGCGTCTAGAGGACAAGGTAGCTGTAAAAGAAGGACTAGGGAACAAGGGAATATACAACAAGTAAAGCATTATTTTCACTGTGTTACTTGTGAAGAAACGGTGCAAAAAATATAGTTTAACTGAGTTTTGAAGCTGAAAGGATTGCAGGAGGTCGAAAAGTTAGAACCAGTATCAGCAAAACGTCTGCACTTGTGAAATGTTCAAAAACAGCATTTATTAATATTTACAAAGTGTGAATTGCCACCCAAAAACCTGATCTCAACCTCAGGCTTACAGTTTTCCCAGGTTAAAGAAAGTTTTATTTTAAAGGAGACTTGCCAGAATTGTTCAATCTAATAGAAGAATTGCAGTACATCGGATTAAGGGAAATCTTAATTAATGAACAAATGCGAAGGTTCTTGACGAATTGTTCGCCGTACATTACAGGCGTACTCATGTAGGTTATAAAGTACTACTCGACGTCTTATTCGAAAGTTTCTAAAGTCTATTTTGAACAACATCAGTGATTAGAGTCGTAGTAGCACAAGAATTTTTAAGTGGATAACTGGAAAAAGGTCCTGTGATCCGATGAATAACGTTTTCGAATACACCATGATGAGAGTAGAATGAGAATATGGAAAGCATAGAACGAAAGTATGACCCTAAACCAAGAATGAAAGACTACTGGTCCACAAATCCACTGATAGAGACTCCGATATTTTCCAGGACAATGAGCTGCAATAGATTCAGACAAATATTGACATATATTCATTTTCCAAATAATGCTAACACGCCAACCAATGGTAATCGACTCTTTAAAGTACAATACCTAATCAAAGATTTCTCCAAAAAAATTTGAAGAAAATTTCAATACTTAGCAAAACATTTGTATTGACGATAATTGCGCTCTATCTTAAAAGGTATGATACCTTGGCGCGGAAGGCTTAATTTTAAAACTTAGCATTCGAATAAGGATACCATATTTGGCATTTTTTGATGGATTATATGTGATTCTGCTACTGGATATATTTCGAGTTTTAAACTTCATTGTGGCGTTTGGCAAAGTTTAAACACAATGATAATGGAATTATTGAGACGTTCCATTAGAAAATGGCACCATCTCTATATGGACAATTTGTAAAAAAGTGTTGCCCTCGCAAAAGAACTACTTTTGAAACAAATCCGAGTGTGTGTGACAATAAGGCATGACCGAGGACTACCAGATTCTTTAAAAAATGCGAAATTGTAAAAATCGGAATCTTTGTTTAGGCGACAAGGAGAAATTCTTTTGCAGCTGTGCAAACCTTAAAATGCAGAGCTGTCCGAATGATATCTGCAATTTACAAAGCCGTATTTGTGGACACTGGAAATATTTGCAGAAAAACTGCCCGGATGATTCAAAAACCTCGATGTATTTTTGATTATAATCAGCATATGAAAGGAGTGGATCGAGCTGATCAATATCTAAGTTATTACTCTATATTCAGAAAGACTAAAGTGATCTTAAAATGTTTCATTGTATCTTTTTAATTGCGGTTTGTTCAATGTATTTAAAGTATATAAGCATATGAACGGAAGTTATGGAAAAACTCTGGCATTTCGTGACTTCCTGCTTCGTGTAGAAAGATATTAAATACAAGACGGACATCGAAGGGAATTTTACAAATCCTACAATATCGACTCATCATCATCAGGATCCACTTCATAGACTTCCTGGAAATTTAAACCACCACCAATTGATTCAAATTAGTCCAACTAACAAACGTAGAAGAAGATGTCACGTATGCCATTCACATCGTCAGAGAAAAACCACGTGTGTTAAACTTGCAAAGTTGCATTACACTTGGAAACTGTTTTGCTACCTTTCATCAAAAAGAGAAATACAGTAAATTCTCGCTACAGCGATACCCGATACAACAATAACTCCCTCTACTAAAATAATGTTTTGTGGTCCCGGTGATTTTGCATATAAACTAATGTTAATCTCCCCTCAATATTACGATATTCTCTAGAACAATAAACCTCTGTAAAACGATTTTTTCAATCTAAATTTCAGTATTATTTTCTCCCTTTATAATAATATTTTGATTTTCAAATGCTTTTTTTTCGTTTTCTTTTGTTATTTTTTCCGTCTATTAAGACTCATTGTGGATATTCAACTTATCCCTGAATAAATAGCTATTGTTCAGATTTCAAAACAGATGAAGGCCACCCTTTTTGGAATTGGAGTTGGTGAGGGGGAGGTGAAGTGTAAATGTATGCCTAGTCTCATTTCCCAGTAAGCTTTGGAATTCTGATAAGGTTTAAGGACATCTGGACCTGTCTGGTCACCTTGTCACAGAACAAGTGGCCTTTGTTAGAGGAACAGGGGGAGATGGAGGCGGGGTGTTGTTAAGTGACGTCTGAAAAGTGAGTTCAAAGGTTGTTTTATAGTCTTTAACGATTTTGAGTTCTACGCGAAACATTTGGTTTAAACTTTTCTTTCTTTCACGCGATATTGTTCCCTAAAGGCCTTATCAAACGGTGAAATGTCACCAGCAATTTTCCATTTCTACCCTCAAAAACCGGTCAAGCAAGTTTCATAATCGACAACTTATTATGAAGATGATGATGATATTGACGATGATAATAATACAGGTCCATCGCAGTCCTTATTGTCATCCCAGGAAGCTCTTCAATCTGTGAATTCCCTGCGGACATTTTTTTCAAGCCTTCCGTCGACAAATGAAGAACATTTTCGTGCACTAGACTCAATGCATACAGTATTGGTGAACTTAACAGTTAAAAAATGAATAAACAAACAAAAATACTGGATTATTTTCAATAAAAAGTGTTTTCAGGTATGTGAATATTTCTGTGCTTATTTTCTGAGTTTATCTTATTTATTTATTTTTTTAGTATTTAAACCCCTATTATTAGTATTTTACAAATTAATTTCTTCTAAATATAGACTTAAAAGTAGTATGTTATGCACCTTAAACCAATAATAATAAAAAAACTCTTATTAAATGCTCAAAATATGTGGGCCCTCGATATAACAATATGCCTCTCTACAACAATATATTTATTTGGTCCCTAAAATATTGTTGTAACGAGGTTTCACTGTATTAAATTAATGCGGAATTTAGTTAAATGGAGTTATTTTATAAAAAGCAGTTAATTTCATTATGTTGTCATTAATTTTGTTTTATATTTGTACGTTTCAATAATTATCACACAAAGGGAAAATATTGCTGTATAATAATTTTGATTATTGATTCATAATAATAATGTTAAGAGTTTCATGATTTTTCGTAAAGTTTTTTCTTCCACAATATTGCAGGCCACTGTCGACGTTCCACTGCGCAATTATGCGGTTATGAAAGTGTTAAGGGGTGGTCATAATAATTTGGCCCCCTCAACGTGCATCTTCTTTCTTATTCTACAGAGTTGAAGCAATCAGCTATTGTCTTCAAGTTTTATATACATATATAAAGAGACATATTGAGCAAAAAATCATTGCTGTTTTGAGGTCATTTATTTTTTTGTTCCTAAACACCACATATTTAATTAGTTTTGCTCCATCTATATTCACTAATGGATAACAATATAATAATTGAAGATGAATGTCTTCCATTTTGTTAAACTAATTTTACCCTCAAAGCCTCAATAAAAGTCATATGTTTCATTTTGTTTTGTTTTTGCATTAATTTTTAAAGATTCCACCCTCACCCCGATTTCTGAGAATAAATCCGCCATTTTTCTTGTAATTCCAATTTTTTTCTTCATTAAAAATTCAAAATGTAAAAGGGATAATGTTTTCATATGCTTTGAGTTTTCAGAAACATATCCAAAATACAACAATACATCAAACGAAAAGTAATTGAAAATCGTTATAAATCAATTTGTTATCTGAGTTTTGAGGCAAAAGAATTATCGTCATGAAATCAAGTGAATAATAATTTCAATTTTCGATAATATTTAAGCTTACTTTTTTCAACGCAGAACATATGATCTTTAAATGAAACAAAATGATGTGTTTTTAATAATTATTTTATTTCTTTACAAAAATACTCTCAAGTGCTTTTCGTAAGTTTTATGTACCGATATAAAGATTTAATACCAAAATTAAAACGCAGTTTTCAATTTTATAACTTCTATTAATTTAAAAAGTTTTGCTGTATTTAAATATTATTTACAAGCTCCTATTCCATGATTTTTTTATGAAAATCCTTGTTTTGAGGTTTTATTTTTCTTCCAAGATTCTTCAATTGACCAATTAAATCAACAATAATGAGTCACTTTCATTATGAGGATAAATAATTTTCATAAAATTATGAAATAATATTTAAACGATCCTAAAATAAATAAAGTTTTAAATTTTTAAAGTGCCCACATGTATCATTAAAAATGTAGTTAACTGTTAATGAAGAACATATTAAAATGCCAAATGATTTTGAGTCTTGCCACTTTTCAATCGCTGTTATCAAAATAGACACCACAAGAAAGTGAACATAATCATAGGAAGCATAATCACCACAACACCAGTCTCCACTTCAAAATGAACAAAGATGTGCATAAGAGGGAATATAGTTCATTCAAAATGCATTGCTGAGTTTTAATATGCAATGTCTTTTCAAAGTTCTCAGTAATTGCTAAAATATCATGCCGCAGACACTAATCAGAAAAGTAAAGAAGTGGATTAAAATCATATACGAAATAGCTTAAAGCAGAAAAACAATTATACATGTATGCAATTAATTACAATAAATGCTATACATACATGTATGCATATGAACAGCTAATTTCGGTTCAGAGAAATTATAAATTTTAAGGTGGAACATGAACATTGGTTGAACATTTAAAACTCTCTAACAAAAAATTATAATTTGGCAATGTTTTCGAATTGAAATCATTTTTTTCTCTGTATCAGGTGTAAGAAACGCCAGCAAGTAAGTTGGTTTACCTGAAATAAGTTGTACAAGTCCAAAGATCAGAAGGAACACAAATTTTTTGCTTGGGACCATCATGTACTAGAACAGTCAAGTGAAAATAGCAAACAGCAACTATATAAATCTGACCCGCAATTTATACTTCCTCAAGCATAACAATGTTTAGTCACCTGTTTCAAGCTCACGGGAATTCTAACCTCATCCTTAATTTTGCATTTACAATTCAATACGCTGTTACATTGATATGGTCCATACCCATATGAATAATAATCCTTGATCTGAAATTGCGTCTGTTATTTTACCAAATTCTTAAATTCATTTACACACCGGGAAAAGTTTAACATAAAATCGCATTTTTATATAGAATATTTCGAAAGAAATTTGCAACGAGACGGGAAAATATGAGTCACAGTTTTCAAAACTTCATACTTGTAATCAGTGCCAACTTCAGAATTATTTGGGTAATTTAAGAATTTGGGGAATTTCAACTGAAGCTTTTGTCTGGGAGTAAAGCATTTAGAAGTTACGCCAGTATTGCTAAGACTTTGTGCAAGTACAACATACAAGTATTATGTTCTATGGAGAATGAAATTTAAAAAATCACGATTATGGTTAAATAATGTAATTTTTGTTGAGAATTTTTATAGACAACATAGATAATGTAAATATGTTGTTAAATTTAGTTTTTTCCAATTAATTTTTGCTAATTTATTTAGTTTTTCCTATGATAAGCTCATTGTTATTATATTTAAAGGAGCTATGCCAGTTACTGTTAAGAAAAAAATTATTGATTTGCAGAGCTTGTATTATCGGCAGTTTGAACGTCTGGAAAAGAATAAATAGTAATTTGATAAATAATTTAAAATGTTAATTTTTAAAATAAATTTTAGAACATTTCATAATTTTTTGATAACTTTATAAATATTATAATTTGTTTTTAAATATTTAAATTTAATATATATTAATTGTTTATGGTAATCTTAGGATTTATAACACAATTATCTTACAAAAAGTTCTTAGAGAACAGGTATCACGCTTGTGAATTAATTATTATGCGATAATGATTGGATTATGATAATGCAAGAGTCTGTTAGTTTATCTTTTCTAAGAAGCAGAAGAGCTTGATAATCTTTTCTTCTCTTTTGGAATGAATGCATGTAATTCGTTTTCCTGTCTGAAAACGAAAAATATGAGATGGCCATTCTTACCACCACATTTTCTTAATACTATAATGATATGAAGAGGTGTTCTTTAATGCCGGCCAACTGCTATTTTTATAGGATCAATTCAATCTGGAAGCAGCAATTTAGTCAACCAGTAGCCAGTTTTAGCTGCTCAATCAGGTTTTAGCTAATCAGTTTCTAGCACTTCAACCCGGAAATGCCACAATGCTATTGTATATTTTCTACTAAGTACCTCAAGATATGAATGCGATCAAAGTATATAAGTCTAAATTCAGTAAATGCGATTTTTGAAATTAAAAAATATAAATAAAAGGATACATACACTACGTGAAAAAAGTAGAAGGACTGTCATATTTTTTGTACATTTTGCTTTAATTTTACTGCTTTTGATCTGATTTTTTAAAGAGGTTGTTTTGTTAATGTTTTAATTTAAGTTAGGTGGGAAATTTTTTGCTACCTCTATTTAAGGTTGAGAATTCAATACTTAACAGCTTTCGGTGTGTGAAAAAAGTAGAAGGACACATCCCGACATTATGTTGGAAACCATAAATGTTGGTGTACTCTTTTACTTTTAATAACTTTTTGTCAAGAATAAAGAATTCAGTTAGAAATTCATAGTTTTTATTGGTTTTAGAATGCCCAGAGGAAAACCCTTAAATGAGTTCCAGAAGGGCAAAATAGTTGCCAATAAAAATGAAGGAAAAGGTGCAAGAGAGATTGCACCGCAGCTACGTATCAGTCCTAATACTGTTTCGAACTTCATAAGAAACCCTGAAAGTGACAGAAGAAAAAAGAAGACGGGAAGGCCAAAAAAACTTCACAACGTGATCAAAGAAAAATCATTCGAGAATTCAAAAATACAGATGGAAGTGTCAACAAGGCTTAATGCCTATCAGGGATTACACATGTAACCAAAAGAACTGTCTATAACTATATAAAAAGCTCAAAAAAGTTCATCTTCAAAAAACTGAAGTACCATCCGAAGTGGATTGAAGGACTCATTAAGCACCGATTGCAGTGGACTAAAGACTACATGTAATGGAACTCTGAATGGACCTCAGTTGTATTTTCCGATGTGAAAAAGTTCAATCTGGATGATCCAGACGGTTATTAGTATTATTGGCACGGTCTTGGTAATGAAGAAGAGGCTATTCTACTCGACAAATGGGAGGAGGTGGTCTAATGGTTTCGTTAGCAGTTTGTTATGGAGGTAGAACAAATCTAGTTTTTCGAAATGGTAGACAGAACCATACAGACTACATCCAGACCTTAAACTCAAATCTTCTTCCATATGGCACTGAGTTAGGGGGAGGTGACTGGGTTTTCCAACAAAACGGGGCATCAATTCAGGGAGCAAATGGTGTTAAAAATTGTTTTGCAGCCAAGTTCGTATTTTACAATGGCCTACCAAAAATCCTGATCTCAACATTATAGAGAACTTATGGTCAATGATTCGTGTTTACGAGGGAGGAAAGCAGTTTGAATATGTAGCTGAACTGCAGAAATCATTAGAATGTGTATGGGACAATTTTTGCCAAACAGAAATTCAATCTTTATATAGTTCAATGCCCAACAGAATCTTTGAAGTAATTCGAGCCAATGGAAGAAGAATTCCATATTAATTATTATAGTACACCCATTTTTTAAATGTGTCCTTCTACTTTTTTACAGATTATGACATCGTCAGAACTGATTTTTTAAATTAAGTGTACATTTTTAAAAATGTGTCCTATTTAGTTTTATGTAGATATCTGTATATACTGGTATCTGTTTGTAAAAATTTTGTATGTAAAATAATTATTTAAAAAATGTTGTATTATTCATTTATTTAAAATAATCTATTGTCCTTCTACTTTTTTCACTGAGTGTAGCCATAATTTTACTGCAAAATCTTGCCGATTCTTTCATGATTATTTACACAAAACGTTTCAGCTTGTTGCTCATTTGTTTTGGACTACACACACACACACGCATATATATATATATATATATATATATGTATATATATATATATTCTATTAATTTTTTCAATGAGAGGTATTATATATATATATATATATATGATGGTCTAAATTTCTAATGGTCTAAGCAATTTTAATTAAAAACACTCATGTTATATTACTTAAAATTGGAACAAAAAATTTATGGCTCGCATTTTCAAAAGTTTCCTTTTATTAAAAAATTATTGATTTATATTCACTTTATGTAAAAAGGCAATTTTTATTGTGTTAATATGATTCCCTTTTGATTTGACTTTTTAGCTTAACATGTCTTTTTAAATTTACTGAAATATCTAAACATAAAGAGGATATGTGATATGAAAATTCGTTTAAATCAAATGGCCAGACTAATGATTAAATTTTGTATCATGAAAGAATTAATATTATTTTAGCAAAATGTGGCGAAAGGATTGTTTTTATTTAAAAATAAAATCCCCGAAATCTCTCCCTTTATCTGCTTTTCAAACGGAGCATATCAATGCAAGTGATTAACTAGAGGGAACACAAAAGTATACCCCTCAAACAGCACGAAAGTATTGTATAATAACTTATGTATTACTCACAATAATATCTGATATCAAAAAATCAATTTCTATATTACCAGCGGGTGACCGAGCTCCGCTCGGAGAAACAGGTATCGAAGCTAACTCGAAGATTTAAATTTTCAATTGTGATTTATCAAAACAATACATGCTATAAGAAAATTTCTGAAACCATTGGTGAAAATATAACCGGTTAAAGTGCACCATTGTAAACTATTCTAAACAAAGTTAGAGTTTGGAAAGGGAACTATTCTATACAAAGGTAAAGTAAAGGTAAAGATTGAAGTGTGTTGAAGTTCAATATTTTTGACAAATTTATTTAGAAAAACCAAACATATACACATACATAAGAAACATATTATAACCTATAACAGCATAAACATAAAACTTTATTAGTTCGCCCTATTGGCTATAAATGGCAGCACGTTACCGCTTGAAAATTTAAGTAGCCATTATGGCAAACTAATAAAGTTTGAAAATATCCTATCTGTAACTCCGAACTTCTCGACCGTAGCGCTTCAAAACCGGCGCCAATCGATTCCTCGTGGCCAAAAACCCCCAAACCCCCAAGTTTACCGGAGTTTATTAATTCTGGGGCGATTTTCGACTTGGCAACCATTCCTCGTATTATAGTATTAGATTAGCATCTTGGATTATTTCATCAAACTATAGTTCTCAAAGAGATAATATTTGAAGAATATTTGAATAATTATTCACAAGAAGTAACAAGAAATCACTACAAAATCAATGACTTTTGGTTAAAGAGAAAAATCAGGAATGGCAGAGAGGAAAAAAATTTCGCTTTTTAATGAGCATTACAAGAGAGTACTCTTTGTGGTTCATTCTTATTTATTAAAATTTCGTTCCAAAATGAATTTTAAACAGATTATAGAGATTTTCTTTAAAGCGTTCTTTTGCTGAACACAAAAATAGAATATTCACTCCTTACATAAAATTTACTTCTTATGACTTACATAAATAAGAATATTAGCATTATTGAATATTAGCATTATTCCATATTTGAATGCGATTATTTTTAGCATATCAGCAAACTAATGTACAAAAGTTGCAATGAAGCTGTTATTATACATGGCATTTCACAATCCAGTAATCCATTTTTAATCCACTAATTCTACTCAATAGTTTTACTGCACATTAAAAATTAAAAAGACTTAAATATATATATAAAAAAAAGAAAGAGCTTTAAAAGAGCTTATATAAGAAATTAATTAATTAATTAGTAAATATTTATTAATTAATTAAATGATTTACTCTAAAAATAAAGAAAAAATTAAATTATATTGATAGGTTTTGAAATCAGTTATGAAATTCAAGTAAAAAAATTAATGTAAATGTTTATTTATTAAAAGAATATCAGTCCTAGTACAGAATCATTATACCATAATCAATTTCTACATTTCCAAATTTTCAAGTTAGAAAAAGAAAATGACGATGAATAAAAAGTTTTACACAATAGTTTAAAAAAAATATCACAAATAATACCATTGTTGAAGACGGAGTTAACGGAGATGAAATAAAGATGCGATTTTTTTTTTTTTTTTCCATGCTAAATCGGTTCTTGTTTAAGAATTCTTAAAATTTTTTTTTCATATCCAATTACGAATTTTTTTTGAACCAAACAAACACGGAATTTTTTTTTTTTAATTTAGTCTATTTTCAAATGCTTTTTTTGTTTTTTAAAATGCAATTAGATGTATAAATATATACTATCAGTTATATATTATCAAATATATATTATCAGAACCAGAGAATTTACGCTTGAATAACGAGTTATTACATAAATTATGAAACATATTTCTTAATATAAGTACATTTCCATATTGAACAATTATCCCCCCAATTCTCGTAAATATCATAATCGCACGTATGTGTGATTTCAACATGAAAATTATTGGATTAATTTAAACTCAAATTTGTGTTCAAATTTTGCTTGAGATAATAGAAAACAAAGAAATGTATTGAATAATGAACAGAATGGTGCTTTTTATCTTCTAAAATATCATGAATTACAAGTTTATTAAAACTTTAAACTTAAAAACATTTTGCAGAGGAAGTCATAAATTAATATAAAAATATTGACTTTTTTTCAAAACTTATCTATTTTGGCTAACCAAGTGATCACCGTTAGTGTTTCATACATGAAAGTGAAAAGTAACTCTTAAATTCTTTAAATCAATTTAGTATCCATTGAAAATTGCCTTCAAATGCTTGACTTGACTAACTGAATATTTTATATACCACTGAACTAAGCTAGGAGTAAACATTTCTCTGAAGTGTGGACCCTTAAGACTGGAACTCGTTTAGAAGCAATTCTATGATCAAATAAAGACTGGTCCTTTATGTATCTTCCTAACTATGACTGCGAGGGTGACAGTTCAATGTCATCCTTGTCAGAGTTGAGATGGATTTTTCAGGTGGTGAGGGTTTTCTAACATTTTAAACAAAAATAGATATCATTTTAGAGAGATCTGAACTGAAGGTCTCCAGAGCGGGCTAAATAATGTCAATGCCAAGGCCTGAGTACAGGCATAAATTTCTTTGATTCGACCTATATTTCCCCTTGCATAGTTTTGGTAAGGAGGCTATTGTTTAGCATGACTGTAATATTATGACATTGCGAATTTGTATCCCATTCAATTTGTCATCTGAAGGTCTCCAGAGCGGGCTAAATAATGTCAATGCCAAGACCTGAGTACTGGCATAAATTTATCTGATTCAACCTATATTTCCCCTTGCATAGTTTTGGTAAGGAGGCTATTGTTTAGCATGACTGTAATATTATGACATTGTGAATGTGTATCCCATTCAATCTGTCATCTGAAGGTCTCCAGAGCAGGCTAAATACTAATGTCAATGCCAAGGCCTGAGTACAGGCATAAATTTCTCTGATTCGACCTATATTTCCCCTTGCATAGTTTTGATAAGGAGGCTATTGTTTAGCATGACTGTAATATTATGACATTGTGAATTTGTATCCCATTCAATCTGTCATTCAACGAAAAAATTTCACTTTTGAAATATACTTATCTTTATTCGGAACGTGAGAAATGCACTAGTCATCAATTTTTTTAGAGCGCGTGTTAGAAATAATTATACAAAAAAAAAATGCTATTTGGATCAGAAGATAAGAGAAAATTTTAGAATTAAGAAATATGGACTAATTTAATGTTTAAAAAATTGAAATTAATTAGGATTTAAACATTTATATATGTGTGTGAGGACTATTATTCACTAGCAATATATATCAATATTACAAACTTTCTTTGGACTTATCGCCGATCCTATGCTCTATAATATATTTTTTACTCCTGGTATGTCTTTCAAATATCTTTAAAGTTTTCTAAATTATCGTATATTTAACAGCCAACATTGGCAGATTACCGGTTGAAAGTATTTCCTTGTATAATAAGTAGTCAAATCAAGAAATATTTGTTTATCTTTCATAAATTACAATCAGAAAACGTCATAAAATACTATAAATAGGATTATTTACAATCCTTTCTTCATAAATGTGAAATTTAAAAGATTTGAAATATATTGATCCTTACTTTTCTGCATTTTTACGTCAAAAGAATATCACAGGGTAAAAACATAACGTGATCCTGTGACCATTTCAAATACCCCTACAAAATGACGACAAAGATAACTCTGTTCGGTATGTGCTGCATATGATTATTCTCAGAATAAAGACTTCTCATAATTTAACTTTCAATTTAACGGAGATGGATTTTTTCCCCAATAATTACAATTTATTGATTATAGCGGAGTGGAAAATCACCAGTTAGAAAAAATGCCTAGAGGAGGATAAATTTCCTACTCAACTTTACGATGAGAAAATAGAACAAAAACTAAATTGTTTATGTCAGTCTAAAAGGAAGTGTTTACCATACCAGCAATTGACAGAAGCTTTCAGTTAATATATATAGATTTCTCTTATGTCAACATAAATATCACATTTTAATAGGTTTTATAATGGAAGGTTTTGCAGTTGGGAAGAATCACTTGTGTCACTCTACAAAACTAGATCTACCAAGTATTAAAAAATTATGGAAGTTTGTGGTGGATTTGGACTTCTTTGGCTCTTAATAAAATGTTTAGGAATTGATATCTTCGAAGTGAAGAGTGAAAATCCTGTGAAACAAATTAGCGTCCTCAGATGGCTAAACAAATTCGTAAAAGTGCTATTTCCTTTTATGTTACATTTTATGGCAGTATATGCAATAATCAGCTGGTCGATCCTTATAAATAATAAAGTAACTACAATTGAAGTGTTAATTTCATTTCTGGTGTCGAATTTGTTTTCGCTTGCAGTCTTTCACAATGTTCGAAGGAAAAAGAATCTGATTAAAAAAATCGTCATAAATAACAACCGCATATTATTTTATTTGAAAATAAACAAACAAGACATTGGTTTTATCATTAACCTAAACTTAAGTATTGCTGTTGGAATTCCAATTTTTTTAGCTTTATTTTATAGATTTGTAGTGTCGGAGTCCTCAGGAGAATATAAAATGTTTTACAGTGTCTTTCTAACAGTGAAAGGTAATGATGTTATTTCAGTTATAATTAGAAGTTGCATACAAATAATAACCTTTTTAATCCATTTCACTCTACCTGCAGTTATAGCAGTACTCACAGGAGCTCTTTATTACAGTTCTAGCGATGTATTTAGCGGTGTTCTGCAAAAAATGGAAAATACACAGAATTTAATACTTCATTACGGAAATATTCTTGAATTGATGAGGAGATACAGTATGCTTTATAAGTTAATGCATGACTTGGAAAAAGCTCTTTCTTCCACAGCATTTTTATTAATATGTTGGCAGTGGCTAAATATCTATTTAGTTCTTGTCACACTTCTGCAAATTCAAAATGACTCGTTTTCGTCAGCTTTATACTGGGAAAATATTGTGCGTCTAACTCTTGGTCCTCTTATTGTGACAGGTGTTGTCCTCAGTGCTTCTGAAATCTCTTCTCAAATCCTCAAAATTAAAAAGTGTTTGCAGTTGATGCTAAACGTTTTGGTAACCCGTGCTGAAAATAATGATAAAATTCTCCAAATAGTGACATCTATGATAAATATGAAGTTTCCACCAATGACAGCTTGTGGTGTCGCCAAGTTGAAACCAATACTTATTTGTTCGACTATTGGATCTGTTTTAACGTATGGGTTGTTGGTGTTAAATATTAAAAGATAAAGAGAAGTTCCAAGATGTATTATTTTCAAACATTTTGATACTATAAATATTGAAAAATGCAGATATTTCGTAAAACTATTTTAGATTTCAAAAACTGAATAGAATTAGACTTATTTCCACTGCTGAAGAATTAAAACACACTCATTATAAAACACTCCAAAAATGTTTAAGTGGACAGCTAATATACTCTGATTATACTATCTAGCAAATACTGTGCATATGTACGCTAAAAAATAAACTTCTCTATTAATCCTTCGAACTCATTTTCCTTAAATAAATTAGAATAATAGATATAAATTCATTTGCACCAAACTTTCCTCTGTAGTCTTTTCTCATTTTTAAAGAAGTTGTATGTGTTGTTCACGATCACACATTACAAATCCATATCATTACGAAATATGTGTAGCTGGAAAAAGTTCAATACGTAAGATAAGCATCTTATCAGCTTATGAAGGAATCCAATAAGGATAAAATTTCTCAACATAAATGCTAATAAGAAAATATTTAAAGATAAACTAACATATAAATTGTAAATCTCTCCAAATCAATCCTAATTGAAGAACCACTCGCCAGTACCTTCAGCAAATTCCGCCCTTGACATCCGAGCCGATTTTGAAATTACTAAATCAATCCCAAAATAGTCCTGGTGCTGCTTTCAGACAGGATGCTGATATAAATAAACTAAACAAAGTTGTTTCCAAGTTGTTTCAACCTCATATGTACATTCAGAACACCTTCCATGAGTTCTTTTAAAACAGTACAATGCAATTATGGGCAATACGTATTGCATTTAACAACATGCTTTTGTGGGTAACATACAATGGATTAAAATATTGCAATACATTTAAAACAGAGCAATGCTTTAAACAATTTTATGAATTATACGATGCATTACACATCTGTCTGCAATCAAAACATTTAGGCTGTATTTCTATTTTTCATAAATGTCTGAGTAGAAAAAAAAATGCATTATTAATCGGTTTTTGGTTATTATAATTCGCTGTTACATACCATACAGGCATACCATAAAAGTATTCAAGCACATAACGTCAAAATTTGCATGTAATTTTTAGAATCTCTCTCTTTCTCTTTGAGAGTGTCCTCATTTCCGCTCACTAAATACAATGATGTATTTTTAAAATTTTAAAAATTTTAATTTTTAAACTTGTTTGAGTCCGAAATAATTTTTAGTTTCGATTCCAATTTTAATTTCGTTTCCGTAATTAGTGGTTTTTTTTGTTTCGTTTACATAATTTTATTAATTATTTTAATAGGTTCTATTTCATTTACTTTTCATTTTGTGAACTTTTATGAACTTTTAGCGTTTAATTCTGAATTAAATTTTAATTTCGATTTTGACCTAATTAGTTTCGTTTAAATTTTTGTTGA
>JAPMOQ010007589.1:1048451-1070495 GCA_026543055.1 Argiope trifasciata | reverse complement strand
TTTTTTTTACAGCAAAGACCAAAACTTTTATGAGCGTGTAATCATGCTACTACCAAAAATATGGCAAAAGGTATTAGACCAGAATGGCAATTTTATAATTTAATAAATAATTTATTCATTAAAAGAAAATTTCTTTTCATTTTGACAAAAAAAAAAAAAAAAACGAAATGACTTTCCGAACAACCCAATATGTCTATAATTATTGATATTTACGAAAGAAAAAAAAGTTGGGGTGGGGCACCTGGAAAACAAATGATCATTTCAAAGACCTATTCTATTACAATATATTCGACAAATTCTGCTAGAATAGGTTTAAAAAATGTATTCTAGCTGAATATATCTGAAGAATATATTCTAGCTCTTACTATTTAGATAAAGACTCAAAATGATTATTTGATTTCTTTTGCAATCTTATCCTATTTTCTTTTTATCTGAATCTTACCTTATATTTCTTTTGTTCTATTATGTTTTCGCCAAAATATTGTTGACCTTTTATATTTTGATTATTTAACAGTTTCCTATATTGTAGATTCCTCTGTTTGTTGTGTCAGACTATTTGTGCTTCTCAGTTGCATCGGAAAAATCATTATCTGAAAGTCGAAAATTCGTATTAATAATAACTAAATTATCATGCAGCTCAGTAAATGGAAATCGACGTCGTTACTGTAATCAATATGACGAGACCACGAACTCCTCCAAATTAAAAATCAATTAAGAGACAAGTGGCTTAACAAACTCTAGTGTTTATAGGCATGCTATTAGGTTGGTGCGTATGAAATGTCGGATTCTCTTTACATGCGGACGTTTGTCTCCCTGTTTTCCTTATACTTTTGTCTTTGGCATAACCTCATTCATAGTCGTATTGTCCACTGCCAGAGACTCATTTCTGCAAAATAGGTTTTCTCGAAGGTCTTCCCTTTTGTTATTTCTTTTGAGTTTATTGCCGATATGAATTCTGCCGACATTCGCGTCATTTTCTTATATGAGTACAAACTTGGTAATAGTGCTGCAAAAGCTGCACGCAACATAAACCAAGCGTTTGGGGAGAATACGGTTAACGATCGGAAAGTGCAGCGTTGGTTCGAAAAATTTCGGACTGGCGATTTTTCACTGCAAAATGAGCCGCGCGGAAGACCCAAAACGTCTGTGAAGAATGATGACCTGAAGGCTCTAGTGGAAGCGGATCCAGCCGTATCCACGAGGGAAGTTGCTATCAGGATGAAAGTTGACCATACAACGATATTGAGACACCTTTCTGAGATTGGCAAGGTTAAGAAGATGGACAAGTGGGTACCGCACGCACTGACAGAGCGAAATAAGCTGGAACGAACTGGAATATGAAGTTTTGCAGCATCCACCATATTCACCGGATCTCTCGCCGACCGATTTTCATTTTTTCAAGCATTTAGAGCTGTTTTTAAGGGACAAACACTATGAAAATGAAGACAGTCTAAAAAACTCGATATCAGAGTTTATTAATTCTAAAGACCAAAATTTTTTTAAGACAGGCATCTACGCTTTAAAATCTCGTTGGGAGAAGTGTATTGAAGCGAATGGAGCATACTTTGATTGAATAAACAGCTTTTGAAGAAAGATATGCAGTTTTATACAATCACTTAAGAATCCGACATTTCATACGCACCAACCTAATAAAATATTAGCTAGTAACTACTTGATATTAAAAAAAAAAATTGCTAAGGTTTGTGTCCTTTTAAGATTAAAGCATTTCATTTAAGATTAAAGCATTTTATTTACACTTCTGCGAAACAAGAACTGCTACCTACGATCCCTTCCGCTTAAGAAATATGAGAATAAAATTTTTAAATAATTAAACATCAATAAAAAAAACTATTAGCTCTTAATAGAACAGGATTTAATTCAAAAAGCAATCAATGCATTATGTACCGAAATTGGTCATGATTTATATTGTTACGGAACTTCAATTCCACTAAGTCAGGAAAAGATCACCGGGTGTTCTTGTAGTTTGTGAATGGAGGGAAAATAATCAGTAGGCCAAAAGAACAAACGACGACATTTATTAAACAAGAAGACGCTAATATAAAGACCACAAATATACCGCCAAGACGAACAGAGACAACAAGCAACTGCACACTACAACAAACAATAGCCCACAAGTAGTAATTGATAGTAATAACGACCACAACACACAAAACGGGTAGACAGAATTCAAAAGAAGGAGATAATCTACGTAGCTTCACCCTACGGTCGCTCTTAACGTTTGCAATCCTACACGGTCTCCTCGCATTAGCTGTATATAATTGCTGACTCCCTACTACACAACTGGTACTCCATACACGACTTGATGCTGCTTCTGCTACCAGGAGTCGGCACGCAGCGCTGTTCAGCAATCGCTTCAGCTTCGCAAAATGCTTGTTCTTTGCTGGTTTATTTCACCACTATCCTCGCGGCAATTCGTTACTCAATTATTTCAACTTGAAACTACCGCCGTTTTATAGTTCCCGGAGGCAGACAGAGAAGGTTCTTGAACAATGAGGCATATCTCGGTTTCTAAAGTATGAGTCGTTAAAATTCTTGAAATTCCCATTACTATATATTCTGCAGCCAAAGTTGCCATATTTTTCAAAAGGCACCAAGTTTGTCGCCAATCATTAGGATCACTGACTCTTCATCCGATCCAACAGAGTTCACTGGAAAAGATCTTTCTTTCTATGAACTATTGAAACAGCCGCCATTTTATAGTTCCCGGAGGCAGACAAAGAAGGTTCTTGAACAATAAGACTTTTCTCGGTTCTTATTGTATGTGTCGTTAAAATTCTTGAAATTTCCAATGTCATATATACTGTCGCCAAAGTCTCCATGTTTTTAAAAAGGTGCCAAATGGTCGTCAAGTTTGTCGCCAATCACTCAGATCACTGACTCTCCCTCCGATCCAACACAGTTCACCGTAAAACATCTTTCTTTCAATGAACTATTTGAGCTGGGAAGCAACATTGCAAATTCGTAAAAATATTTTCAAGATCGGGGCATTTGTCAAGATGCTCGATGATCAACAGAGGTCGATGGCAATCATCCTTTCAAATTCCGAAAGGATATAAAAAAGAAAGAAGAAATGAACCAAAAAAATTCATTACAGAAATGTATGAAGAAACACGATTGCTTTTTTGGCATAATCTAAATGAAAAATCAAGAAATTATCTTATCAGTCGTCCAGATTTCGAAACCCATTTTCAGAAAAACAATGTCAATACAAGGATATCCTAAGGGTGTTTGTATGTTCCTTCGAAGCATTTTAGCAGTCCAGAAATTTTTGATTTTTCCTTTGAAGAAATAATATGGAGCAAGAGTGTCTGAGCATTCATTAAATATGTGCTTTTTGTTTGTCAATCAGCCGTCTAACTGCTCCAAACTCCAACATTCAACATTTTTCTTTATCCGACTACTTGATTAACTCTTTGAACAAGATCTTTTGTGGCTGCAAATTTTGGTTCATGTTTCCCATCATCAAGAATGCGACTTAGAGAATAGTAAGTTTAATTTAAAATGATGCAAATTCTTGAATTGAAGAAGTAACTAGGTGGCCAACATTTTAAGATTAACGAAGAGTTTCAAAGAATGTTAAAGTCCATCTGACGTAACAAGTTGTAATGATATTTGAAGTGGAAATCGGAAACCTGGTCTACCGATATGTTAAATTCCTTAAACATCTCGGTGATTATGTTGAAAGTAATGAACTTTTTATGTTTGTACAACATTTGGAGTGAAAGTTCGTTTTTTTTTTCTTGTCTTTTTTTACAGTTCATTTCAGCCTGAAAAAAAATTTATCCGACTATTAATTTACCAATGTCGGGATTAGTTTCCCTGCATAAACCTACATGGTAGCACGTTCTGTCCTTGAAAGTTATGCAGAAAATATTTTTTGTTTGCTTGCCAATCAAGAAAAATAGACGTCCACGTGAGTGTGAGTAATCATTTGCTCACGGGGAAAAGCAGAACAAATTTATTTTAACGATCACTCTGAAACCTAGGGAGTTGCTTGTGAAATTAGTAGTTTATGAAGAAAATAAATTTTATTGTCTATAAGAAATATTTGTAACTGCTTTCGAAAATTGTATAAAAGTAAGGAAGGCTCAGGGGGAATAAATGAATGAGTAGTCAAGTAAACTATTCCAGATTTTTCTTGCGTAGAATCTTCTATTTTTTGCAAAGGGGAGAACAGGATATGTGCTCACGAGCAGTGCAGAAATACTTTGATAGGGAAATGTCCTCTATATTCGACAAAAAGTGGTTCACCCTCTTAAATATAAAAATGCAAACCTCTGAACCTGCAGGAAAGACAGTGTTTATAATAAAAGAACATTCCCCACCATTAATAGAAATAAAATGCTCCAGATGCTTTTATAAAGAGTAAATCAACACATTAAAAATTTTGAACGTTTTTAGGGAATTCTAATAAAAGCCTTTTCTGAGATTTTTATACTATATGCTATTAATCTTTCATTATGAATTTTTATCATTCAAATATCAATCAAGTTAGGAATAATCCCTTTTTCATGAGATCACTGTTTTTATTGGTCCATTTTCGTTTCAAAAGAGCAAACTTTTATCCTACTGGTTTCTTTTAGAATCAATTCTTTTTTCAGAATTTATTTCCCAGTTATCTACATAGATTACAAATGAAATTTATTTTTCATTCTGCTCTTTAGTTTTTGCCTCAGATACCTTCAAAGAGGGTTTGTTACTTTATGATATCTTGTATTATATAAATTGCCCATTTTCAATATTCTATGACCCATGAATTGCCCATTATTGATAACTTATATGAATTGCCCATTGTCGATTACTTATATTTTATGAATTGCTGAATTTCGATGACTTATATTATACAAATTGTCCATTTTCAATAACTTATATTATATGAATTTTCCATTTTCGATATTTTGTATTATATGAATTGCCCAATTTCGATACATGAGAAACAAATTCTAACCAAAATAATTTGTGATAGATGAAAGCAATACGCCGAGCTCTCACAAGCTAAAAGTTTCTTTCCAGAATAAACTTCTGGAAAGCGAGCAAAACAAGGGGAGGGAGAGAGGAAAACGTGGAAGGGGAGAAAAAAAAAAGCACGTTGTTGCGAGCGTTGTACTATAACTTATCAATGAACTGCGTTCCACTTCTAAAAAAAGACTACATATTATCAGTAAGGTAAGGAAAAAGATATTTCGCCGATCGCAGTTTCGAAATCGATTTCCAGATTATTTTGAAGTGCAAAGGACACGAGTTATGATTTTTTTAAAATCTGGAACAAGTATACAGAACTGTGACCGTGTCGTGTGACGAGGTTAGTTTCATAAACATGATATAAACCACAGTCTGATATCGATTCTTTAGTATACTAACACAGTGTACCTCAAAGTGATAAGATTTGTTATATTATATGAACACTGTGTAAAGAATCGCGTACATATTTTATTAAGGTAGTCTTTTGGACTAGTGAAGAAATGTTTTACACAGGACATGGCCTGATCTCCTGCTTTTCTTCATTGCTTCCTCTTATCAGATAATGACTTTTGAACTTGTGGAGAAGTCGTTGGTCTTAACCTAGATGCATCATCTTGCAACATGGAATCGATATTGGATGTTGCAAGCTATCCAGATGAAGCAAATCTTTCCCACAATCTCTTTGGCATCAAACAATTTGTAAAAATTTGAGTTCAAGGCAAAGAAATATAAATATGGATGGATTCATAACAGATAATGAAAAGTTATTTTGTTTAGAATGATCATAGCTATTTTTTTAATTAATTGGAATCTGGGTGAATTTTTAAAATTTTAATCAGAAGTTTAATTTATGAAAGATTAAAGCATTATTTTTCAATAATTTCACGAAAATATTATTACAAGAAATGTATTCCTAGATTTGAAATTCTACTTCTTTTTTTAATATTAACTCAAATGAATTTTTCTGGATTTTGGCATTTTTAAATATGGTTATCAATAGTGGCCGTTGTAGCAATCAAATTCAAGCATTTTTCCTTCTTTAATTAAATATTTAATTACAAAATTTTTATCATTCTTATAAGTTTGCAGTTATATCTGCCCCGTTTGCATAAGGACTAAAAATCAAAGTTCGAATATAAAAAAAGATCAATGTGTAATTAGAAAGCCGTTTATCTGCTCTGTTATACTCATTATAGGGAGATAATATAATAGCTTCGATACCTCCAGGAAAATTCTTTTCGCAATAAACAAACAAATATAAAGTTATTGAATCAGAATGCTCTAATAAATATCTTAAATTGGTATTTAAAAATTCTTTAAGGCTGGAATTGGGATGAATTTAATGAATTTAATCTGTAAGATGGTTAATGAAACTAAACACTATAAACATTCACAATAAATCAATAACCACCAAAGGTGAATAATATATATTTTTATAGTTTTCTCCGTAATATTTTCATTCAACATATGATATAAAATTATTTAATCTCCATTTCTTCAAAGAAAGGATAAATTGCTATGATTAGGATCGAAACATTTTCAAATGCTACTGCTGCTTTTCCTACATATATTGCTCTTAATTCTCCCTAACAAAGATAAATCTCTTCGAAATATATTTTTGTTGAATTAAACCTTTCACTTCGTAATTCATAACTAGACTTTTCAAACGTTCAGGCATTTTTTAAACTAGAAATAACTGCCCTTTGCCCATAGTTCTAATATTTATCCATCTCAATTTTTTTTAAATGGCAATTGAAAAAAAAAGTTCTCTATCGATCTTAAACTCACAATTCTTTCTGATTAATAGGCATAAATGAAATTATAAGACACTTTTTATAATATTAAAGACCGAAGATTTTTTTTCTCGGCTTTATATCTACTTCCAGTCTGAACTAGAATATTAAACTGCTCTTCAGTTACTTCCTGTTTCATTCATTTCCTTTTCCAGAATCAACCTCAAATCTGAAATCTCATTCTATTGCATTTTCTTGCTTTCTCGTTTCACGTTTTTTATGGTACTTGATCACAACTCTGTGCTTGTCTTTAATAGGAAGGAAATTTCTTTGATTATATGATTCAAACGAAGCAATTCCCTATATACATACAGAAGTAGGAATACATGGCATATGAGAATGATGATGCTTAATCTATTTCCTTCTTTAAGCCTGATTTAGGTTATAATGTTGTTTTTCAGTTTCGCTGTCTGCCATGTTTAATCTGTCTTCTTTAGCCTGAATTTGGGTTATAATGTTTCACTTCGGTTTCGCTGTCTTCCATAAGCTTTCTTTTCAGGTCGCCTGAGATCTGCGTTACAGTGGATACTTCTTGGACAATTTTTCACTCAAAATTCCTTTCATTATTCCTTTTTATATTTTCATATTTTTGTGTTGTAATCTTTTTATAGATGAGTATTTGCAAATAAAAGAATGTGAATTTCAAGGAAAATTCATTATTTCTATACTTACATTGTCTTTGAAGCAGGTTGCAAGAGATAAATAATATACAAATTAATAAATTTTTACTTTCTCGTATATGTAGTGTAGAAAAAGTATAGCAATCTTCCAAAAATTTGAATTCGAACGAAACTACAAGTTTCAGACCTTCCTGATTTAAAAATACATTTTTGGAAAATGTCAATCAATCCGTCATTATGTATGTGACAAAGATAAATCAAAAATCATTTGAGATAGACTGTTGAAATTCAGTGTACGATCTTTGCACAAAAGTTGCAGACTTTCATAACATTTTTAGCATTAATTACAGTATTAATTCTGTTAAAAGGACTTTCTTCTGTCTGACTGTTGGAATATAATTTATCATGTTAATTACAGAGCGAAGAAAACGAAACAGATAAAATCCGATACGCAATATTAACATCTATAATTTAGACACTTTCAAAATTTTGTGCCAAATCCAAGAAAAGATAGACCGTCTGTTGGTGTGTACTTTAAGAAAAATGTAAATACAATAACTCAAAGTTGCAATGACTTAAATATATCAAATTTTTAAAAGAATTTTATGACTATAATTGCAGTTTTGTACAAAGCTTTTTTTTCTGTTGATTCAGCACTTAAAGTACAAATTCGATTCCCGGATGCTGCATTTCAGGGATCAATCGTCTTCTCCAAGAATGACGTGATGGACTCAAGGCTTTAAGCATGAATCATTAACATCGGTTGCGAAATTTCGGCTATCTCTGCCTGTGGTTACATTTAAAACAACTTCAGAAACTCCCAACATTATTACCAAAGAGTTTTTTCTCTTTCTTACATGTCCCCTACCACTTATTTTCCTTTTGAAAATGCAACCATCATGCCATTCGTACCGGCTTAAATGTGTTTCTCACTCAAGTGCTTCTTGTTTAACTTAAAATAACATGGATTGTGCAATGCAATAATGGATTCACTCTTTGTACACTGCACAAAGAGACGCTCTTGCCCTTCCGTAGGATATTTTTGTATACTGTGCAATGTACACAGTACACAAGAAAAAGTGAATTTTCCTACGGCCCCTCAGGTTACTGTGGCCTGTTGGAAAGATCTCGGCTTAGGAACTAGATACCTTCAATTTCGACGACGAATTTCATCAAAGAATCGCCTTGTACGTGAGTCTGGTGCAATCCGGGTGACCAAATGTTCACCCATTAGTGTAGTGTAGAATATTGGAGTTGAGGAGTGCCATCGCATCTGTCGTTCTCATCATCTGACCGTGGTTCATAATTACGAGGTCTGTCCCAAAATAACTCTGGTGTTGCTTTAAATCAGGACTTTAATATAATTAAACTAAGCTAAAACCACAGGCTCGACAGTTTGTTTGTTAGTAATTTCAGTTTAAGAAAAAAGAATGTGTCAAAGTTTTCCACACAGATTAATTTAATATAAGTTTGTAATAGTTATTCAATGAATAATAATATAAAAGTTTTTCTAGATAAGTTTGTTACAATACAAAAATCCAGTTTCATAAATGATAATCATGCAATCTTCACTACGTCATATGGCGTTCTGACCTAGGGAAGAACGACTTCCTCGTGATTTGAGTTTCCCGTGTTTGGGCATTTCTGTTCTTTACCTTGTGTTCCATCTGTCAGGTGTGTGCATGAAAGATTCCCCTCTTTAAAAAGGGGTTGTGCAAGCTAGTGTGTTATCTTCATATGACTAAAAGTTAGGCTTCTGCCTTCGGGTGCTCATCGGCCTTTACCCTTTGAAGGTACTACACAAACTCGGCTTAAAATTCTTGAGTTTGTCAGGGGGTTTGACTGTGGCAAGTGCCAGAAGTATCAACGATAAGACTATGTTAGTTTTTAGCAGTACTAGAAGAATAACTGTACAACTCAGCTTCGTAAATAATACTACTACAAGTTTCTTATGAAAATTTGTAACAACAGGATAATCCAATGTCTTGAATAATAATATTACAAGTTGTACATGCTAAATTATATCACTACAGGTAGAAGGTTGTGTCAAAAATAAACTTTCAAATTAAGCATTGAAAGCATGTGTTTCATATGTAATCTATTTGGAATACGTTTTGAAATATTGCAAATTAGAATTAAATCTGCTTTGTCCAAGCAGTCATACGCTTACTTATACTTAATTCTTTGGCAATAAAACATTCATGTTTTTTCTCCAACTCAATGCTCCATTGTAAAAAGAATTTATTTCTGTATTCCTTGGTTATACTCGAAATTTCAACTGTTATTTTAAAAATGCCCTTTAATTTATCTGCACTGATAAATAATATGAATATGTCTGAACCACAGCCTTTTCATATAATTAACAATTTTTTGATTGAAAATTGTAGAAAACTACAATTTACTGAAACGTTTAGAAGTGACGAATTAAAGGTGAACTTTAAAGCAAATAAAAAAATAGTTATGTGATAATCTTTATACTTTAATTTTTATTCATTTATTTATTTTTATTTTACGGTCAATCTGATAAATATGTAATCAGCCCCTAATACAATGCAAATGGAGACGAAAAAATAGGAACTTGATACTTCAAATTTCATTGACATTGGGGTCATTGCCTATCAGAAGTGTTCGAAAAACACTTGAATTTTTGATAAATTGGAAATGTTTGATCAGATTATACATTTGATCGAGAGAAATAGGAAAAAAACCCATTCTTGAACGTTATACAACATTGTATAAATAAAAATCTATGAACAACTTTTTAGCTGGTAAAATTCAATAAAAAAATTATTTAGAGTGTGTATATTTAATTTTTTAAAACTCTGATTGAATTCCTACGGAATAAACATAATATGGATATCGGATGTCTTTCCTTTAGTCTACTGAGTAATATATTTGATATAGATCTACAGTTTTAATTTCAAAACCATCTGCTAAACAATATGTATGCAGAAAGTTACATTACATGTAATACATTTAGAGACTTTGGATACTTAGTAGAGAATAGTTAGAAGATTTGGAATCCCATAGCATTGTTGGGTTAGAGATGCGTTCCTAATTTGACAGATGGCATTGCATCTGCGCAGAATTTCCTAGTGTTTCCTGAGCCAATTTCCATTTCAGCATTCCACAGAAAGTTTTAATGATCACAGACAATAATGTTACGAGTTAGTAATTTTGATTTTTCAAGCAAGTAATATCATCATATGAAAGACTGAATTACAGTCATCTCTATAGAACGGTGCCTAGGTGTCGAATTAGTTATACAAGAGCTTAACGACAAACTTGGTAACGACTTCGGCTACAAAATGCACAATACCTGATACATCGAGAATTTTCACAAATCGTCCATTAGGAACTCGTATATGCCTGATTCATCCTGATTGATCGAGAAGCTTCTCGTCCTGCCTCCCGAGATCTATCAAAGTACGTCACTTTCAAGCTTTCGTCGGCTTGATTGAAGTGGGGAATCGGCACCTAAAACGAGATGAGATAGAAGAGTTGTCCAGCTGCCTGGAGAGACCGTAAAGAATAGCTCCGAGGATCCTCTCTCCTGCTGAATCCTACCTGGCCGTTTTGTATGCTGTGGACGTTGTTAGTGCCGAATTTCTACTTACGGACTGATGTCTACTATTGTTGAGTGCTACTACGTGTTCGTCTTCACTGTATACATATTTGTCGACTGCGAATATTTGTCGTCTTTATGCTGTCTTGTCTTCGGGTAGGAATAAATATAGTAGTTGTCTTCTACTAAAGGACTGCTGAATGTGATCTCACACCATATACCCATTACATAGAAATGAACTCGACGGATTGGAAATCCGTAATAATAACCTCACAGTTGTCCATTTGAATAAAACAAAATCATAACCAATAATTTTGATATGACATCACAATTGATATTAGTAGAAACAAATAATCATAGTTCATGCTGATGAATAATACCAAACATTTTTTCAATTTTCAATTCGTGTTTTAATTAGCTGTCAGACTTTGAGAAATTAGCAGTAATATTCCTCCTGCTCTCCAAAACACGCGTGCCGAATTTCATTAAAATCGGAAGAGTACAAACAATGAGTAAATTGTAAATAGAAAAATACAGGATGCGTCAATAAATCTATACACACTTTAAACCACTATAGATATTTTATGTTCCTTTCTGCAAGGTTCAACTGCTGGCAACGGAACTATTTAAGTATAATTTGAAACATAAATGCACTTTCTGGTGCAAAAGTAATTACGGTTCAAAATGGCTGCCTTCAGTATCAATACATTACTTAGTACGAGTCTTCACTGATTCCGTGCACCGTACCAATTTGTCCAATGGGATTGCTGCCCACGTCGCATGAATCTCATTCCAAACTGTGTCTAGGTTACGTGGTTACGTTTGTATACCTCAACTTTTATTTGATGAGAAATCCAACTGCTTAAACTAAGTCCAGATCGAAGGCTAGAATTTTTTGCATAATTTGTCGATTACAAACGTAAACCATGTAACCCAGACAAACTTTGGAATGCGATTCAAACAATGAGCGCAGCAATCCCTTTGAACACATTGGTACGGTGCACGGAATCAGTGGTGACTCGCACTCAGCAATATAATGATGCTGAAGGCTACCATTTTGAACAATAATCACATTTTCATAAGAAAGTGCATTTTTGTATCAAATTGAACTTTGTAGCACAAGAACTGTGATGCATCCCCGGATGGGATGATTGAAGCGATCTGGCTATCCCTGACACCGAAAACAGGTGTTGTCAAATCGCTTTCCTGGTAGCTTTTTAGAAATCGTTGCCAATTAGGGGTTTCCAGAGTTTTCTTCAGTCTCTGTGCGGCTCCCTTTAGTGAATGTGAGGAATTCATGTTTACGTAAAGAATGTATTTTTTTTAGAATTAATTGATTAAATTTTCTCTAAATTGTTACTTGGCTAATTCCTATAACTTTAAGCTTCCCAATTGGCAGCAGTTGAGCTTAGTAGAAAGGAACGTAAATTTTCTATGACGGTTCAAAGTGTGTGTACAATTTTTGACATGCCCTGTATATTATATATTACAATCTGCGATAGACCTCCATGAGTAAGTGGGTATATAATCGTCGGATAAGGAAGATATGGTTTCTTATTTCTCTTAGGGGAAGAGGTGAAGAATATTAATGATGTTTGGATTGTGTTGGTTCTATTTCAAATAAGGAGCTATACCTTTTATTGGAAAGATATTGAGTTAGCATGCCACTATTTAGATATTACAGTCCTAATTTCTTAGTTATATAGAAAACCTATGCATAAAGACAGGAAAGTGGGATTTTCTTTTTATTTTTGGTAATGAAAAATTGTAACGATAAAATAAATATATAATCTCATTTATCGATCTTTTATACAAGGATATTTGGAAGTTATTATTTACGCATGCATAGGGAGGAGAAAATAGACAATCTGTAACAGAATTTTATTTTGAATTTGAATCTGCTCACAAATTTATATATAAAGATAACTTATCAAATTTCTTTCGGCTGTATATTGAAATGTTTTAGTTATCGTATTCACAATCAAATATAACTCCAAAATTTCTTTCCTGACTTTAAAAAAAGTCTAAAATATGAGGAAAATCTTCAAGTCTGGTTATTGAAAATTATAATACCTTTTGTATGTACGCTCGTCACTTACCATTTATAAACATGTATAAAATGCTTGACGAAATAGACTGCTGGTCTTAAAAAACCGATAATTTACTATACAAAAGGAATTATATAACGGATTTTACTTAAATAGAGTGTACGAGATGGAAAGAGTTGAATAAAGAGAGGCTTAATATCAGATTAGATATTATTTGATAGACATCCAAAAAGTATATAATTCCAAAATTTTATTTATTTTTAGCTTTTTTTATGAAATATGCATAATCATACATTTTAAGCATTGTCAGTAAATATAATGCAATGCAATAATTTTCATTAATTTTCACTTCGAAGTTTTGATAATTATCCTCATTTTAAATTGCATGGTAACCTTGTGTTGAGTCTATCTCGATTTCCTTTCATTCGGTCGTTTCTCCTCTAATAAGACCCCATTTTATTCTCAATTATTTACAATTCTATGTATAAGCTGTTGCCATACGCAAAATAGTATATTGGTTTCGAGTGCAATTAATTCTGATTTTAGAGCTCTAAAAGAAAATTATAGCTATAGTATGCCTAAATTTAAATCTACTTTTTAGCCAAAGGTACTCGTACTTTTTTTCAATACATATGCGAACGCAATAAATAAGGAACTATAATTTATTAAAAAGGTGAAATTTAATATTTAGATGTTGCATAAAAATTGAAGGCTTGTAGCAAATTTTAGATTACACTCTTTAAGAAAATATATACACTTATTAACATCATGCGATAAGGTTTTTAGAATACCGTGTGACTTAACTAAAACAGAACAATATTAAAAAAAGGTTTTTGTATGTGTTTCACTTTTATATTTCATTTCATATCTTGAAAGAAATAAGAGGTTGGAACTTATAGCAACAAAGACTGTTATACTCTGTTATCCTAGATGTATGAAGCAAGAAATCCCATCAACACAAGAGCGAGCACACAAACAAATGTGAGTCATCCAGCAGTTACATATCAAATTCTCGGATGCAATTCAGTCCATGTTTAGGTTTCTAACGTTCAAATTGAAAATGTGCAGCAAAGCGAAGAGTTCAAGCAGCAAGGAATGCTGTTCAGGTAAAAGACTTACTGAGGCCACAACAGAATCTGAATTAATGAAGTTGGTTGATATTGATGCTTCATTGCTAGAAGAAAAAACTTGAAGACTGGTTTTATTTGCAGTCATTTTTCCCAGAACATTTTTGAAAGAGATATCTTGTTTATCTAACTATAGAAAAGATCACAGTTTGTCCCAAATTTCATATCTAAATTATTTCATTTTTTTCTTTTATATGTTGTTACTGAAAATTACAGCTGATGTAAAATATATTTTTATCTTTGATGTGCCAATATCGTTCAAAAATATTATATATAAGTTTCGTTAAAGCGTTTGTTATTTTCTTATTGTCATTCCAACCAATAAAATAATCAAACTGGCACCATTAAATAACTATTTTTCTAATTTTAAGGCTATCGAAGTTGGATGAAAGCTCGAAGTGTAATGACCAGAAATTCTTCATACCATGAAATTGTTGTATATCCAGAAGTCAACACTGAAATAGATGATACATTTACCTTACATATGGATAAATTTGTCGTTTTTTTATGAATATCAATCCACAACTGAGCTGCATGATATACAGACACTTTAAATGTTATAATATATTTATGAAAAAGAATAGAGAACACTATCAGACATTCCCATATCAAGAAACTTTTTTTAATCGCTGATTTTAATAATGATTGAAAGAAACACAGTAAAGCCCTAAGTTATCGTGGTTAAAATAGTAACAGCTTTAATTCGAAGGTTCGTAGAAGAGTTCTTTTAATTCAATACTTTCAATTCAAAAAAAAATTTCTTTCACTTTTCATCCACTGTTCAATAGCTTGACCTTAACTTCCTGATTTTTTGCTTTATCATATACGAAGTATAGTATAAATACAGTAAACAAAAAAAATCGAGAAAAGAAAAATTGAAAAGAAAACACAAATTTTGGTACTTTTCCATTACAAAAACTGGCCCAAATCTCGCCAAGCAGACTTTTTGGCGACAGCACGCAATCGCCATTTTGGCACAGGCGACAAAATGACTACGATTTGCACGAGAAATGAGGCAGAAAAAGGTTTTCAGCTGCGATATTCAGCTTGGAGTTGGTTGCATCATTATCGGTGACTTTATTGCCAGCGCTGGTATAATGGAAAGTATCCAAATTTTTATAAAATGTTCGTCTTTTTGTCTGTCTCTCACAAAAATAATTAAAAATATACTTTGAGATATGCACTTGAAATTTTGTCTACGGGTTTTACTACAAACGATCGGATTTATACTAAATTTTGAGTAAAATCTGTTTAGAGGAATTCCGTCTGTCCTAATCTTACATAATAAAAGCAAGTGTAATGTGTCTGTTTGTCTGTCTGTCTGTCTGCCTGTCTGTCCATTTGTCTGACCGAGCTCTCCAGCCAAATCTATCGCACGCAGGGACCTAGAATTTTTTACACGGAAGCACAAAGGGGCTGGCCACCAGACCTCGAAGCCCGATTTTCGATTTTTGAATTAGAAAAATTTTTAAAAAATTATTTATAAAACTTCTTTTTGAGATCGCTGCTCGCCGATAGCTGATTCCGGAAACAAAGTAAGAAGTGTGAAACCAGGGAGGAATACGATTCGCTTGCTGCATTTTACGTGACGTCATACATTCCGTGGAGAAATTCAAGTGACGTCATTCATTCCATGTAGGAAAAGGATTATTTCACGTGACGTCATAGTTTCTATTCGTGCGCCCTTCAAAACCCACTGAATAGGGGGGGGGGGCACCTGTCAACACGTGCTACGCTATTTACTACTCTGTATTCTTTAAGTGCACGGGAGATGGAGTTCATTTTTTTTTTTATTTATTTGTTGTTTTTTTTTTCCTTTTTCTTTCTATCTACGGGGAATGTAGTGGGGGGGGGAACCAGTCTACATGTCGTACGCTACTATTCGTGCGCCCCGATTTTCGATTTTTGAATTAGAAATATTAAAAAAAAATCTATTGTTTTTAGGATTATTTCACGTGACGTCATAGTTTCTCTACGGACAGAATCCGCTGTACAGAGTTTCTCAATAAATTAGAACCACCTGGAGTACCCTCCCACATATTGGACTGGAAGGTTGGAGCACCGATAATTCTCCTCAGGAATCTGGATCCGCCTGCACTTTGCAATGGAACAAGACTTTCTATCAAGAAACTGATGCCAAATATTATAGAAGCCACCATCATGACCGGACATGCTGCAGGCGAAGATGTGTTTATTTCAAGAATTCCTATAATCCCTTCCGATCTCCCGTTTCAGTTTAAGCGTCTACAATTCCCTGTTCGTTTGAGTTTCGCGAAGAGCATTAATAAGGCACAAGGACAATCTCTCAAAGTTGTAGGGCTCGACCTCCGTAAGCCGTGTTTCTCCCATGGTCAACTGTACGTGGGTTGTTCAAGAGTTGGTAATGCCGATAATCTACACATCTTAGCTCCGAATGGAAGAACATTAAATATAGTTTATCCCGAGGTTCTCTAACGAAAAGGACAATCTAAAGAAAAATTATTGCCACTCTCCACTCTCCCAAACTAACACTGACTGTCATGCTTTAAATGATGATATTATTGTTTAGTGCTCTCTTGAGAGCATGAGCAATAATCCGAATGGTGCTGTTTCCCAGTGCTGCAGTACCAACAGACATTAATCGGTCAGGGGCCCTTGCGACCCCAGCCCGAGCTCCACAAACATACACAAACACTCTCCTCTTCTAATTCATTGTCATCTAAGTTTAACTTACACTTAAATTAAAAATTTAATTGGTTCTCAACTCCAAATTTCCTGTAAGCAGGATGTTTTATTTCATCCATGTTTTCGTTACTTTTTATTTTTTCTGTACTGTACTCTCTATTTTTCCCTTTCAACTCTTTCCTATCTTTGATTTTGAATTTTTTATGTTTTACTTTTCTTTAAAATTCAGACCAATGATTATAACCACATGACTACGGTTTCCTAGCATGTGCTAATATGAGGTCTGTTCTCATTTAAACTAATTTTTTAACATATGGCTCATGGTTAGGATATATTGTTCCTTTTTATCGACGGGGAATGTTGTGTGTGGGGGGGGGAAGAGAGAGAGACAGTCTACATGTCCTACACTACTATTCCTGCGCTATTCACTTATCTGCATTTTCTAAATGCACGGGCAACGCCGGGCGGGTACAGCTAGTGTTTTAATATAATTTAACACAGTAATTGCAAAACGAAATGATATCGATAGATAAAATTCGGTACGCATATTTAACATTTATAAAGAGTAGACTATCTATCGCTCATTCGATTTTGGGACACTATTAAATATTATCAGATATTAACCTCCAAATAATTCGCTAAGAAGGACACGATAGATTCAGGAAAATTGTTAAATTCGAGCCAAAAAACTTTTCGTAATTATTAAAAATTCAGTAATTATTTTACTCCATTACCATATTAGGCGTTATCTGACACGACAAGTTTGTTATGAATAATTTTCACGGAGACTATTCCCGCTGGTTTTTTTTCATCCATCATTTGTACCAAATTGAAATCCAAACATTTAAATCTCGTTGTTTGACGTCAGCCTCTACAAGGTTGTTTTTAATAAAAATGCCAAGAACCTTTGATCCAGACTAAACACTTAGTCAAACCCGAAGAAAAATATCTTCGAAAAATTTATTATTTCATCTTCTTTATAAAAATACCAAACCATATATTTATACTCAAAGAAAGATAAGCAAAAAGGCAAAATGTTGCAAGAAAAACAAAACAAGAAAAAAAATGTAGAATTAAAAATTTAATCCTAAAAATTGAACTTTTACTTTTATAATATTGGAGCTTTTATTATTTTACCTCTCCCATATCATACTATTTCTATCTAGACATTAAATCCATGATTTTAAAAAATGATTAAATTTTTAAAACTGAAATCTAGTTTAAGGATAAAAATTTTATAATTCAGAAAAAATTTCCTTTACAAATTTTTAAAAGCCTATACAGGCTGAAATCTAGTTTAAGGTTACTACTTCAAGGCCATATGCCAACAATGCAGTTATCGAAGACAATATCAAAATGGCTGACAATAACTGTTTCGCAGTATTTTCTATATGATGAGACAAGCATTTGAATTGGTAATTTAGAATTGTTGGCATGCTGATGAAGGGGCTCTGTAAACTAGATTTCAACTGAATATTTAATTTCAAGAACTACGTGAAAGAATTACTGTTTAAAATGATTAATTTGTAATGCAAATAAAAGGAATATTGTAAGCATTTAGAAAACTTCATATGGTATAAAAAAAGAGAAACATTTGTTTTATGATAAAGACATGTATAAGGACATAATATTTAAGAAATTTAATGGAAAATTTTGAAACAGTTATACTTTTATTAAAAGATACGTGTTCCACCTTTAGAGTTTTTCATATTTTGTATCAGGTAGTGTAACTTTCGCCATTTGAAAATTTGCCCCTCAATTTTTTTCTCTGCTTATCGAGACACATTTCATTCATTTATATATTATTTCCCTAGGCATTATGAAAAATATTTGTAAAAAAAGTTTCAGAAATTATTACAGAAAAATAACTAAGAATATAATAACATATACTTAAAATATATTATTCCAAATCTTTCTCCAAAACGTAATCCTAAATAGCAGGTATAAAATATGAGTAATTTTATTTAAATGTAAGTCATATATATTCAATGAATTCTGATTATTTCTGATATTTGGTATTCAAAAAAGAAGCATTTGTTTTATAATAATGACATAAATAAATACATAACATTTAAAAAATAGCCCGAAAATTTTGAATACTAATGTTTAGAATATTAACCTGTATATTTCGAAGAAAAAATGTACATCTAAGTTGATACAATTAAATCAAAATGAAAAAATGTATATATTTGCAAGTGAAAGAGCATCCAAAAATCATGACACCTGAAATTTAAATGTTATTTAAACATGCTTCTTTTTTCCTTTATATTCACATATGTTTAAACTGATGAATGACCTTCCTTGAATTTTGGTGCATTCACTTTTATAATCTATACAATTTCTCCAAAATTGGTTCAGGGTTATTGTCTCTGACCCGCTTTTACTACAAAGTAAATAAATACCGAAAGAAAAAAAAGACTTTAGATTCGGAAGAAAAAAACACAGAAACTTCCCATCGTCCCTATCGTGATTATCTCATTTCCTGATATCAGGAAGCTTTAAAAAATCAGATGGATCAATTTCTTCTGAGAATCTTTCAGAAGCATTCGAACATGGATCTCAGACCTGCTTGGATGAAAGGGCTAGCCCCCGAAATGGTCCGTGTGGCGGAAAATGAGCTGGGTGAGACCGCTCAAAAAAGAACAGAAGCATTGGAAGAGCTTAAATTACTAATAAAAGGCAAGTATTCATCATTTATATATTTTCCTTTAATTTAAAATCGTTCATGGCTACAAAGATGAGTTTCTTTAATTGATTTTTTTTTATTTCCATTTCAACTGAATTGGGTTTCGATTTTTATTCAGTTGCATGTTCCCGGTAATAATACAATATTTATATTTTAATTATTTAATAAACGATGGATGTATTATTTTTAATCAAACTGATTGCAAATAAAACATCATTTACTTTAAAAATTTTTAAAACCGTTATGAAATATTTTTTACCAATGAATCATAAAAAAGCACAAATATACTAGTTGAAAAAAAGTCATTCTTAATATTAAAAAAGACCTATTTTTTAATAAAATGTCATCACATAAAATCCTTTTACGGTCTTAAAGGTTTCTTAATTAAAATGAGAATACAAATTAGGGAGATTTTTAAAAATATTAAAAGAACAAATTTTCTCTTTCTTTACCGATATTTAAAATATTAGTGATTCAAGATTTTTTTAATAAAGTATGAGCAAGGCTTTAAAGAATTTTTTTGCCAAAATTTGTCTTGAAGAAACTTGAAACCTACCATCCATAGCTGTTCCTGATATAAATTGTTAATAATCTATTTTAAACTTTTCTTTCAGCTTTTTTCCAGAATTCTGCTAATGAATTCTGGTAACAGTTCTTATGTGTTTTTCCTCCTCGTAATAAAAATTATTTTATTTTTTTGCAAACGATTTACTGTCCTTGTTTTAGTGTGAATTTAAAGTGTTTTCAATGGATTGTCTTTTTGCGTTATGAGGGACTTTAGTTTCCTTTTAAGCAATTTAACATGGTTACTAACTTATTCTAGCAATTCAATATTCTCAGTTATAATTTCACTTATTTATTGCTTCATAGCTGAAATAGCAGCAGAATATAAAGTTTTTAAATCTTTAATACTGTTAAATAAAATTTAGAACATTTTAAAATTTTTAATAAATTTAACTATTAAAATGATTTAATAATTATTTTAATAATTCCAATTTTAGAATATTTTATAAAAATAATAAAAAATAAATAAATAGATAAAATAATGAATTAAATAATAACACATTTTAATATGAACAATAATACATTTTGAAATATTTTACAAAATTTTGAGTATTTAAAAATGAATAAAAAATTGTCTACAACATTTTTAAAAAATTAAGAAAATATTAATATGAACACATACATGCAAAATATTTTAATATGTAATATTATATATAATACTGCTATATTCTTTAATTTATAGAAAAATATTCATAGATTTAGAAATGGTTTTAAAACTATTAGAGATTTATAGTTTTGTGAAATATGAAAATAGTTTGAAGCAGTTCCATAATCATCATGTCTATAGAATTTGTAATAGAATTATAATTTTTTTTCAACAGAGCAGTAGATTTTAATTAAATACTTAATATAAAAGTAGTGGAGCTATATCCAAAAATACTTCTCGTATATTCTGAAATAAAAGTGTTAGCTCAGAGAACGCCTAATTGTTGGTTTCATTTAAAAGTTACGAATTGCTATCCATTGGCAGGAATATAGTATTTTTACTGAATATACCTCCTTGATAAGTTATTTTTATAAGTTACTTTTACCTCCTTGATAAGTTATTTGGCGATTAATCCCTGGCATACTGTTAACGATATCATAAAATCCAATCTGTGTTTTCAGAGCGTTTTTTCAGTCAATTATAACAAAAATGTGACACAAAATTACACTTATAGTAAATATAATATAGTAGTATAGTATAATATAGTATTTTTACTGGATATGCCATGTCATCCTTGATAAGTTATTTGGCGATTAATCTCTGGCATACTGTTAACTATATCAAAACATCCAATCAGTTTCCAACGAGTTTTTCCCAATCAATAAAAACAAAAAGTGTGACACAAAACTACACTTGAAGTCAACCCACACCATATCAGAATTGATATATTTAAGTCATTGAGTTTTTGATTTATGGTGTTTATATATTTTTGAAAGTACACACAGCAAGGTAGTCAAAGCTTTCTTTTATTTAATTTAAAATTTGATAAATAACTACACCATAGATGTTGAATTTCTATATCGAAATTTAACTATGTCTCTTCCTTTTGTAGTTATCGTGTTAACTCATATTCGAATAGCCAAACAGACAGACTTCTACTGAAAGGACTTAGCGAAACATTTGATAGAATTCTACAAATTGGGTTTAAAGACCATATACCAAATTTCATCCTTCAAAGCTCAAAGAGTTTATGAGTTATCTTCGTCATTGATAAACAGACCGACATTTTTTAAAAGTCCTCAAAATTTCGAATTCGAATTTTTTGACGATTATTATGCTTTTTTTTATTAAAAAAAACCCTAGATATGCAACAAAAAGACGATACAATTTTTAACCTCCTGGCCAAGTAATTCTTTGAAACCACTAATTAGATGCAGTATTTGTAAATAAGTTCAAATATTTTTAAAGGAAAATAAACTATGTTATTATGTTAAAGATGATACTATGATATAGTAAAAATCTGTAATCATAAAAATACATTCTCTAAACTGCGAAAAGCGCGGGATGC
>JAPMOQ010007589.1:987512-1048441 GCA_026543055.1 Argiope trifasciata | reverse complement strand
GGAAATCGCAGGATATGCGATTAGAGGGTTAATTCACTCAGATGAAATCTATAGATTAGTTGGAAACGCGTGACAAAGTGACATTAAGAACACGAGGCTGGTTTTGTATAGGTCTTTTATTATTAGACTGAATGTATACTATAGTATCTACATTCAAATTTTTCTTTTAAATTTCAAATAAATTAAAACTTGACAGAATAAACTTAAACTAAAAATAAAAATAAATTCATGTCATTTGGAATATGATATTAGTTAAAAGAAAGAATGTATTTTAACGCAAACTGTTTCCATTTAACGCTATTAAATCAAACTTATGTAATGTAAAACCTTTGGTTCAGTAATACCTTATATAGCATTATAAGTATTCCGCTTACATGTAAGCTTTGCATTTTCTCTTCCTGTGCCAACATTAATGTAAATGTGTGGTTCAAATGGTAAAGCCATACTGAAGGCGACACCAATAAGGTATCTGTCTAAGTTTAAAAGACATTTTTTTTAATAAAAATTCACAGTTTTTTCATTGTTTATTTAAATCCTTTTATTTAGGTTTTCAAATATGTATTTGTTTTATCTCTACGATAAATAGAAACCGAGATATGTGATGCTTTATAAACTACTGTACCTGGAAATAGTTGAATGTTTACCAACATTTTATCAAATACACGCCTCCTTGAATTATAATATATTTTATATGTTCTGTCAGCAAGATAAGTTTATTAGAATATATTTTGTGTAGTTTTTATGCCGAAAGGATTGCCAATTACATCCGATTTTGAACATTGTTTTTGTTTACAAAGCATTTCTAGAATAAGTCAAATGAAAACTTTAAATGATTTTTTATTGAAAAAAATTGGATTTCGTAAAACGTTTCCCATCGGTGACAAATCCTACAATACTGCATTTAATATTTTAGCAAAATAATGAATAAATGGCGGATACAAGAATGACCTAAAAATCTAATAACAAATTGATGACAATGGGTTGAACTTACAGAGAAATGGGATTATTAGTTGAAAAGGAAAAAAGGGATAAATTACATTGTGAACGTCTATGGTATTGTGATATGTATCGGCGTATAAACAAAAATTGTAGAGTCAAACATCTGTAGCGTCCGTCTGGGTCCTGTAGTTTTGATTTCACTGAGAACGTGGCTCTGTAGGGTATCATACATTTGAAAGAATAATTACGACTGATTTTTACAAGTGATATTTTGGTATCAGCTATTGTGTGGTCTTGAAGAATTCTTCGTATTTATGAATATGATTTACTAGGGAGTGTATCTTGCCGCATGAAAGGGTATTCGATGCAGCTCTTCTGTATCATCCTTCCTCGAGACTTGTTTCTGGCTTCCTCATATGCCATGAAAAAAGGCATATGAGGAAAGAAATGATCAGTAAGCAATCGATTGCATAGTGAATTTAGAATACTATCTTCCCACAGTTACAGCAAGGAAAATTGAACAGGTATGAATCTATGCAGGTATGCTGGGAATAGACCTTGTCCAATGAAGAAAAGGACATCGTCTTTGTTCCAGTTGTCAGCGTGGAGATAAACTTTTGGTATTATTTTGAATGTGGACAGACTTGTTTCGATTTCTTTTCATTCCTTTTGAAGCCTTGTCCTCATCTCGTACGAAATGCCAAGAGCTGTAGATAAAATTTGGAACACATATTTAGAGTTTATAATTTAGATATTTATTAAATGATTAACTAAATCCGTCAAACAATCCGTCTTCTATCAGTCTGTACTTTAGCATACAATTAGTCATTATTAGTAATACTCAAAATCTCAGCTCCTAGAAACTGTGGTTGGATATATAGTAATAATGTAATGGGTATATAACAATATATAATAATGTTATCTTTTGACTGAAACTGTGTGAGAGAAAAATGCTAAATTAAAGCGAAACATCTATATTTCGTAATTCTCGACATGCAACTTATTCGCGACCCAAGATCCATAATTTTATACGGAGGGAGGACTTATAAGACCTTTATTGAAAAGTATGCAAAAAAGTTTCAGGGAGACCGTTCTCGCTGGACTATCTTTTCTAGGAATTTTTATTAGTCTAAAGTAAGTTAATTACATAAATTAGATTTAGTAACATCATACACGAGCACACATACGCTTCCATACATTTTTAATATTAAAAATTTATAAACCCTGACAGTATATTTAGATAATATTGTACACAAGCCTACGTAATAATTAAATACATTATAAAATGTGCATAAGTTACTAAAATAAAGCATTAAAATAAATCATTAGTAGGCTACCTAAATTTAAAATGTGTTGGGTACATGAATTGAGTTAAATAAAAGGTGCCTCGTTATAAATAAAATATCTATTTCCATGACTCACAATAAATAAAAAAAAGAAAGGGTGAAATTTTAAAAATCCCATGCTATGCGTTTATATTGTTATGCATATGCATGCATCTAATACTATAATTTTTTTGCTATGCATATGCATCGAGTAATTATAATTGGATCATCTACAAGAGAAAAAATGTGAAAATTATAGGGAATACTAGGAATAATGAATTGTTTTGATGCCCTTTTATATGTACTTTTCAAGGAAAATGCAACTGGAATTACGAATCGATTAAGCATGAATTGATTTGTCCTGAAACAGATAATTTAACAGAATAAACAGGTGATTTCAGTCCTATTTTATAAAATTCATGTACCATGACACAGAAAAAAATCTCACAATTGTATTACTTTCTTATATAAAGAAGGTATTGTAATTATCAAACAATACAGGCTAGAATTTTTGAAGAATTGAAAAGCTCTAGACCTCCCTGAGTTCGAAAAACATATTCGAAAAACATATCTGTCTGCGACTACTCAAAAACATTTTGATTAGTTGCTGACTTTTGCTATGAATATAGATGCCTTTAATACTATCATAATCTTTTGCTATTTTGGTGAAATTTAACTTATGCTGTTTGCTTGAAAGCTGTAGGTTACTGTTCTATTTTGGGAAAATTCCATTCATAGGAAGTCGGTTCGGTTACTAAAAAATAAGTTAACAAGAAAATTACAAAAAGAAAGTTTGACCGATAAAATTTGGTACAAAGATTAAGTATTTGTAGTGTACACCTCTTCAATTTTGAACCAAAACCACGGAGATCAGCCGCTCTGTACTTTCATAGACATGGAAACGTGACATCTAAAAAAGAACACAATGACTGAAATATAAAAAATTTCGTATGTGATATTATAACTAAAATTGTTTCTGTGTGCCTAATTTTGTTTTTCAAAACAGAGAGAATGAGTTCTCTCTGTTTTCCAACAAATGACATTACTGGAATTGATTGAGTTAGTTCATCATAGAGAGGCATTTATTTACAAGCACTATAATCAAGCTTGAAATTCAGTTTATGCTATTTCGCGGAAATGCAAACAATCTTATTTTTCATTGCACTAAAAATGCAAATTTTCTTGCCAAAACAGAGCATCTAGGGGGAATTTTATTACACTGTTTTGTTTAAAAAATCTGCAGATGAAGCTCACAGAATTCTTCTTGAGACTTACGGTGACCATGCTCTATCTGAAACAATTTGTAAAGATTGGTTTAGACGCTTTAAAACTAATGAATTTTGATCCTGAAGACAAAGAGCGCTCTGGCGCACCAAAAAAGTTTGAAAACGAGCACTTAGAAGCCTTACTTCATGAAAACATGTTAAATTCTTCCTGAACATGCAGAATCATTTGGAGTTGATCCCACAACAGGTTCCAAACATTTGAAAGCATTAGGAATGATTCAAAAGATAGGTCATTGATTACCGTAGGAGTTGAAGACGCCGAGAAACGTCGAGTGGCTTCTTTTCACAAGAAAGGGGTTTGCATTATATCTAATTGATGAAGAAAAATGGATACACTACGACAACATATGAGTAGAAAACTTTTGGTGCAACCTCCCATGCATCAACATATTGAGAAAAATCTAATCGGTAGCATCAACTGAGTATAGTTTATGATGAGCTGCTTAAACCAAACAAAACCATCTCAGGAAATCGCTATAGACTACAACTGTCGCGATTAAGCCGAGCATTAAAAGAAAAAGGGCCGCTATAGGAGCAGAAACATGACAAAGTCATTTTTCATCATGATAACATGTTGCAAAATAGGTAAAACCTATTTGAAAAGTCTTAAATAGAAAGTTCAACCCCATCCACCTTATTCACTGGACGTTGCTCCTTCTGACTACGATTTGCATCAGGCAATGACACATGATCAGGCTGAGCAGCACTTCCGTTTATATGAAGATTGAATAGACTCTTGGATAGCCCCAAAAGGTGTTCCGTTTTTCCGGGGCTGAATTCCAATGCTGCCAGAAAGTTGGAGAAAAGTAGTGGTTAACGATGGACAGTACTTTCAGTAGTATGCGTTTTAGAGATTTTTTTTTAATAAGGCATTAATTTTCACAAAAAAAACAGCATGAACTTATTCAAAAACCTGATAGTTGAGAAAAACGTGCCTGAATCACAAATACAATTTTCGATTACCATTAGCTGCCTGACAGAGATTAATTGCTAAAATTTAGGTTGAAGATCCGGTATCATATTATATCTATATTTTTATTCAAGAGTCTTTGAATTATTAGGCATACTAACAGGCTGAAAGACATAACTATTTTTAATATATATTTTTACGGTTTCTGGGAGGTTTAAAACTCTGAGATTCAATAAAATTGAATTTTTTGGAAGAAACAATATCATTTCAATACTTTGTATATGATAGAGTAAGAGAAATATAAAAAAATGGGAAAAATCACTAAATATTACAAGATAAATTCAGTAAAATTGTTACAAATATACCAAAGATTACGATTGTACAATAAATGCTGTGCAAGGGCCCTTCAAACTTACTCAAAGGTAGCGATTTGGGGAGATGGAATTGTTGGGGGATAATCCCTTTATTAAAGAATGAGATAAAATTTTGGAGGAACAATTCTCATTGGTTTCCCCTTAAGATATTTTGTCATTTCGGCTCTATTCTGGAGAACAGAGACATAAAAATATTTTTCCCTGACATTATTAATTATTTTTGACCCAATTAATTTAAGCGATATCTATGCACAACTAGATTTCCATGGCAACTTCGATAAACCGCCAAATCATCGAGCCATAGTAGGTAGCCAAATTAAGAGCAACAATGCACATTTTGATGCTAGTAATTCTAGCCTGCAGCTATTCTTAGCGTCGTTTTAATAGCTGCCACCGTGGTAATTAAGATTAACCGATATTTGGTCCACGACAACCGTTTCAAACCACCAAACCATCTTGAAACACTACCTTAATAGCCAAACTAAACAACCATACAAACTTTGATACGAATAATTTTATCCTGGCATTATTCTTGGTGTCAAATTAATAGAAGTTGTCGTGGAAATGAAGAATTACCGATATCTGATCACATTAGAAATCACTGTAGTAAATTTCCAACTTATCATTTGCTTTTCTTAAGAAAAATCTTGCATTAGAATAGATCAGAAGAATTGATTTAGAATAGATCTAGATTTTTTAGATTCGTTTTTCTTTTCTTAAGAATTTTTTTATTATTTCACTCTGTTTAAAGATCTCCTGAACTTGGCTTTGTTCCACGCACTTCATTCTAAACCCACGTGTCTGACTATGCTGAAAGTGACATTGACTAATCAAAGTGTCACTAACATTGACTAATCATTGACACGTGTCTTCTATTTGCACTTCTAGCTCTTCAGTCAGATATTCTAGAGCTATCAATGCACGTTTATCACCTCTTGCATGAGAGATTGAAAGTATTCACTCTTCGAAGAGATGACCTTCATTTTAAAAATAAAAAATCGGGGGTATAAATATATTTGCTTTCGTCTTCATTGCATAAAAAACGAAAGCACCTCCCCCCCCCCATGTAGTAGAGTTTATTGACAACTTTCAACGCTTATCTCATAGTGACGGAAATCAATAAATTATCAACTGATTTATAAACAATCCAAAAAGCTTATAAAATAGAAGCAATAAATAGTTAATAATTATTTTAATTTACATAATTTCATCTGAAATGATAGTTGATTGATAGAGGATGTTTTAGGACATTTTTTCGATGTTATTTAATACTATGTATGCAATCTAATATCGTGAATAGCGTAATGATGCTGTGGTGATATCTTAAAAAAACCAGAAACAGCCACTGCACATTGGGGATTACTTTTGTCTTGTAATTATGTTAGGCGCTACGGATACAAATATCTCGAGTTTGATTCTGGCACAATTCAATCGCCACATTGGTGACGCCGGACCCCGGCCAACTTGTCGAGAAAAGTTATGACGCTTGCCTCGACAAGGTCATAATGCTCCTCGCAAGGTCATAATGCTTGGTGCTATAAAATCGTTTATCTCTCCATTGACTTACTGGTGGGGGAGTGTTGTGGTGATAACTTAATATACCAATAACCGCCACTGGACATTGGTGTTCACATTCGTCTTTCAGTTATGTTACGGGGTTACGGACCTAAACATCTCGAGTTCGATTCGGGCACAATTCAGTCGCCACAATGTTTTACAAGGTACTTTAAGAAATTAGAGGAACATACCAGATGTGTCTTTTTAAATCATTCGAAATTTCAATAGGACTTAATCGAATGTGTTTAGATGTGTTTGAACTGAATTAGATATGTCTTTCCAAACTGACTGTTGTAAATATTTGAATCAAAACTATAATTCTACTTACAAAATCATGTTTCAAATTTGATATATTTAAGTATCTCAATTTTGAATTATCTAGTTTACTTATTTCTTAAACTATAGATCAACAGTCATGCAAGTTATTGCCAGTATTCTTTCACTTGTTCACAAATATATATAATTTTTTTTCTAGAATCTACGAACAAATGATGGTGAAAATTTTACAGATAACTGAAATATGTCAATGAAACGGACCTAATGTCTCCAGATATTATATATTTGCCCTACATTTTCCTGATAAAAGTCCAGCCCATATTTCCTCAGAGTTGTCTTTATCGTTTACTACATTTATAGAAATTGCTCAATCGATAATATCTTGCACATATTAATAATTTGGAAACAAATATTGACAGTAATATTTCTTATTTCATTTTATAATTTAAAAAAATCGCAGAAATGACTGATTTATGACTGTGAATGACTGAAAAAAATGACAGAAATTACTGAAATGAAATGAAAAAAATCAGAGAAATGACTTTAATGAAAAAACAATCCTAAGAATTAGATAAAGTGAATTAAATATCTAGTTCTAATAGCCATTTAGAATACGGCTTTTGATAATAGTAAAAGGTTTGAACAAGTTTTAAGTTATTGCAAAAATTTAATTTTTTTTAGCTAGGAACAGTTACCATTCGATTTTTAATCACAAATTGCAGACAGATAGAATCATAGCCCTGGTCATGCTGAATTCATGCCTAAATAAATTGTGTTTCATATTGAACATAATGGCTACTATACAGTTTAAGAAATCTGTTATTATTCTAAATCAACATTACTAATTTAATGCTGAAGTTTATAACATCGTGAAATTAAAGAAACTCTAATCATACTAAATTTACAATAGAAAATTCATATTTATATCTATATCAATTGTAAAATTCAAGAAAATTTTCATCATATTGACCAACTCCCATAACACGGTTTAAATTGAAGATTATGCAAATTATAAAATTTAAACTAGTTCATAACATGCTGCCTTCTGTTACTGTTTCATATTCAAAGCTATACCATTTGTAAAATTTAAGAATGTTATCACAATGAACTATTCGCATCATGAAGTCTATGCTAGTGGTATAATTTAAACTAGCTCATATCATATAAGCATTTATGTTATCAATTTCATACTGAAGGCAGCATTCATTGTAAATTTCAATAAAGTTCATATGACTCTTAATTTAGATCATTCAGATCAGATTGAAACTTGTACCAATGATAAAATTCAAAATAGCACTCGTCATGCTGTACTTATGCTATTGTATCATACTGGACCGCATATTGACTTCTAAAATTCAATAAGGCACTTATCTTACTGCACTTATGTTACCAATTTCATGCTAAAGTAAATATTAAATGTAAATTTCAATACCATACTGAATTCGCATCACTCAGTTCAGATTGAAGCCTATGCCAGCTGTAAAATTTTCAATCTTGTTCACATTATATTGCACTCCTTTATTAATTTCATATTGAAAGAAATACCAGTCGAAAAATTCGAGAAAGTTCTCATCATACTTCATTTGCATAGGTTATGCTAATAAAAAAATTAAAGAAAACTTTTTTTTTCGGCTCGTTACCATTGAATAATTTTGAGTGCTTCCTTTCGTCATCACCAACTCATTTGTAACTTTATTTCCTGCACAAAAGAAAAAAATAATGAATTATATTCTAGAAACGAATCCGGATTTTAAGCCATATTTCTATCACTATGAAGTCCAATTACAAACAGCGTTCGTCTTGCTGGAATCATACATTCCTGTTTCATTCTCTTTATCTCACAACAAGCTTTCAGTTTTTGATATTTAACATTTAGAAGCAAAGGATTTCTAGACATTTAAAGGCCATTATAAAAGCCAAAATTTATGCAATTAAATATTCACTCTTTTTATGTGAGATATTACAAAACTTCCTTTGGTGTATTCACAATTTTTTTAAACAAAAAAATGTATATGTTTATTTAAAATGCTTCTGAAACTTTTCAATTTAGAAATGTTCCATTGATTATTTTTTTATTTTACTTTAAATTAAACCATTTGTTATGTGTACAAACAAAAACATATTTGCACATCTTGGTAATGTGTTATTAAGTTGGATTTATAAAGTAAAAGTAAAATGTGCTCTCAATTGTTTGAAAACGATACGGTAATCTTATACTATAATACGAGGAATGGTTGCCAAGTCGAAAATCGCCCCGAATTAATAAACTCCGGTAAACTTGGGGGTCTGGGGTTTTTGGCCACGAGGAATCGATTGGCGCCAGTTTGAAGCGCTACGGTCGAGTAGTTCGGAGTTACAGATAGAATATTTTCAAACTTTATTAGTTCGCCATAATGGCTATAGATGGCAGCACTTAAATTTTCTTTGTCTATTGCCTAATAGGTTTAAAGCGGTAACGTGCAGCCATCTATAGCCAATATGGCGAACTAATAAAGTTTGATGGCCACACGATTATTTTTAAATCACAAAATTAAGGTAAAACAAATATAAAAGAAAAAAATAAGGATAACTTTGATATTTTTACTAAATTTTCTTTTAAAAAAGTACGATTCTAATTCCACTGCTTTTTATTAAGGGAAATTTGTTAATGAAATTTTGAATTTAGGCTCGTTCGTTAACTAAAAAGATTCGTTCTTTTTGATTCATTCAAAATTCCAATTTCCAAATATTCGAATTTCCAAAAAAGCATTTAAGGAACTGATTTCGATTTCAAATCACCGTCAACAAAGTCCGGCATTTCAACATTCATCAGATTTCAAGCTACATTTTCAACATGCAGAACGCACCTCTACATGAAATTCTTCAAGGAGCCGGAATTTTGGAACAACAAGCGATCAACTCAATTCTACCGGCAAATGGACAACTAGAAGATACCGTCATTGTCAGAATGCTTCTCCATTACGCCGAACAAGCTTACCCGACCGTCAAAGTTGCCGTACTTCACCCTGAATTTGTCGCACGCTTCTACGTTACAACAGCGGATGGCGCTTATGAAGGAATGGCTCTTCTCAACGATATCAGCGACCAGAACAAGGCTTCCAACTATCTATACGGCGTTCAACAAGGATTCGACGTGCTACTCATTCCCATTCACAAGAGAGCTCAAATGGATAGAGGCGAGCACTGGATGCTAGGAATTTACGAAGCAAGCTATGGAGAACGTCAACTATTAGTCTGCGATCCAGTCGACAACCCTCTGCCCATCGATGCTGTTTTGAGAAAAATACTGCGACACGTTTTGAATACCGTTGTTACGAATGAAAAGCTGAAAGGATGCATCGTGAAACCTCGCAACGCTTACAACCACCAAGATGACGCGTATTCCTGCGGAGTTTATATCGTCTTTTATGCTCGACAATACCTCTCTCATCGACGCCTTTTCCTGGACAAGAATTTTCAAGAAGCGGATGAACGGAAGCAAATTTACGAATTCGTTGTGAACAGTGACCAATTGAACATGTCGGGACCATCTGAAGCCGCATCTTTCACATCTTCACTAGTGGTTTCACAAATTTTCTTATGGCATGTATTGTTTTGATAAATCACAATTGATAATTTAAATCTTCGAGTTAGCTTCGATACCTGTTTTCTCCGAGCGGAGCTCTGTCACCCGCTGGTGATAAATAATATTAATAATGAGCAGTAATTATTAATACAAGCCGAATATTAAAAGGAGTCGTAACATATATAAAAAGTTAACTTACGTCGAAGAGAAGCCCCTTTTATTATTTATTATGGTATGTCAGCAATGCAATGTAAACACCGATGTACGAAATTTCAGCAGACTCTTTATTCAGCGTTTTTACAGTTGCACTTTGTTCAACACTTCTCTGATTAAGTGAAATTGTATTATCATAAATGCTGATGGCCGGGTCAAATGCTTCGTTCAGTCAGAAGGTGGAAAAGAAATTAAGAAATAGGCATCAATCTAAAAGTTTATAATCGAGAAGGAAAAATATTCTAAATCCCCGGCATTGGTACTTAATTGATTTACTTACTGGAAACAGATTACCTCCAAAAGTATTAATTTACCCAAAAGCTTTTTGCATTATATTAAAGCTTAAAAATTATCGCCTTAATGATATGGATTTTATTTCTATATATTTCTTTACTTCTAATAATTTCTTCAAGTTTAATTAACAATGTTATGATTATTGATTCTATTGTAGATTTGGGTGCCCTTTCGGTTGGCGACAAATTCCAATGATTCAGTGATTATTTCTGATTTCATAATGTGTTGTTTTCAGTGATGTTACTGTTGGGAATACTGTCAGAAAATTCTCTTTGAGCTGAGCTTTGTGTCAAAAAAATTGCCAAAAAGTCAAGGCGCAACAGAAACTTTAATACGATTATTTTAATGTTAAATTTGGTTTGATTGCAGAAAAACTTTCTAAGAGTAATGGTGTTTAGTTAGTTGTTTAGTCTAAGAGTAATGTTGTAAGTTGGTATGAAATTCCAACTCATCCATCAAAATAGCCAATCTGGTAATTTTACTAATATTAAAATTAAGATAAAAATTTACTTTGTTATCATTAATTCGACAATAGGATTTTAGCTTGCGATTATATTTCATAGTACATACACTTTTAATTTCTGCTCACAATAATTTGTTGCAGAATCAATCAATTAAAGTCTTATTTTTAATTTGCATCAAATAAATTCATTTTTCTAAAAATACATTTCATATTAATCGATTAATAACCTAAAAAAGAATTTTGGCAAACAAACTGGTTGTCAAAAGATATAGAAAGTCAAAGTCTATGAATTCATCCTTTTAAAATACGTGCTAAATCTGGAAGTATTATTCTACAAGGGATGCTCAAATGAAAATGTGCGAAACGACATTGTCGTTATAAACGAAGATTTTATTCAAAGTATACACCATAGGTATGAGCACAACTATTCATTGATTAACGAGAAAATGGCTTTCTTATTTCCAGAATTAATATGGTCTTGACGAGACCTAATCCTTCATAGCCTCTTTGAGTTCAACACCTGAGATGAAGCACTTCCTTTTCAGATTTTTTCATGTAACCTAACACATGGAAATTGTAGGGGGACGTGTCCGGGCTGTAGGAAAGATGGTCAAGTTACTCACTTGAACTTGGCAAATTCTACGTGTTTGGCTCTGAAGAGCACGCTATCATGGGGCGAAACCAGACCTTCCGAGAATAGTCCAGGTCTTCAGTTCCTGGCGGACCTGCGTAATCTTCGGAGTGTCTCAAAGTACCCATCGAAATTAATGGTTCCTCGAGAAATTCAACAAGTAGTGGCTATTGGAAGGCGCTCTTTAAAAAAGCCACTGCTATCCTCTGAGTATGCGGGCATGCTCTGATCTAAGTTAGAAACACCAATCGCAACCTTAGATATCTCGCTACGTTTTCCCATTGCGGCACTGGCGAATATGTTATCGGTTACTTTGTTACGACATTTCAAACTTTTTTCATTTAAGCACCCCTTGTATAAAGGAAATTGTAAAAGTATAAAGAAGAAAGTTAGTTAAAAGTTAAAGTTTGTGAAAAATGTGCCAAATTTAAGGGAGTGCAATGGAAAGTCAAGGAACCGAAATAGGCTATTAAAATTGCGTGCTAAATAGTTAAAGTATAATAGCTCGTCAAAATTGTGGTAAGTACAGTAAAAAAGCTAGAACAGCGTCCACCTTTTAAATGTTTCATGTTTCTGTTCAAATCTTTGTGGTTAAGCTTTAATACATAGTCATTTGACGCCTTGCGAGGTTTGCAATATCTCGGTTACGCTCTTGCAACCTAACGCTTTGTTGTCGTTAGCACCACATTCGACCATTTCGTTAAAATGTGTAAATAGACTTTTTTTGGGGGGATATGATTGTATATCAAAGCTGTTCCGTCTTTGTATGGAATTTTCAATTCAATTATCTTTCAATAAATATACCCATATTTAACATTTTTTTTATAGAAGAAAGGAGCAAAGGCTTCTGTCCTTTGCAAGACGACGAGTTTTTGATTCGTTTTCTACGAGCTAGGAAATATGATGTCGAGAAAGCCTTCAACACTTTGAAAAATTATTACATGTTCAAGTCCGAATATTCCGGCATCATTACGGATCTGACTCCCAGAGATCTCAAGAGAGTTTTAGAACTGGAACATGTTTTCGTATCACCAAAAAGAGCGCCAGATGGAGAGGGACTTCTCATTGTATTCATAGGTAAGATGATATTGGATAGGTAAGATTTTATTGATTGACTGATAAAAATGCATTTTGTTTCAATTTGAATATATTTTAATTATAATTATAAAATCACAAAGTTTAGAAGTTTTTTTGGGTATAATTTGATTTTCATGGTGGTCATGATAAACTGTCAAATCGTGTAAGAAAGCAGGAAAAGTAGCCAAACTAAGAACGACCATACACACTTTCACTTTGGTTTCACCGTGGTAATTCTAGCTTAGCATTATTCTTAGCATCATTTAAACAGCTGCCGCCATGGAAATCAAGCTGTACCTTTTTTAAAATATAAAAATATTTAATTGTATTAGTAAACTGAATTGTTATTAGAGGATACTTCAACCTGCAATTATCTCTCCAAACATCCGTACAACATTTACAGGAAGAAGTTTTATCTTCGAAATCAAAGACTCACCAGGTCCATTTTCTATTAATACATTTCCTATTTCAATCTAAACTTCTTACTAATAACAGAGCTTTCGACTGCGTCTTGGATTTTTTTACAAGGCTTTTACATTTTTTTTTACGACTTTTAGAAGCTCTTAATGGGCGGAACCGTAGTGGCATAATGGCACTATTGCTAATTGTTAGATTTTATAGGTACCACTAGGAAGTATTTTCGCGTCAACTTTTGGTGTTAAATTTTTGTTGCTTCTAATATGGACTTAGAATTTCTTTTTACTACTAAGATTTCTTCTTTATCAAAATATAATATGCTAGATCCTTTTATTGTAATGCTTTTATTTTTTCTTGTTCTTTGTATGCGTGGGTGGGGATGTTTGTCGTCCTTCGAGTTGTAATTTTTTTTTTTTTGAATTATTCCAATCTCCATCTTCTTCATTGGAAAATAATATTCAAATCCTTTTCATAAAACTTGGTACATATTGTTACAAATCTGTAAGGTCACTTCTCAGCACAAATAACTGAGTCATTAGAAAGATCATTTTACGATCAGCTATAGTGGATGCTGATCTGCTGTAGTGTCCGTGATCCCAGAGTTTGGCGACGAATTTAGCGACAAAATAATACTGGAATCTTTCAGAATTTTTGTGATACAATCAGAAGAAACCGAAATATGGCAGATTGTTCCAGACATTTCTCCTCTCGTCACCGGGAGTCTTAAACCGAAGTCAAAATTGTATCGAGTCCTCCTCATGGAAAGAGTCCATTTCGAATAGTTGAATCAGTCCAGTACTATGTGGAATGCAAGTGATTGCTGGATTGAGCTGTGGGCCAATTCTTGTGTTTACGGTGGAAACAGCATCGAGTCCTGTGTGGAGCAGCTAGTCGTATGGTATTGAGTCGGCAGCTGGATACAGCTAAAACAAGAAGACTGCGGAGACTTGCAGGTGTCTATAGAGACCGTAGAGTGTAGCTCCTAAGATTCTCTCCTCCTGCTGAATTATGTTTGGCTGCTTTGTGCGCAGTGATTATTATTGCTACCGATAACTACTTGTGGGCTACTATTTGTTATAGTGTACTGCTTTGTTTTGTGTGGGTTTATCGCAGCTGTATATTTGTAGTCTTTCTTTTTAAGAAACGCTGTTGTTGCTTGTAACCAAAGACAGCTTATTTCATCCACCAATAAATCGCAAAAGAACACCAGAATTTCCGTAGTAACAGAATTTCAAAAAATATTGTTTTCCCAAAGTTAATTAAGTTTATATCTGTTTCCTTACTAAATTCCGGATTTGAATTTTACAGGCTCCTTAGATTTCAATGTGTGCACCCTCTATGAAGTATTTGCTGCCAGCTTCATTGGCGCAGAAATAGGATTGGAAACGGACGCTTCTCAAGTTTGTGGTTGTCGCATCGTTCTCGACATGCAAGGAATGTCTTGGAGGAAATTCAAATACTTCATCAAACCTTCATTTCTCCGTTGCTTCGCTAGATGCATACAAGTAGGTATCTGTAAAATTTAAGAATATGGGTTACTTTCTCATCAAAAGCACTAAACATTTGCATTACTCAAAAACACGTGATAGAAATTATTAAATGACTAATTTTGAATTAGCCAGAGGGAAGTCAAATGGTCTTAAATCTAGTTTAGGTGAGTGGGAACTTCTCTTCTCCAGCCAATATGAATGGCAACGTAGCACTGTATGCATTCTCAAAAGAGATGGAAGGTTTATATCGTAAAGTAGATAAAAGATAAACCTAAAGTACATATCGACCTTCATTATAACCACATTTAGCTAGAAAACTTTTAAAATATTCCATTTTTATTCTTAAATCGTACCATATATGCATCTCTTTGAATTATTTTACATAGGGTTGTCCTAAAACATAAAATATGAAATGCCCTGCTGAGGTATATTTTGCAAAATTAAGTTTTATTATCAATTTTCAAAATTAATTAATTCTAAATACTTTTATAATTTTCAAACTGATCCAAACATTGACACCTTTTCTTTGATTTTACCTAAAAACTTTAAATCACATGAATGTGAACAAACTATTATCGTTACGATGACTTTTTTTAATCAATGTTTAATCTCTGTTTCTGAGTGATGCTTGGTTAATTTTCACTTATTTTTAAGACATAGAGAAAGGTAGGTAAGAAAAATTATGCGATTGTTTCCTCATAAGACACACAAACACCAAAGAAACAAGAATACAAACCATCATATAAACATGAAAGGATTTTTGTTGTCATGGTAAAAATAAGGTGGTAAGAAACTGATTGATAAATTTGTGCAAATATTTATGCTGCTTCAAATACGGGGATTAACAGAAAAAAAGAATTTACATGCTGGTTGAAGGATTAGTATGTAAATACATTTGTATCCATCTAGCCATGTTAATCTTCAGTTACCTCGATCATGAATAAATAAATCCATGTTACTTTCAATCTGTGAATAGTCAATAAATGTTTTGTTCAGGATTTTTTTAAAGCTCTACAATTCAAGCTATAAAACATATTTTGAATTTGTTTTTGAAACTCTAAGCTTGAATTATCGTGTTTCATGCAAAAAGACAGATAGATAGTTTATAAATATTTTTTTCTTCAAAATTTGCTAATATCTGCTGTTTTACTGTAAATAATCAAATACTGGATTTAAAAATTTCCTATTTCATATGATTCTGAGGTACACTGTTCACAGAAAAGTATACATGAAGTCATTTTAAAATGGCCTCGTTTTAAACAAGGCACAAGGCATTCCAAAAATCGTTATCTATATGGTTTTAAGAATTTCTATTTTCAACAAAAACAGCCCCACGTGATTCCACAAACCATTGATTTACCAAAAGATAGATACAGGCTTTACGCAATTCTAAATGGTAATGTCTGGAAATATAGACACAGAGGTTTCCAAAACTTGTTGTTTTAGATAAAGATAGGCATACTTAACTCCATAAGATGAATTACAAACACTCATGAAAGTCATTATTTTAGACAAAGATAAATATTAATGATTCTAAAAATTATTGTCTTAGACTATAATAAACATATTAATTCCAAAAGTCGTTTCAGGCAAAGATAGGCAATCATGATTCTAAAATTCATTGTTTTAGACAAAGGCATATAATAATGATTCTAGAAGTTGTTTGTTTAGATAAAGGCAGACACTAATGATTCCAAATGGCGTTTTAAGAATATATGAAAATTATCTAAAAGTTATTAGAGGTTAAGATAGAGGTATGCTTAATTCCAGAAGACATATAGACAAAGACAGAATTTCCTGATTCTAAAAGTCGTTGTTTTAGACAGATACAGTCACGCATCATTCCAAAACTCTTTTTAAGCAAAGATAGGAATTTAAGCCTATGAAGGACAAAAGGAAAAATTTGAAAGTATCTGTTTTTTAATTCTAAAAATATACAATGAAATATCAAATAAAATTCTAAATCATGAAGCATTTTTAAATGCCCGTAACCCGTAAGTATGAAACTATTTCTATGCATGGTTACTGCAGATTCCATCCAGGGATAAACGAAAAGCTAGTAGTTCTTTAAATAAAATAACAGCAAAAATAATTCAAAAGAATACTTTAATTGTTAATGCATTGTTTCACTTTTAGGACGTCCTACCATGTCGGGTAAAAGGCATCCATGCTGTGAACCAACCAGTTTACTTTGATATAGCCTTCAACACAATAAAACCCTTCCTGTCCCAGAAGATAACTGAAAGGGTATGTTAGTGTTACATTGATCTAAACTGTGATACACTAAATGTCTAGTGATAATACCATATATTTTGTCATTATGATTCATATAGAAATACTTATTTAATTCATTTCATATCCTTTTATAAATCTCTATTGATGATGATGATACCGTCTCCGTATTAACACGAAAAGGGGATGTAGTTGCTTCTAAAGGTAAAGAGCTCTGAGCACCAAAAGGAAGAAGTCGGATTTCTAGCTCAAATAAAGAGGACACACATGCGTTTGCGCAATCCTTTGTTACAAGTAGGAGGGGGGCTCTATCACACAGCTCCGAGGCAGAAAACAAGAGAAGAGCAACCATGCTCTAATCAGGGCTCAAACCCAGGAAACTCAGATGGCTAAGAAGACGCGCTATCCCTACGCCAGGACGTCGGCATGAATCTCTACTAACGATAACTACTAAATGTGTATTTGAAGGTTGGCTGTCAACAAAATAGACCGTTTGTCTTACAGCCGCCATATTTGGCTCATATATACCTTGAAAAAGCAGTGGGTGGAGTACCCCACAGAGATTTTTTTAAATTTTCAATTAAAATTTTAATTAATTAAAAAATAAGCTATCGTTTTAAAAATTTTATAAATTGTAATTTTATGATAACAGTTTAACAATTTGCTAAATTTAGCGATTTTTTGAAATAAAATCTTTTTTAACCTTATTTCCTACTATTGGTATTTTCAAAGAGCCTTACTTCTCCTCACAAGAAATAAAAATGCTCTTGCAAATTACATAATTGTAGCATATTTGTTGGGTTCTGTCTAATGTCACTTGGTCATACAAAACCGAATGAGATTTAGTTCTTTTGAATTAAGGCAGAGGTGTGCGCCTTTCGTTGTTAACAAGCACCGTTAAGGTGAAGGTACGACTTTGCTCGAACACACAGGACACAACCCTTTTTAGGAAGCGATCGGACTCATTCATCCATCCGGAAGTCAGAATTTAGATCCAAATCAGAGACCGAATCATCTATGATTCAATACCCCCAGTAGTATAATTTGTTACGGGAACTTGGAGGACTTTGCAGTCACGACCTATTTAACGTGCCCCAACTGCCAATTAGCCGACACGGTGGAGGAGGACAAAACTCGCTACCTTTCGGTTCTGAGACTGAAGCTCTACCAACCAGACTACCACGACCCTCTAGAATTTTTGTAATTCTGGCAAGTCTCGAAGCCATTCTTGTTTTTGAGACACAGAGCTGTGACAATGTTTAATTTTCAGGTATATTAAAAAAATGAGGGGTAGTGGAGAAGTATTTGTTGATAACATATCTTTGTCATAAACAGTCAAATGAAATAAAACTCGGCGAAATCATTTCAGTAATTTCGTTCGAGGGGGATCTTAAATGGTCTTTTCTCATTGTGAGTATGCAGGACGTTATTTTAAAAAATATGAACCATGGTGACTTTGAGATTTCTCTTGAAGTTGAGGAGTGATGGTGGTGGAGATAATCATTCATACCTTGTGGTATCAGCTTTCATAAGAAATAAAAATTGGCGAAATCGATGTCGTGATTGGAGTTGCATTATTAATTCTTTTTGTTTCCCTAATTTTTTTTAAATATTTAGGTGAAGCCAAATGACACCTTTCAAAATCAGTATCGTTCAAACTAGTTTCAGATGCCCTATGTTCGTTAACGACAGTTTCAATATTTTTTTAACATGATCCCTAGCTCATTTTAGTGAAAATTGGAGATTAGTAAATTCTTACTCTCAATATCTGAACTGTAATTTTATAAGTGAGTAGAATTGACAATGTATCATATATTCACATATAATTGTTGTAAATGCAAAAAAATAGAGAGAAAACTGTCATCTTTCCCTCTCTGTTTTTGCCAAGGTTTTTAAAAACTCTGACATTGGTTGATGGTCATGAGCCGTTGAATGAAATAAAACTTGGAAAAATCTTTACAGTCAATTGGCCGGGTATACTTTGGAAGGGTCTTTTTTCTTAGTATTGTGCATAAATTTTTTTAAGATATCCGATAAAAAGGATCGATAGCGTTTTTTATATTTGAAAAAATGATAAGGAAATAAAACTGATACCATTAAAAAGGTAATTTTTGCTAAAAATATTGCAAAGATAATTTTTATGCTATAAGGATTATGTAAAATTTGAATTTCAATTCCCATTGGCAAATCACAAGGATTACTTAACTGGCCAAAGTTAAACCTACTTGCATGCTCGTTTAAACTTTCTGCATAACGTTTATTTTTACCTGTCTTGATTTCTTTTACTCCTTCTTTCCTCTAATTGAATCCAAGCTCCGTCAATATAGTGAGACTTCTTCTAAGCATTTCTTATAATATGTTGTTCCTTTAGGCTCATTTTCATGGGGACGATTATAAGAGCTTGCACCAGCACATCCCTCCAGAGGCACTTCCTGAGGAGCTGGGTGGCCACTTAGGGAGGAAGGACTTCCAAGATTTCCGAACAATGGTGTTGCAGAACACCCCCCTAATAGAGAGGTTAAACACCTACATCTACAATGGCGTGCAATCGAAGCAAACCTGCAGAATTCAAGAAAATTCTAACACAACAACGAGGAACTTGTTCAAAGTGTTAAGTGTGTGAATCAGTTATGATTATAGCATTTAACACCAGGTTGAGATAGAGGGCGTGTGATGTGAAGGTACAAGCAAAATTCCTTAGAACAAAGAATTACACATATTAAATATGGTTGCCACAATCCCTCCACAGTTGCCTCGCAAGGACTTCATGTGCCCCCTTGCTTCTTTTGGACCCGTTTTGCGTGGAATCCAAGCTGTTAGATTTGTGCACAAATCTTGCTAAGCCCGACTTAATTGTAGAACATATCTATGTAATCAAAATATATCTAGTTGGGAAAGCTATCTGAGAAAACATTCGTGTTCCTTTTTAAAATGTTTTTAAAATATTTGTTAAATAAATATTTATTATTCTAAACATATGTTACATGATTTTGCAAATGTATTTTTTATTTGGAATAACCAATTTGTTTTTTCAGAATATTAATTTTTTAGGTTGTTAATATGGAATATTCAAAGCATGAAATTAATTGAATCGATCTTCCTGTGTGAGCAAATTTAGAATTATATATGCCAAGAAATAAAAACAGAGATGAAAGCCCTTTTGTAGGGTAATATCTAAATAAAGCTATTTCTGTTATCTTAGTTTTAAAATTAAGAAAGGATGCGTTTGAATGTTGCCTTGATTAAGCTTGATTTTCATCATAGTAATAAAAATTTCGTATTTTATTTCAAAAAGAATTTTTAATTTTTGGCTTTTGTTTCGTAAAATATGTATATTCTAATTTGCAGAATACTGATGAAATTTGTAAGTTCATTAGCCAGATAACAACTTCCAGACTGGAGTGTACACTTTTGTCTAGGGGTTATGTCATGCGGCTACGGGCCCAATGGATACGAGTTCGAACCTCGAGATTGCACGTTGGTGACCCTGGTTCTGAATTAACAAACACAACCTTCATAGCACCCTCTACCGGTAGCAAAAGTCGCCATAACGCTTGGGGCAATAAAAAAGTTCGTCACCCGCTATAACACCTGGCGCGATAAGATCGTTCGTCACCCGCCAAAAACATGACCTCCAATTCACTAGAGGGGAAGGTATATTTTGATAAGTTCATAAGCCACATCCAGACCGGAGTGTACGCTTTTGTCTAGGGGTTATGTTACACGGCTATGACCCTCAACGTTTCGAGTATGAACCTTAAGAATGCCCAAATTCATGCTTTCCAGCCGCATAAAATAACAAAATAATCATTTAACAACCGAAAAAGTCAATAAACTGTATGAATGAACTGGTCATCAAAAGAGGCTGATTCTTAAATATTTCATGTTGTAAAAGCATCTTAAATTTCATTATAATCAATGAAATAATTCTTTACTTTCTCGTATATGAAGAATAGAGGAAGCGCAATATTCGCCAAAAAAATTGGAATTCAAGGTTTTGATGAATCACCACGGTTTAGTATTTGCCTGTATTCGAAAAACACATTTTTGGAAAATGTCCGTATGTCTGTTTGCGGTAAAGATGATTCAAAAAGTGCTTTGGACTAAACGGATGAAATTTGATTTAGGATCGAATTTGTAAAACTCCATCAAATTTTGAACAAAATCTGTTAAGTGAAAGAATTATTTGCCCTACTGTTCAAATATAAATTAACATGATAATTGCTAAACGAAGAGAGCTGAATAGATAATATTCGGCACACAGATTTATCATCTATAACGTAGAAACCTATCAAATTTTGAACCGAATAAAACAAGGGGTCATCATTTGTCGGTCCATACTTTCAGAAACATTTGTATACTATAATTGAAAAGCGCAATGATTAAAATTCCTGAAATGAGATATGGAGTTTTTGCGACAAGTTCAGTTTTGAATCAAATCTTGTTTCAATGAATCGAGAAAGTACAAATTCGATTTTCGGATACTATTAACCGCACTCCAGGAATTCATCGCAAAAAACACACACCAAGGGTGACGTGGATGATTTGATAAAAATTCTATATTCACGCACAAGTTAATATTTTGTAACCATTCTACTTCAGTTTCAAGCAATGCATTCTCTGACATGACAGGTTTATTAAAGAGTATGCAAAAAAAGTTTCGGGGAGACTGTTCTAGCTGGTTTTAAAAAACATTAGAAACGTTTCAACGCCATTTAAACCAATAAGTTTAAAGAGATTAAGTTTTAAAATTTTAAAATAGTACAAAGTCAGACTTATTTTAACATTTTCAGAAATTATAGCAAAGAAACTTTAAAATTTCCCTCAATTTTTTTTTTTTTTTTGTTAAAATTCGAATTATAATTTTCTTGTATGGGGTGAATTCAAACTAAATCACCTAGCTCCAAGTCATCTGTTACATTCGAATGATGGACTGCCATGAACAGCAAAATGAATACTGTGGCCATTTATTAAATAACCATCATCTAGTTATAAGTCATGCTCTCAAGTATGGTCCACTATCGAGATAATGCAAATATAATAATACCACATTACCTCTACTCTTCGAAAAAAATATAATAGTCTCCTTTATCTATGGATTTTTAATTTCAATTTTGCCCCTCTGGTTTCAAAAAGACTTTCACAGGACCAGGCGTTGTGAAGAAATAAGGCTGGACGATGACCGAATTTCATTATCGTGATATATCGTGTGTACACATATTGATATCTTTCGATATATATAGTGATATCATTATTTATTCATAGACTATTATTAGTCACAAATAGTATCTCTTAACATGCTGGTTGATCAGAACAACTCCAAATAAAAAGAAGTTTCAGTTATATAATAAAAAACATATTTGCTTTCTTTTGTATAAAAATGGTTAGAAAATAATTTGTCTTAACCCCTTTAGTAAAATGTATCAATGCCAAAGCAATGTCTGCATGTTACAATTTATAAAACTATGTTTTTTCAATATAATAATTTTTTTTTAATATTACCGCTTTTTCTTTCATTCTTTATAAAAAAAAATAAACAGAAAGGACATAATAATGTCGTTAACAAATAAATGTAGTTTTAATAAATCATGAATTCAAAACCTGATATCTTTAGAAATCAATTTTTTTATGAATTAGATAATTTTTTATCATCATCTCAATAGTATCATTTTCAGATATAATTAAAACATGCACTAGAATTCTGACAATAGAATTAATCATTCAATAAACTAACTAAAAATAATCCTTCAATAAACTAACTAAAAATAATCCTTCAATAAACTAACTATATTTAATCATTCAATAAACTATCTAAAATTAATCTTTCAATAAACTAACTAAAATTAATCATTCAATTTACTATTTCAGAACTGAAAAAGAGATGAAAAATAGTAATTCCGAAATTAGAAGACATAAATAACAAAAATTATAGAGAGTCAAATTTTCCCAAAATGGTATGCTTAAAGCATGTATTTTTATGTATTAGAGCTTCACAGTATTTACCAAAATTTTAACAAAAATACTATATAGAGGTCAATAAGAATAGAGCAACAAAAATAAACACTAACCGGTGAGCAGAAGAAATTCGAAAAAGCAAATTAAATGTAATTATCAATTCATTGAATCGCGAGTCACCATGTTCTATAATTCATGATCATAAATTCGACAAATCAATATTTTTCGCATGTTGGCATTGAAAAATCGATTTCTAGTAAATAGAATTTTTTTTTCTCCGTAAAGGAAAATTGTTCCAGAATTAGCAAGAAAGTCTAAACTAAATCATATTTAAGAAGCAATTACTTAGAAAAGAAATCTTGTTTAAATTGTCATTCTATTATTGAACCTCAGCAGAATTAAAACAAGAAAATTGCAACAAACATAGAAATGGCAATCATTGAAATGGGTTGTTATTTGTTTCGAATAAGTCATAATGTTCTAGCAATTAGCTATAAAATATTCCAAAACAAATACACGTGTATTTCAACACGTGATATAGCAGTGAACAAATCATGGATTTGTTTGGTTCCAGTGCTATTCAAATCATCCGAGTCTGTGAAAGTTCACTGATTATAGAAAAATTTTGCAATTTATATCATTATTTATCTTTTTAAAGATTTACTTTGAAATTAGGTAAACAAGAAAAGACGTTTCTAGAAATCACATTTAGATCAAATAAAAGCTCTGAATATTATTAAAAAAATAATTCAACAGGATTGTTATAGTTAGAATAATTTTTTTGAAATGTTCAGAACAGAAAAATTATTGAGTTAAATGTCACCAAACTTGATAATAGATTAAAAAAGATCATAAGAATTTCTTTTCCACCAAAAAAAGTTCACAAACTCACCATCAGAGGTAAAATGGCGTTGTATGCAACATTGTTTTTAAAAAATATCGCATGAAGACATCGGTTTAAAATGTTTTTAATCTCTCTGAAACGTGTTACAATACATGCTCAATGTGGTGTCTACCATTTTCAGAAAGCAAGTTAAATCGTATTACTGCGATCTAAAGAGTAGCTTTTAGATTATGAGGAAGAATGTTACGCACATATCAGTGTATAGTATCTTTCAGTTGCACAGAATTGTTTAAATTTTCAATATTAACAGTGTTTTTGAAATAACATACATTGCACATGCTTTGTAACACATTTCAGAAACGAAAATTGAAATGCATTTTAAACTATGTCTTCATGACCTATTTTCTTTAACAATATTACATACAGCGCCAGTTTACCCATGTTATTAAGTTTTTGAACTTTTTTTGGTGAAAAAGAAATTTACATGACCGTTTTAAAACTATTACCAAATTTGATAACATTTGGTTCCGTAGTTTTTCTTTTCTGACCATTTCAAATGGGAACTTTAATTCTAACCTCCCTATAGATTAAAAATAAAATTCGATTACGAAAGAAAGTAAGTAATAATGTGTGGCTAAAGCATTTTTCTGATAACTGAATGTAGGGGGAAAAAATAATTGTTTTTATTGTATCAGTTGCCAATGAAATATATTTGAAAACTTTTAAAATTAAATAATATTTATAATTCATTAGATAGAAGAAAAATTCTTTAATGGAAATTACAAAGAATTTACTAAATGTGTTGTTAAGATTTAAAAATAAAAAGAATTTTCTTGTTATTTGTATTGTGTTATTTGTTGTTAACAAGTAATTACTACAAATAAAATTGATAAAATCATTGTAATTGATAAAAAAGTTATATAGTTTAATATTATCATTGTAATTGATAAAAAAAGTTATATAGTTTAATATTTTCAAATCTAACAATTAGCAGTTGTGCGATGTTTTAATTATTCTATCGATTGTTTCAGATTATTCTCAGTTAAAAAATATCTTAGAACACAGAATTTTAATTCATATAGTTATCAGTGTTTCGTTTAAAGTTGAGGAATTTCTAAATTACTTCCTCGCAGAGAAGGTGCATAAAATAGCTCTCCTTCCCTAAATTAACAATTATTTTTTATTAATTACTGTTTTATTTCCTATTTTAAGTTCTGCCTCAATTTTTTAGAATTATATGAAGTCTGAAGCCATTAAATTCAATCATAATTAAGGCTGTATCCGATTACTAGTATAAACATTTACAAGGCATTTATATATTTATATTGCCTATATATACAGCACCGTTTCCCAACCTTTTTTGGCCAAGGCACACTTGTCGCGGGGAAAAAAAATCACAAGGCACACCACCATTAGAAAATGTTAAAAAATTAACTCTGTGCCTATATTGACTATAATAAAGTAATTATCTTGAATAGGAATCAAATAAGCACAAAGAAAGTATTTTATAATTACTTTATTATGAAATATTAAGTAAACAGAATAGTGAAAAATTATAAAATACTTGCAGTGCGAAACCTGGGCCTGTTTGGCTGAACACAAAGCTGATATTCTGGCTGGAATCGAAGAAAGACACACACGTAGCTCTTCGTCAACAGTTCTCAGTCTCTCTCTGTATTTGGTTTTCATAGCAATCATGCTTGAAAAGCTAATCTCACACAGATATGTAGTGGAAAAGGGAGCAATGTCAAAATAGCTTTGTTTGCCAGAAGAGGGAACTCCTTGGCAGTATCCAACCAAAAACTGTCCAAAGGTAGATCAGCAAATCTTAGCTTGCAACCACGATTTTGTCTCAGTTCAATTAGTTCCTCCTGATCCTGTAAAGTCATTTCCTTTCCAACAACTGATGCTGAACTATAAGGGTCCCTAACCCAGTCAAGGCATTCAGTGGAGACTGAAGAGGAATAAAATGACAACTTCTCCTCAAGAGTTTTTAAATGCTTGACTATTATCTCACACAGTGCAGCAGTGTGAACACATTGCCATTGCATGGTGAGTGTGAACATTTCAAGATTGCCACTTTCCACGTGTTGATGCCAGAGTTGCACCTTTGAACGGAATCCCTTTATTTTATCTGTACTTGTAAGCAGGTTTTCATTTCGGCCTTGCATTCGGGCGTTCAATTCATTCAGATGATGAAATATATCTGCCAGGAATGCCAGCCTTGCACACCACTCATCACTTGCAAGCTGCTTTGCGTAATCTGACCCCTCATTTGTCAGAAACACTTAAAGTTCCTCTCGCAGCTCATACACACGAACCAAAACCTTGCCACGCGACAACCACTGGACCTCCGTATGAAACAGCAAGGTTTTTGCTTTGCTCTCATCTCCTCACACAAAGCTGCAAATATGCGACTTTTCATGGGTCGTGACTTTACAATGTTTACCATGCGCACAACATCATCCAACACATGAACTAAGGCTGATGGTAAAGTCTTGCCTACGAGGGCCTCGCAGTGTAAAAAACAATGCGTAATAATCACATCTGCATTTCTTTCCTTCACTCTGCTTACAAAGCCTTTGGTGCGCCCGACCATGGCTGCAGCTCCATCGGTGCAGACACTTGTGCAGTTTTCCCACTTAAGTCCTCCTTGTTCAAGGTATTCTGATGTGACCCGAAAAATTTCTTCTCCTGTTGTTTTTTCTGGCAATACCTTGCAAAAAAGAAGCTTTCTCTAATTGCATCACCATCAACAAAACGCACATTAGCTAAGAGTTGAGCATGTCCACTGATATCAGTAGACTCGTCAAGTTGCAATGCAAATTTCTCACTGATACGGATCTTTTCCAAAACCACACTTTCGATGTCTGCAGACATGTCATTAATACGTCTGGAAATTGTGTTGTTTGAGAAAGGGACTTTGGCTATTTTCTTTGCTGCTTCAGGTCCGAGCAACTCCTCTACAATAGCTTTGCAGGCAGGAAGTATTAATGTCTCTGCCACAGTGTGCGATTTTTTTGTCTTGGCTATAAGTTGAGCAACTTGATAGCTAGCTTTAAGAGCTCTTTCATTTACCTTTTTTGTTTTTCTCATAAAAGTTGCCTGTTTCTCCATGTTGTCACGCAGGCGAACAAAATAGTCCACATTCTTGTTTTGAAGCAAAGGGTGTTTCGTTTGGAGATGGCGTTTAAGTTTGCTTGGGACCATAGCACTGTTAGCTAGCTTTTCACCACACACCACGCACAGTGGAGTTGGTTTGTGTTCATCTCCAGTGAAAGTAAATTCAACTGAAATATAGCTTTCGCTATATTGCCTTGTGCCAGAGAATTTAACCATCTTTGCTTTCTTTTGACCCCCACTTATACTCGGGCTCTCATCTGGCTCCAGATTTTGTTCAGAGTCCAGTTCTTTCCTTTTCAAAAACTTGTCCATCACTGCAGTATCAGTGTCTCTCTCCTCGCAGCAGCCGTTGTCTCTCTGACACTGTGTGAGGCGTCTGCCTGCGTCTCATGGGGGCGGACACACGGTGGACACTTGTCAAGATTGGCAGGGGGAGGAGTGACAGGGGGAGGAGTTATAGCACTGCACAGCGCCGTGACCCCCTATGACACTGACGGGGGGGTGACGGGAGGAGTTATAGCGCTGCACAGCGCCGTGACCACCTATGACACCGGCAGGGGGGAGGGGGAGTGACGGGAGGAGTTATTGCGGGCGAACAGCACCGTGATACCCAGACCCGGTGGCACACCGCGGTGCTTCAGACGGCACACTGGTATGCCGCGGAACAGCGGTTGGGAACCACTGATATACAGGGCATCAGATAAGCCCTGATTTCAAAATTAAATATCTCTACAACAAAGATCGATAGAATTATGCGATAAACTGTACGTTTATTAGCAAAACTGTAAAAATGCTGTTCAAAAGTTTAGAAAATTTAGCTACGAAAATCATTAACAGATGGCGCTCTAATCACAATGCCCATAGATGCTTTCAGTGTGACGTCAAAAATGAAAAATGACTCCCGATCTGACTCCTCGTGACTTCTTTCTTTGGGAAGCATTGAAAGACACTGTCTGTTGAAACAATCCCGCCACATTAGAAGATCTTGAATCGTTGATTGGGGTTGCATGCGAATCCATTTCCTTTGAGACATTGCAAGACGTGATATCAAATTTCATAGTTCGATTACGCCACCTTACGGTGAACATTTTGAAAAAATTGTATTTTGATTGCAAACACCGCATCACTTTATTGTTTTTTTTTAAGATTCCTTTTAGAGAAAGAGTTTTCAGAGCCGAACGCCATCTATTAACGATTTTGTAACTAAATTTTCTAAACTTCGAGTACTATTTTTACAGTTTGGCTAATAAACGTACAGTTTACTACATAATACCATCAATCTTTGTTGTAGAAATATTTAATTTTGAAATCAGGGCTTATTCGCTGATCACCCTGTATATGTGGTGTATTATAGTATGCCGGAGTTTTAGCCTAGGGGTAGTGCGTCTTTCGCATGATCTGCTCATCCTGGTTCGGGCATGGTGGTTCCTTAAAGAGGGAAAAAGTTTCCCCCCCCCACTGCAAAAGCAAATTCAGAGTTTTTCCTAACGTAAATTAGCCAAATGATTCTTCCAGATAACATGAAAATAAGGAATACAAATAAGGCTGAACAATTCGATGTTTATAGAAATTTATCACATAAGGCGTTTATATTTCGTAAATTAAATTTGCTAAATACTTAAAGTTTGTTTACATTTTGTATAAGAACTTAATATCATTATTATAGTAATATTCTAGATTAAAGCACAATTATTCATGTTCTATATTTTTAATAATATTACCCTTTTAGTTGTATACCTTACTAAAATAAACGAAATGATTAGTAAATATTCGTAATTTATTCATTTTATAATTATCCGCAAAGAAAAATTATTCATAACCGTGAACCTAAAGTTGTTGCCAGGGAAAATTTTAGCAACACTTTCTATTTTCCCCTTTAATTTTACATTTTTTTTCTTCAAAAATAGGCAGCTTTGGGCTGCAGCGCCGTCTATTATTTTATAAAGTACTTATAACTATTATACTTTGGGATTTTGTGCAAAGCAAACATAATTCAAAACTGTTTAAGAAAAGATATAAGGTATATGTTTGCTGATTTTTCAATAGAAAAAAAAAAACGTAAAAGCAGTAAGGTGGATAAAAAATACAAATAAAAAACCAACTAATTGCTTGAGCATAAATCATTTATCTATTTTTATAAAATAAAAATCCGTTTATTTGAGCCTTATACAATTCCACACACCTTGATAGATTTAATTGATGTTTGACATGATATTTAGAAATTTTTTAGATCCATGATATTTAGAAAAATTAACTTATTCTTAAGAAGTTTCTTCGCACCTCTAAAGAAGGTTAATATGTGTTTTCCCCATTCTGAAACTTATCCCAGAACAAAAATCATTTTTTACATCTTCTTAAAAATTTTCAAACAATTAGACTTTCAATAATTCTATGTTCAATTTTGTCAAAATAATTTTTGATTTTTAATCACTGCTTCAATGTTACTTTTTAAAATCTAAATGCTATATTACATTACATCTACTACTTGCGATTTTTCGCAATGAATTGTTGTGCATACCTTTGACACATTGGCGAACAATATATAGTTATAAAATATTAGCGGAGAAATAGTTTTTTTTTTAGTGAATCTATTAAGTGATGCTTGGCGATACTTTTATCGATTAATCTAAGGCATGTAGCAATGTGCGTTATAGAGGCGTTGTTTCCAAGAGATTGAAGCAAAATCTGATATAGATCTACAGTTGCCAATACCAATACATTTGAACATTTAAAATATTTAAACTGTTGCATTTTCTTAGCTATCATATTTACATGCATTTGAAATTGCTGACTCAGAAAGTCAGTTCCTCAATATATTTGATTTTAAATTGAACGTGCATCTTTATTTTAGACAAGCTGGTACCAGTGTGTTTGCCTTTGAAAAAAATATTATTAAGTACAATCAATCAATAGTTGTGTAATGTTTTATCGAAATAGGGGAATTAAATGAACCAAATTAGGGTGAACTGTACGACAGAATATAAAATATGAACAAACAAATATTCATTTTTATATATTAAATTTGTGTATTCTTTTAGGATTTTAAAGCTTGGTGTTCTTTTAGAATGGTAATAAAAGAAACTATTTATTGTGTCTCGTGACTCTTTTAATATTCGTTCAGAATTCTCAAATTACATTTTAAAAAAGGTGATTAAAATATTTTCTTTTAAAATTGATTAAACATAGAAAGCATATTTATACCAAAAAATCGTTAATATAGTTCAGACGATAATTTTTGAAAATTAAGATGGTGCAAAATTATTTGTATTGCAGTATTTTGGTAGTTACTGCTAAAAACGCTAAAATTTAGTTAAAATTTAAAAGCCTCAGAGTTGGTCTCCCCAAAACTTTTTCATATAATCTGTAATAAAGTTACGTCTGAGAATGACTTGTATGACATTTGTGTATAATACATCACTGTACTTTGTCCGAATGTTCAAGCTTCAATGTTCAGCGCATGCGAATTTTTTCAAATGTCTTCAAATTCTTTATCAACCTTACTTGGTAAAATCCCTCATGTTAATCTTTTTCATTTTTTAAAATCCATGAAGTTTTATTCCCTCATTTAAAATATGCTTGTTTCTTTAAAAATATCTTTTATAACTTCTCTTAGTAAAATTTCATACTCTCATATTGTTATGATTTTAATTCACTGATTAGCTAAGCATATTCAACATCTTGGCTTTGGTGCCATTAAACACCAAATCAAACACCAAATTCCATCCGTCTTCCGTAATCTTTGTTACAAACCAAATGCCAAGCATGGGCTTTTCGAAATTAGGGAGATATAAAACGTGGAGTTTTGAGATAATCTCGAATTCGAATATTTTGATGAATGAATATAACATTTTTTTCCTTGTATATTTCATGTATGAAAATTTTTTAAAAAATAAAAGGAAGTTTCTTTCATACAGCGATTAATATATATAAAATATTACTAAATTGGTAAAAGCAAACAAAGCTCTACGTCCTGAGCAATAGCAAATAAACGAAATAAATTGTCCAGGCTGATCGCAATTACGCAGACCTAGAATAACATCCAGCTTAATTAATCATAATAATATTTTTAGTTACTGATTTTTATATAAAATAATTAATATAAGACCTTGATTTTTTTTAAGTCTATCTGCATGACAAACGACAGCTTCTTCTGCTTATAACATATGCGGTCCTTTTTTTAACTATTTTCTTAACCAACACCATATCTAAAAGATTCATTTTCTCACCAATCCTTTTTTTATCATTAAAGCAATAAAATGTACATGATCGTTCTCGATCTTTATGTTTTTCTTCCAAGAATGGTAAATAAGCAAGAATCCCAAAGCAATCTATCTCAGTTTAGCATAGTCTTTATATTATTTAACTATAATATCTAATTAACTAGTTCTTAGCCAGTCGGTAACTAAAGGTCTCAAGGTCAACTTGTTGTGGTCTCATTAGTGATAAAAAAGTTTCTTTACTTGCATATCATTAAATTTTTTACGCATTCTGATGATTCGTTTCTCTTTAAATCAAAATTCCACGAAATTATAGCAACTAGTGGAAGTGGTCTCAACTAATAATTCTTTTAAGACTTTATCTCAATGAACGTATTTCATGGAACAGGCATATAATATAGACTCCTAATATTAGTTGGTTTACCTAACTATTATCGGTTTGAAACTAACCTTTTTAATGAGTCTATCGAGAGATTCTTGGCGAGTTAGTTGGCGATTAAACCCTGGCATGCCATTTACAGAATACGAAGATAGAATTTGTATTTTAGACACGTTTTTACCATCTGTCTGAAACAAAATAAATTGATCCAGAATAACACCTGCTGTCACAAAATCCCATACTGAATTCGATATAATTAAGTTATGCGTTTTTCACTTATCACAGCGATTCTCAACATGTGAGGCACCCCTCCCCCTCCAGAGCTCCTAGAGGGGAGGCACGAGAATATCCAAGAGGAGATATTATTTTAAAAACTGATTAACTGACTGAAAGAAAAGCACACAAACACATAGAAAACCAAATACATTTCGACATATTTAATATCTTATTAAAGTAATTATTAAAGTAACTTATTAAATAACTTATTAAAATAATTTGCTAAATTGAAAACTGGGTCACGAATACTGAAAGGCTGAGAAACGCTGACTTATCAGTTTAACATGTTTCTGAAAATAGGGACCTTCTTTTCAACTAGTTGTTGGATTGGATTCAGAATTTGATAGGCCTCTGTACTTTAGATTCTAAATATATGTGCCAAACGTTATGGATCTATCTCTTTTCGTTTTGTTATTATCAACTTATATTCCTACAGCAAAGCAGACAGACTTCTTCTGAACGAGTTTTGCTTAACATTTGATAAAAATCTATAAACTTAGCATAACGATTCTCTACCCAATTTCCTCCGTTTAATTCAAAATGCTTTTGAGTTATCGCTGTAACAGACAGATGAACATTTTCAAATATCATGTTTTTCAAACTCAAGAAGTGGAGATTCGTCAAACTCTCGAGTTCTAATTTTTCGACGTTTTCTATATTGTCTTTATGAGAAAGTAAGAGAGATCTTAATGGTGTCTGCAGATTTATAAGTATCAATATTATAAAGAGAAATCAAATGAAAAGTAACAGATGGAAATAAAGTAAATAAACTACTTTTTTATTTTAAAAGTAATTGCCATAGCTAATAATAAATTTATACTAATGTAAGACAAGATGGTCAATACATTCTTGGAAAAAAGTTTACGGTTGACAACTGAATCCTGGTCTGTATCTTTTCATCAAAATATTGAGGCTGGACTTATACTTTCAGTTACAAAACTTCAATGAATAAGATGGGCAATTCTATAATTTAGGGTCACGCATATCTCTCTTCGGAGTTTGAAAAATATGGAAATAGTAAGAAGAGATATCTGTACTGTACGGAGTATGTGTAACGGATTTTCCGATAGCTTTTATTTCTTTCAAACCTAAACACATGTGACATGCTTATTCGTAATTCTCCTTCTCTGGTTCCCATAGTGATGTCGGGTGCACACACGACTCACTGTCTTCATTTCAAGCGCGTCTAATAAAAGGACAGAACGGTGAAGATTGACTCCATACCTTTCTGATTCCCAATAGAAGACACTTTTATTCACGAACATTCTGACGTTACCAACAACTTCTACGATATACTCAATATATAGCCTGTCTCGTTTCCATTTGACTGCCGAGTATAATTGAAGTTCAAGATAAATTCTAAAAAAGAATCAAAATCGCAAAACAAAAAAATACAAATTAGCATTCAAATTAAATTGCTTTTAAAAAAGCATCATTGTATTAAAATATATCAATTTCTCAATATCCGAAAGTTAAATAACTCAATCACACAGTAAATGAAGCAAAATGAATATAGATTTAAAGAAAAACAAAACATCAAAATCAAAGACAGAATTAAAACTAGGCAGACAAGACAAATGTCTAGACATGTTAAGTTCAGGAGAGACCACAAGCAGGTGGGTTAAAAAATTTATTTTCTTCATTGCCAAATGAATACGTTTGTAAAACATTTTATGAATGGTGAAATATTAGGAAAAGATTAATATTCTGTCAAGTAAAATTGATCAGTTTTTAATAGTTTAATTACGTTTCTTAATTTAGTTATCAAAGTACATGTTCGCTTAACAAACATAATTCTTTCTCGAATCTTATTCAAAATACGAAATACCTGTTGAGCGAAATAATTTTTGCCATGTAAGATAAAACATTACGTTCCGTGTCGAAACAATTGCTCAAACTAATGCCATTTAATATTTATAACTAGCCGCCTTTGGCGACCAGCTGGTTCGCCATGAGTAATTCGTTCTAAAATTTTCAATTAAATCACATATTCATTAGCCTTGAAGTAATTCCGGGCATGTATTGGCCTGAAATTAATATTTTCTTTAAGATGATGGACGGAAAGTTCTAAAAGTACACCTTTTCCTAATAATATTCTTTAATTTTATAAATCAGTCAGTTTGAGCCATCGGGTTCAAAATATTAAAAAAATATTAATTAATATTATATATGCTTCGAAAATATTAAAAAAAAATTCAATGGTGTTGCCAAAATATTAAATATGTTTTTTAAAGAAAGCGAGAAAGGGAAAAAAAGTATTAAATTAATGATACAGATATTGCAAACGATTACATAAATATGCCATTAAGTCGGGATTTCAATGCATATCCTGTCTAAATTCAATCAGGTTTACCGTAAACAAAGAAGATTTGTTGAATTAATGATGTAGATATTGCTTTGCTTTGCATTTATTTTTTAAAGAAAATATAACATTTTATATTTATTTTATTTTATCCAGTCACGTGCTGGCAGTTGCATTTCTGTAGATTTATTTTGCGATGATATTTTTTTTATTTGAACTTCCGGCATTGTTTTCTTTTATTTTATCCAGTCACGTGATAAAAAAACATAGTTAAAATATTTCTTTAAAAATTCGTTAAAAATAGTAGCTTAAGTTATACATTAAAAACACTGATACCGTTAGAAAGCTAATTTTCTTAATCTTTAAATTGATATAAAAATCATGTTTGTGCAATTATATTTTCGGAAGTTATGGCGGAAAAATGTCAAAATTTCGCTTAAATTTTAATTAATTCAAATTCTAATTAAAAATTCGAAAAAAGGGCTCCGAGTTGCACATTCCGGACCTCCAAGGTATACATGTACCAAATTTGGTAGCTGTAGGTCCAACGGTCTGGCCTGTAGAGCGCCAACACACACACACACGCACATACACACACACTCACATTGAGCTTTATTATAAGTATAGATATAGATATAGATGTTTTTTTAAAGAAAGCGAGAAAGGAAAAAAGTATTGAATTAATGATACAGATATTGCAAACGATTACATAAATATGCCATTAAATCGGAATTTCAATGCATATCCTGTCTAAATTCAATCAGGTTTACCGTAAATAAAGAAGATTTATTGAGTTAATGATATAGATATTGCAAACGATTGTAGAAACCTTTGCTTTGCATTTATTTTTTACAGAAAATATTGCATTTTATATTTCTTTTATTTTATCCAGTCACGTGTTGAAAGTTGCATTTCTGTAGATTTATTTTGCGATGATAATTTTTTTTCTTTGAACTTCCGGCATTATTTTATTTTATCTAGTCACGTGCTAAAAAAACATGGATAAAATATTTCTTTAAAAATTCGTTAAAAATAGACGCTTAAGTTATACATTAAAACACTGATACCATTAGAAGGCTAATTTTTTAATCTTTCAATGGATGTAAAAATCATGTTTATGCGATAATATTTTTGGAAGTTATAGCGGAAAAATGTCTAAATTTCGCTTAAATTTAATTAATTCAAATTCTAATTAAAAATTTGAAAAAAGGGCTCCAAGGTGCACATTCCCGACCTCCAAGGTATACACGTACCAAATTTGGTAGCTGTAGGTCCAACGGTCTGGCCTGTAGAGCGCCAACACACACACACACACACACTGAGCTTTATTATAAGTATAGATGTGTTTTGCCTTTTTCATAAGAAAATTGACTAAATACTTTTAGATTCTGTCTTTAAGCTTTATTCCTTTAACTTCTGTTTATATTTAAAATTTCCACTTCATTACATGATAGTAGAACTGTGCACATAGAAAAATGCTTTAATATTGTCGTAACACACATGAATTAAATTAAGCAAAGAAAACTATCGCTGTAAAATAAAATATTTTTTAACTTGATTAAAAATAGTAAAAAAACATTATTTCACAATTTACAATTTGCAGATAATATTAATTATAAATATTAACATGCTAAAAGTGAAGTAATTTTTTTTCCTTTGCATTTTAGATATAATGTCTGTTGGTATCAGAGTTGGTAAAAAAATTTCCATTTCAATCTAGGGAAATATTTTCAAACGTGGAAACACACATGTGACCGAAATAAGAAAGATTTCAAAATGATAAAAGTTGGTGTGATTTTTTGCATGCTAAACACATGTTAAAAAGACATCATTAAGTTTTTTTAAACAAAATTATGAGGTACGCTTGCCTTATTAAAATTTTCCTGCACACGTTTGTTCTTTTAACGTCTCATTTTTCATCCATACAAGCTTGGATATTTCAATATTTTTGGCAAGTGAGGCAAGTTTGGCAATATTTTTGGCAATTTTTGGCAATTATTCCTTTTGCAAACTTAATTTTATGTAACAGGCGGCTATAAGCATAAAATCAAAAACAGATTTTTGCGAGACTAAACAAAGTGTATTAGTAGACAAAACAAATTGGGTTTTTCTTGGCCCAAATTATTTCCTCAACTGATTATGTAACATAAATTTGCATTTATTTATGTTGGTTAAGAACAAAATTATTCATAATTTATTTTCTTATTATTACATGAAAAGGAATATCAAATGTTTTATTTGTTTAAAACAACTGTTCTTAGCCAAAATTTATTTCTTTGGCAATCAGTTAACTTGCGCTCTTTAGTTTCAATAGTAATCTTGTAGATTCAGTTGTAAATGCTTACACAAGTTTTACTATACTGAGTTTTCACCATGCTTCTAGGATATGACGTTTATCCAAATTATCAAGTGAGTTTTTCATTCGTATTTTCGCAAATTTTTGATATTTTTCTCTTTTAAGAAATAGTTCAAAATTCTAAAAGAAAGATTTGGCAAAACTTGAAGAGTTTGTTGAATTTTTACCAATTCCATCTCTTTTCTTTTATAAATTATCAGGTTAATTATCTCTAAACAATTCTATTATTTAAAGAAATATGCTTGTTATTTTTATACATTTCTTAAAACGTATTTATAATAGAAAGTTGATATACTTAGTAGATATGCTCCATTTTTTTCGGGATTAAAATCTTGCATTATAACATTTTATATTTCCTTTTTAACTTTCATACGTTTAAAACTTGTGTTATAAATTTAAAATTTAATATTATAAATGTAACATTAAATATTACAAATTAAAACATTTTACGTATAAAATGGTACATAATACAAAATTTTTATCGAGTCACAATGTTGATATAAAAGAGAAACAAAAAAATAAAGATAGAGTGGCTGTAAGTCAGAGATAGGTAGATTTTTCCTGATTGCGAGCTACATCTAATTTATTACAACTGATTGATGATTACTTAGAATTAAGTGCAAGGTTAACAGTTAGCAATTATATACCGAGATACATATTCCGTATAATCTCGGTACGTATCACGCAAAATTTCGGTGCATATTTCATATTATAAATACGGAATATGCACTTACCTACATATAAACACGGAAAATGTATTTTCCTACACATAAATACGGAATATGTATTTATGTACTTACCTTAACTTACAAACATAATCATAGCAATTCACAAATGTAATAACAACGGCCACAAAATGATAATATCAAATGGCGCATTTAATATCGAACGATTAAAAATACTTTTAAAAATAAATCAGTTTCATCTAAAGTTAGTTCTCGTAATAGACTTAGAGACCTAATGTCTGCCCATCTTGGATATATCTGCATATAATTATTAACAACTAATCATACACTGGATTCTAAGTTGTCGTCTGTGGGATAGGAATGATATGTTGTCTTAATTATAATCAGCGTTGAAAATGCCAATTCACACATGTAGGTAGAGCCAATGAAAGATTTCAAATAATGGGCAACTTTTTTTGTTCATGTGTTGTCTAAGCCGTATATTCCAATCGATTGCTTAAGTTAATAGGTTATGAAAAACCTATTCGCCAGTCTATAGCGTCTGTGTTCCATAAATACATTTCTTTTATTATGCGTTTCTTAGATCTTAATAAAAGCGAGCACCCAAAAATGCTTTGGTGGTCCACCTGTCGATCATTATCGACAATGCTCTTCTCCTATTCTAAGTCTTAAAGTTGACTAGCCTATGAGTACCTATTAATTTTCGTATTCCTGAATTATGCGAGATAAATCTTCTACAGACTTAATAACAATTGACAGAAAAATTGCACAAACCAAAATTGCTATCGTTGGGAAGGTCAAATTTTTTGCAAAAAAAAAAGTTTCGCAATTTTTTTTCGTAATAACTTGCTCCGATAGTTTTGCGCGCGTATAGGCAAAATATTTGTTAGTACCTCACAGTCTTAAGCCACTGCTGTCGTTGAACTACTGTTCCTTTTGCACACAAGAAATTTACTTTTCTGGCCTTTGTTACGTCAACTGATTTCTACCTATTAGTTACTGTTAAATCACTGTTCTGAAACCATTGAACATTTGTCAAACATACATACTTTAAAAAAAATAGAAATTAATTTTTTAAAAACATGTAGAATATTTCAAAGTTAACGTAAATTTTTTCTTCCGATTTTTCTGAGGAAAAAAAAGGCGAAATATTGATTAGTTGCTCACAGCTTAAAGCCCTTGCTGTCGTTGAACAGCTATTTCTTGTACACACTAGAGCTTTACTTTTCTGGACTTTGCTAGAGCAATTGGTTTTATCTATTAATTACTACTAAATAGTAATTTTGAGACTATTAAACATTTGGCAAACATATATTCATAAAAATAACTGAGACTTATTTTTAAAAATTTAGAAAAATTCAAACTTTACGTTAGTTTTATTTATTTATTAAATTCATAATGATTTTTAAAAATACTGGGCCATAATGAAATTGTAATCATTGAAACAGTCAACATTTGAATTTTGAGGTGATTAAAAATATAACTCCTAACATATCTTTGATATATATAAGAAAAATATTTCAAAGCAATTTGCCTTGAAGTTATTGTAGGAACAAAAAGGGAATTCTTATTCAATTAATTGGGTGCTGAAATAAAACTTCAATTTTGAAAAGTTCAATCATTTTTCTCTTGTTTTAAACAATAAGTGCGCAAAACTTGGTTGAATTAGAGCCACTAGATCAGGAGGAGATATGGAGCATACTGATATGTATACATATTCACCATTATATTTTTAATAAAGTAGAAATTTTCATAGCAATAAATTTGTTACCTTTTTGGCGTCTATTATCCAAAGCATCTGTTTGTACATAAAGCAATTTTGATCAAAATTTCAGAATATCGGAGATTAGAAATTGATGAATGAGATTTAGGATCTAAGATTCAATAAATTATGTAATTATTGGTTTGATTTGCAGATAAAAATGTGTATTTAGGATTTTCATAGATTTTTATCAAAAAATAAGTAATTAAAAATATAAGTAAAAATGAATTAGGAAATAAAATATTGAATAAAGAATTTTTAATTTTTTTTAGACAGCTCAGCTTAGTTTTGTTGTTGTTGCCACATTGCTAATATAAATGGTTATGATGTAGCTTAAAAAGCAGAGTATTTGAAATTGTGAAGAGCACTATTCTGATGTTGTTGCCAGCATGGATTTTCAAGATAAATGGGTGAAAGGCCTCACTTCTTCCATGATAAAGAAGGCAGAATTAGAGCTGAATGAAAACCCTGAAACGAGAACTGAAACTCTGGAGAAATTGAGGCACCTGGTTAAGGGTAAGCCAATACATTATCAACTTTCAATCAATAATGTTTAATTTTTACTGAATACTTCAAATAAATAATACACAGAAAAAATAAGATAAAAAAAAGGATACTGGATGAAATAAAATTTAATTTTTATGCTTATGAAATTATCTGTTCACCATTTAAGCATAATTAACTGAATATTTAAATTAACAATCTTACAGCAGTAAATTTAAAGTCAGATTTATGTATTAGCAAATTCATGAATGAAAATTATGTCATTTGTTTTTGTTGTGTGTGTTGTTGTTTCTTCTGTCACTTGCCATTGAACAAGCCTGCTGTTCGAAGACAGCGATTTAAACCGATAGGGTACATATCTTAATTTTTTTCCCTAGCGCCTTCTAGGGCCAAGAGGACGACTTTGCCACTCACTCGACACAGGACTTTTTATTGACTGACTGACTTCATTCATCATTTTCATTAACTCATTCACAAATTTTAATTTAGACCTGAATCGGAAAACGATTACCTCTGAACCAGTACCCCCAGGGGTATTACTCTCGACATGGAGGACTTTATGACCATGACAGATTTATATGTGAATCAGTCGCCACCACACAGGAGGAATCTTCGACTTGTGGGTTCGAACTCGCAACTTAACGAGCAAAAATCCAACTCTCTACCAACCAGGATATCCCGGCCCTCACGTGTTTTTTGTCAACCTTTAAACCTTCCATTTATGATCATCCTTACAAATCTTAAGAATAGCATCTAAGCATCTAAAGAGTTAGCACAAGTTAGCATCTAAAGAATATTTTCTTACCCACTGCATAAAAGGACTGATTCTCTGTTGGTCCGTAGTTTTTCTTGGGTACATTTCTGCAATTATGTCTGCCCGTGATGATAACTCTAATGTGCTTTGAGGTAGACACATGAAATTCGGCTATGGTTTTCACACCCCAAAAACTCATTTTGTAGATTTTTGTTGATCTTTATCAAATTTTGAAAGAAAAGCATTCAAAGGCTATATTTTATTTCGTTGTTCAAGCACAAGTAAACCCCAAAAGTGCAAAACGTAAAGAAATATATTGATAAATTGTGGCTCAAAAGCTTTGCATCTAAAATGTGTTATCAAATTTTAAATCAAACCTATCAAACAATTGATTGTCTTTTGTTCTACAATCGTGCTTACAAATGATATAATTACAAAATGTAAAGATGTAGGTTTATAAAATATAGATTCTAATAAAATTTTTGATTAAATTTGTCAAAGGAATGACCTTCTGTCGGTTCATGCATGCAAAAGATATAACTCAAAAATGTAAAGATTTAAATAAATGAAGAAAATTGCCTATGTGATCTTGTGGATACTATTACAATTCTTTATCAAATTTTGATTTCAATCAGTGGGAAAAAACGCTGACCAAAATGCATATTAAGTTTTCTGATCTTGCTTTCTGGTAATAAATCGCATATTATCAATTTATTATTAAAGTCGCTCATTAATTTCAGTATAAAAGCTAGATTCACTTCAAAAAATCAAACTTTGAGACGAGAAATACGAGAAAGTTTTGGGAAAATCTTTCAGCTGTGAGAGACAATTTTAAGGATCGCATAGAGGTTTTCTGGAATTTTAATACAAAGTCTTAAATTTATTCGAAGTTTAATTAATTGCTATTTTTACTTATTAAAATATAAAACTAATACCATTATTAAGAACGAAACAGAAGATTAAAGAAAAAATAAATATATAAAGAAAGAATCACATAAAATTGATAAAGAATAAATAAATAAATGTATAAAAAGATAGAATAAATAAGCCAATAACAAAATAAAATCAATTAAGAATAAACAATTAAGTGAAAATAAAGTCAAACCAATAATAATTAAATGAATAATTAAAAATAAAATAAAGTATAAATTAAAAGCAAAATAAAAATTATAAAGAATAGATAAATAATTAAATGTGAAATAAAATAAAGAATAAATGTAAAAAATGAGGATAATAAAATAAATAAATAATAAAATAAATTAAAAATAAAATGAAATAAAGAAAAATTAAATTAAATTAATAATAAATAAATAGTGAAGAATCAATAGATAATTTTATAATAGAATAAAATAAATATAAAAAAACAAATTTAATTAAAAATTAAATAAAATCAACAAAGAATAAATGATTAGTTAAAAATGAAATAAATTAAATAAACAATAAATATATAAATCATGATTAAAATAAAAAATAAAGGATAAATACATAAATAAAGAATTAAATAAAATTACTAAAGAATAAATAAATAATTAAAAATAAAATAAAATGAATAAAGAATAAATAATTAATTATAAATAAAATAAAATGAATAAAGAATAAATAATTCATCCAAGAATAAATAAATAAAATCAAGAATAAATTCTATGTATTTTAAATCAATTAGAATCGTTTGTCTTTAAAATAACTTAAGCCCTTAATATCCAACAAATAAAAAAATAGTACAAATACTCAAAAGTGAAAACACAAATCGGAAGAGTACGGTAAAGAGAAAAAATTGATTTGCTGTATGAATACAATTGGACTGAATTCATATATTTGTTTAACTTTTAAGACAAAATTGGAGCTATCTTCATTCTGAAAGAAACAGAATTATTACTTTTTGGCTTTGCCAGTTACGACAGTAAAAGATCCAAGTTTCGTTTGTGGTGAGAATAAGTGACATCAAAGAGATGTTTTTTAAACATGTTAGAACCAGTTTTCTGTAACTACATCTATTTAGAAAATTGGTGAATTTTTTTTTATTATGTGCAATGTTTAAAAGTAATCAGATATCCTGAGATAATTTCATGTAAATGGGCTTAAACATTTGGGTCATTTGTAAAGTATATGTAGCCACATTTAGGGTAAATATGACTACATATATGGTTTAAAAAGGGTATATATGGCTACACTAGAAGAAAAAGATTTTTCCTTTTTTTTTATTCTCATAAATTCATGGAAATTTCAATACAGATATATATAATATGCATAGGTTTCAAAAGCTGAAATCTGAAAGATTCGTTTTTAAATTATAATTAACAGTACTCCTTGTAATAAAATTATATAATTAATTATTCTAAAGAATTTTCACAAAAAAAAATTCTTTTTTCCATATTCGGCATGTATAAAAAATATAATTTTTATTTTTTAACATGAAATGTCATACTGTGATATTCAAGCATTCTTCTTCTATTATACCTATTTTTTATTTTTGAGATGCAGAATATTTTCAAAAGGCAAATTATAATGAAAAATACCAAGTATTTTTTAAAATTTTTATGGTAGATGTTTTTAACCCATTTCCAATTTGATATGTAACCTTTGAGCATTTAATCACATTTTGGATGATTTTACTTTTGGGATAATTTCTATAAAGAAGTCTAATGTTTTAGAAACAAATTTGTGAGCTGTTTTTTTAATAAAATCTATTCATATTTTTATATGACCTGAATTTTATAAGCGAAATATTATTTAATGTCAAAAATCTTTTTTAATTGCTGCTTCGATTTCTGTTATTTTTATTGTACGTAACATCTTATTTCCTTTAATTGTAAAAAATTATTTCTTAAAAATATTTTTAAATTTTGTCTCGGACAGTTTAAATAAAACAATTTTTTTTTAAATAGACGTATTTTAAGATTTTTTTTGTCTGAAAATTTCAGATTAGGGAATTAAAATCATGAAATTATGCTGAATCTGTGCGTTTTAGATCTTCCTGAGTTTTAAAAAAGTCATTTTTTGGAAAATGCCCAATTGTCTGTAAAACTATAATAAATGTAACTCAAAAATGTTTTGATCTAGGTTGTCGAAATTTGATATACTTAGGACTTTACACTAAATTTTCATCAAATTTTGAGTAAAATCAGTTCTTAGAAAGTCCGTCTGTCCTACAATTCAAATATAAGTTTAAATGCTAACAACAAAACGAAGAGAACTAGATTTAAAAAAATCCAGTACACAGACTTAGCATCTATAGTGTAGACATCTGTCGAATTTTGAACCAAATCAAACAATATTATTGACAATATATCGGTCTATACTTTCACAAGTATAGAAACGGGATAAATTAAAAATAGAATGATTTAAATATATAAAAATTGTTTTTCGATTTTGTAATCCCAATTATAACTCTGTCTTCAATCAATTTGAAAAAAACCCTCTAAAACACAAATACGACTTTTGGATATTATTAACCGAATCCCAGAGATTAATCGCCAAAGAAACTCACCAAAAGCTCACAGGATAGATTGAGTAAAAGTACTGAATTCACACTACAAGTTAATATTTCTTAAATGTTGTATACCGGGGCCATACAAGGTGTTCTCTGCCGTGACAAGTTTATTTGTGAGTATAAAAAAAGTTTTGGAAGATCACTCCTTCACCTTCTTGCGTACAGCCGACCACCCCACCACCATTGAACGTAGCAGCGTAGACAGAATTTTGTGATCGACTATATTCTCCATCCCTGCATTGACCGATCCGTCAAATTAACATTCGCTTCGAGGTGGCAAATAACTGCCCTTCTGCCTCACTTCACATCCAACAGTTGGCAAAAAACTCGCACTTGCCCATCAGGGCTTTGAGATTACCTGGTAACAACAGTATATTATTTTCAATCTTCAGATTTTTCTTTAACTCTGAGACCTCTATACATTCCGTTAAATAATGGTAAACAGTACCGATTTCTCCACAAATGCATTTCTTTTCCTACGTTCTTCCAAATCTTTGGAAATACGCAGGAAATCACCCATGTACAGATATAAGTTGAACTATCAGTGGATGGTATCTTGTTACTTTCATATTTGGATTAGGAAAAAAGTCGAAAGTTACTCTTCTTTTTTTGGACATGTACCATCTATCATCATTGTAGTTTTATTTCTTCTCTTGATTCCCCTTTAAAAGACACCATTTGTTTTGGGGACAGGAAGATCATTCCTGAAGGGCACTTGAATGTATTGTGAAAAATTATTTTCGTTATTCATATTAAAAGAGAGGTTACAATGACCAACTGATACTTGCTGCACTTTGAAAATCGGTTACTGCGCCATCAGGAAATACACTGATGGAAAAAAAACTCCCAACACCAAGAAAAAATTATTGTACAGTACTGATATTTTAGGAATACATTTGTCTAGGTAACATATTTAATTGATTAAAGTTTCAAGATCACAGGTAGAGCCATTGGCGAGAAGAGCCCTTTCAAATGTGAAATGTTGGTACATTAGTAACCGGTGTAACCGCAGAATTTTGAATGCAAGCATGCAAACGTGCATGCATGGTGTCGTACAGGTGTTGGATATCAGTTAGTGGGATGGAGTTCCATGCCTGTTGCACTTGGGTGGTCAATGCAGGGACGATTAATGCTGGTTGTGGATGACGCTGGAGTTGTCGTCCAATGATGTCTCATACGTGCTCGATTGGAGAAAGATCTGGTGATCTAGCAGGCCAAGGCAATATGTCGACACTCTTTAGAGCATGTTGGGTTACAAAGCGGTATGAGGGCGAGCGTTATCCTGTTGAAAACACCCCCTTGAATGCTGTTTATGAATGGCAGCGCAACAGGTCGTATCACTAGACTGACGTACAAATTTGCAGTCAGGGTGAGTGGGATAACCACGAGAGTGCTCCTGCTGTCATACGAAATTGCTCCCCAAACCATAACTCCAGGAGTAGGCCCTGTGAGTCTCGGCCGCACACAGGTCCCTAGCAGGCGTTCACCTGGCCTCCTTCTAACCAAAAACCGGCTATCACTGCGACCAATGCAGAACCGGCTGTCATCAGAAAACACAACAGATATCTACTCCGTCCTCTAATGAGCTCTAGCTTGACACCACTCACGTCGCAAACGGTAGTGGTTTGGAGTCAGTGGAATGCACTGTACAGGGCGTCTGGCTCGGAGCTGTCCTTGAAGTAACCGATTTGTAACAGTGCGTTGTGTCACTGTGGTGCAAACTGCGGCTCGAATTTCAGCTGCAGACGCAGTACGATTAGCCACAGCCATACGCCGAATACAACGGTCTTCCCTCTCAATAGTACCACGTGGCCGCCCGGAACCTGGTCTTCTTGAGGCAGTACCTTCCCTTGACCACTGCCGCCAATACTCATGCACAGTGGATACATTCCTGCCAAGTCTTTCAGCAATATCACAGAAAGAAAACCCACCTTCTCGTAGCCCTACAACACGACCTCGTTCAAACTCAGTGAGCTGTTGATAATGGCTTCTTCGTCTTCTCAGAGGCATCCTTGACTAACATTTATCCACTACGTCAAATCTCAACTGTAAATAACGATCACGAACCTTACAGCGCTTATTTAAAGCAAACCTGATTTGCATGTTCATAGTGTCGCTACTAGCGCCACACTTACGCGCCTAGCTTGAAATTTGAATCGACGTCATCTTTCAGATGTATAAACACGCCTACCAAATTTCATTTATCTAGCACAGTTTCTTCCTAGTGTTGGGATTTTTATCCATCAGTGTAAATAAAAAACAAAAAGAAACTAAAAAATGTAGTTGTGGGTGCAGAGTTAAGCAACCTATTCTTTATCATAAACTATTTTTAAATGGACACTCTTCATTTATTTGCAGTATTACCACATAATTAATATGAGGATTATCTTTGTATCATTTTATCCATATAATTATTTCATTACCAGATAATATGAGACTCTTTCCTCCCGCTTTAAATATGCTTCAAACCTCCCCACCAATAAAATCGCAAATCAGTAAAATCGAATCAATTGATCCTTGATAATCATTAAATGTAGTTTTTTTAGTTATTGTTGCATGAAATAATTGTTAGATGTAATTTGAACTTTTCATTTCATTCATTTTCTGAATGATTTTTCTTGGGTAGTACTACAGTGTTACCCTGTAGTTTTATGCCATAAATAAAGGGGATTTTCTGAGGAAATGAATGGAAAATATATAACCCCATCTTCATGCTTGTTATATGCTATTTGCCATAAAATTTCTATGTTAAAGTATCTGGTATGAAGAAGTTATTACAAGGATTCATTATTTTCATTCATAATGAAAAATAATTGCAAGAATATGTTTTGATGCATGGATATTTATTGTGCAAGATCCAAAATAAAAGCCATATTGCACAATAGAAATTCATAGTGCCCCACAAGGTATGCAGTGACTAATATTTAGATTCGGACAAAACACAACAAGACGAGTATTTTGATATGTAACATGTGGTGTCTCCGAATATAGAGTCATGAAGAATTACACGAACTTAAATTATGAATCCGCCAGCTTTTATTCTAAATTATGATGCATAACAACATAAACTGCGGTAGATCGATCAAAAGCACATACGAAAGATAAGCAATTATTGGTTAATACAAGGTGGTGCTAGACCTCATCACACTCAGCGAAACTTCGATCTCATAGCTGAACATTTTCACCATAGACTGATAGGGCTGGATTCCATTTCGAAAACAGACAATGTTATGGAATGGCCACCTGATTCAACGGATCTTAATCCATTCAACTTTTTATGGGGACGTTTGAAAGACACATTGTATCTCATATAGGCCTCAACTTTGGACGACTTGAGAGCTGCAATCGAAATTGAAGTTAAAGAAATTGGAACATATATTTTGAAGAAAACTATTTCGATTTCAGATTTCACCATGTCATTTGTTCGAATGGCGGATATTTCGAAAATCTGTTGCAGTGGATATTCTAAATAAACATTCGTTCTCACTTGTTCTTTCTTTTGTGTGTGTAGGTGGGTGGTGATCTCCATTTCTTGAAGTTTTTATAACACAAGCTTCACAGATTAATTAGACTATGAAGTTATATTCGGGGACTCCACATGTTATACATCAAAGTATTCGGCATGTTCTATCCAAATTTGTAAATATTAGACGCTGTACATCTTGTACCTTAAACAACCCTGTACTTATTTCTTTCAACAAAACATTAAGTAAGTTGTAAAGTAATCATGTAAAATGAAAAAAATAACGGCATAAAATTCATGAATAAATAATGATATAAATTTCTGTGGACTCTAAAAAGGGGAAAAGAGTAACTTGCGGACATTTGCCAAGAAACACTAATAATATCACTATCATTGTCTTAAAATGAAACAATCATAACTCAATAAAACTTTGTGTATTCCATAATAATTCAAAAAACTATTATATTGCCGCCTATATATAAAACTTAGAATTTGGACTGTTCTTCCTGCTGTCTTTCCTTCCTATACAGCCATCATTGCTATGACTTACTTATGAAAACTGATGCTCATATCTTATTATCACATAAAAAGATGCTTTTTGTATTATCTTAATACTAAACAAAATTACCTTCACAATTATATAATGTCAGTGCAATTTTTCATTTATCAATCCTTATAATAAAGCTCAATGTGTGTGTGTGTGTGTGTGTGTGTGTGTGTGTGTGTGTGTGTGTGTGTGTGTGTGTGTGTGTGTGTGTGTGTGTGTGTGTGTGTGTGTGTGTGTGTGTGTGTGTGTGTGTGTGTTGGCGCTCTATAGGCCAGACCGTTAGACCTACAGTTACCAAACTTGGTACATGTATACCTTGGAGGTCCGGAATGTGCACCTCGGAGCCCCTTTTTTCGAATTTGTATTTAGAATTTGAAATAATTAAAATTTAAGCGAAATTTCGACGTTTTTCCGCTATAACTTCCAAAAATATGATCGCATAAACATGATTTTTACATCAATTTAAATATTAAAAAATTAGCCTCTTAATGGTATCAGTATTTTAATGTATAACTTAAGCTTCTATTTTTAACGAATTCTTAAAGAAATATTTTAACCATGTTTTTAGCACGTGACTGGATAAAATAAAAGAATGCCGGAAGTTCAAAAAAAATATCATCGCAAAATAAATCTAAAAAAATGCAGCTTTCAGCACGTGACTGGATAAAATAAAATATAAAATGTGATATTTTCTTTAAAAAATAAATGCAAAGCAAAGGATTCTATGATCGTTTGCAATATCTATGTCATTAACTTAATAAATCTTCTTTATATGCAGTAAACCGGAATGAATTTAGACAGGATATGCATTGAAATCCCGACTTAATGGCATATTTATGTAATCGTTTGCAATATCTGTATCATTAATTTAATACTTTTTTTCCCTTTCTCGCTTTCTTTAAAAAAACATATCTAATATTTTGGCAACATCATTGAAATTTTGGAAGCATAACCGATGGTTAAAACTGACTGATTTATAAAATTAAAGAATATTATTTGGAAAAGGTGTACTTTTAGAACTTTCCGTCCATCATCTTAAAGAAAATATTAATTTCAGGCCAATAAATGCCCAGAATTACTTCAAGACTAATAAATATGTGATTTAATTGAAAATTTTAGAACGAATTACTCATGGCGAACCAGCTGGTCACCAAAGGTGGCTAGTCTTTAATAATATTTTTAATTGAACTTGATACTTTATCTAAAACAACGTTTTTATTTTTTAACAATTAATATCTTATAAACCCTATAAGTTTGGTGAGGAAACTTATCACAAAAAAACTGCTAGTTTCAAGAATGCTAATGAAAATAAAAATTTTAAACTTTTCTAGGAATGAATTAAAATTTTTCTTTGAGCTAAGATAAATGGTTAGATAATTGGCTATTTTCAAGACAACATTTTGATTTCCCTAACCAGTTGTTCTATAAATAACCACGTAGCAGACATATCGGCAACAAATTAAAATTTAATGACTTTTTTTCGCTGATAATGTATGACATAAGAATGCTTTATTAAATTTGACAAATTAAAATTTAATGTCTTCTTTTCGCAGATAACGTACAGCATGGGAATGCTTTATTAAATTTAACCTTCTGACATCAAACTTTTGTTAATGATCTTATAACTAGTGTTTAGTTTTGGACCTTAGGGGCATTGAAGAACAACCACTAACTCCCAAGGTTAGACCCCAAAAAACTCGATTCTGTAGTTACGTCAGAAGAAATAGTGGAAGGCTTTTTCTTCCAAATGCATTGCTTGTTTCTAAGCGATTGCTTGATTACACCGGCGACAATTCTACAGAGTGGAGCATTCTGAACGTCTTTTTTTTTTGCATGATGGTACTCCTGCCCATGTGGCTGAAGGGTATGACACCCGAAATTGAAAAGACAGCCCAAGAAGAACTTGGTGAAACAACAGAAGTTAGACAAAGAAGTTTGAAGGAAATGAAAGAGCTTATTAATGGTCAGTTTCAGTTCCATGCAAACTTTTCGCTTAATTTTGTAGATTATTCCATTATAAGCCAAGGAAAAGAAGTTTCTTTTATATATATTTCTATTTTTTTTTTAATTAGCCATTTTTAGATTGTATATTACTTGTTTATAAATTTTAATACCTGGAAACAAATTCAAATGAAGCATTGTAAAGTTACATTTTACCTAATTAATCTACTTATTAATTACTTAGCTATTTACCTATTTTATTATTATTCGAAATTTATGGCTTTAATTATTATGTTATTATTTAAAATGAATATCCATACATGAAAATTTATATTTATTTATAAATTTAAATCATAATTCTTTGAAAACCGTTACAATGCCTTTAACAAATCAATTTATCAAAAAATATTTTCAGAATGAAATGTCATGAAATAGCTTGAAAGTAATTGAATGAATGGAAGAAAAGTCAGGAAAGAAACTGCTTAATTTTACTTTTCTATTTTTTCCTATTATTTAAAAACAATTTTCATGAGGCTCATTTTTTCAGTCGCTATTTGAACGAAATTTACAAAAAAACGTATTTCTATCCGTTTCACACAATAATGTTTGATTTTTACGTCCGTATTAAAGAAACCTATCGAAGTTATTTTTCATTTCCTTTTATTAGTTCACACTCTTTCTATGTTTATTTATTTATATATCTTGTTCAAAATTTTAATCGTTTATAAAATAATTTTTATTCATCCACTCAAGTTCAAATATTAATTCCTTTATTAAATTTAATTAGTTTTTAATACTTTAAATAGTTTTACCAATTTGTAATGAAAATTGAGATCAACAGGTAGTAGTTCGATGCTTGTTTGTAATAAATAAATAAATTATATATATATATATATATATATATATATATATATATATTTCTGAACGTTTATCTTAATTTCTAATCTTTTATCATATATATGTTGTGTGTGTGTAATAATATTTTAAAATTTAATTTAAATCTAAATTAATTTCTAAAATTTATCTTAAATTAGCTTATGAAAGTCATTCTAAAATATTCTCTTATTTCCTGATCAGATTCAACGTTATCTACTTAATTAATTCAAATCTTTTGTTAAGTTCTTTGGTCAGTGAATCTCATGGTGAGAATGATTGATAAGTTGCTGACCTAAACAAATTATTTTTTTAAAACATCCCCGTGTTTCCCCTGTTTTGAAATTGATTAATGCAGAAATCCCTATGAGAATCTTAATAATATATTGGCACAATAAACAATCTTTTCCCTATCAAAATATGCTATATAAAACGAGGGAATATTAATTTGTCTCTTATCCGTCACGTCTGCTTGCCCTCGCTGCTTGTAAATATGCTGTCTGCTTCTAGAGGAAGAATAAAGCAAACTTTAATGAAAAATCTTCTTCAATGTCTTTGAACTTGCCATCTGCTTCCAATAACTTTTAAAAAATTGCTGACCTAAACTCATCCTTTTAAAATATCTCTAAATTTCCCTTTCCTAAATTTGACAATGGTAGGAAATCCCTATTAAAATCTCACAGTATATAGTCACAGCGCTCAAATTTTCATTCGTTTTTCCTCATTTTTCTTATATCGTTCTGTGTAATGTGTCCGGTGCTTATGCTTGTATATAAATCATGCATCCCGAGATGAAATAATACAAAGTTAAAAATTAAGAATCTTCCTTGTCTTTGACCACAATTCTGCTTCAAAAATTTGCCCATGTAATTAAATATTGAAGAAAGAAAAATAAATCAAATTAATCAAATTATCGACTCTTTAAGTGGAGCAAAATTTGTATTTAAATTTTTTTGATAACTGCACTACCTTAGAACTTATGGAATGAAAAGGAATTTTCAAGCTTTAATTTTGACTTTTTCTAACCAACAATTTATGCTACCAGATAAAAACTTCTACCCAGGAATCTACCTTTGGCCTCCAGCTTGCCAAGAGGAATTTTTTTTCCAATTAAGATGGCAAATTCAATAACATTTAGATTTAAAATATTATTTTTAAAAAGCCGAGTGTAGGCTTTAAAACCTGTTTTGAAATATTTATAATAAAGTTTCAATTTTTTTTGTAGTTAACTAGCATTACCCACACAACGTTGCAAATGTCTCAACATCCAAGTTGAAATATTAGTTTAAATCTAGTCACCATCCGATAAGACATGGGCATGTCACGTAACTTCAAACAAACGTAAAAATATATTTATAAATCATCAAAATTATTACAAAACAATTTTTATAGCACATATTCGGAAATATTTAGAAGGTTAAAAAAGTAAAAATATGAATTGCTCTTAGACAAAACAATCTACTAAACATATACAATAGAAAAGCGATTTAAAAATTTAAAATATACCAATAAGACATTGAACCCTCTTTCCCATACTTGTTTATGAACTCCATATAATCAGTTAATTTTGTTAAGAATAATAAAGTTTGAATTGTTGTTTAAAATCAAATGTAAACAAAGAAATGTATCTCATATGCATACAACAGCTCTTACTGTTTGCACATGCACAGTTTGAGGTTTTCTGCACCTGCTCTGATAAGTCTAAACTATAGATACTGCTGTTTTACGCATGCGCGAATAAAATAGCTAAAATTACCATTATAAAAATCCTTTTTTTAAATTTTGATATGACTTCAATATACTAAAATCTTCCACAATAATGCACTATAAAATGGTATGAATAGCTCGAATATCAGTAAAGTTTTTCTCTTTCAACATACAGACGCTTTCGGAAGACTTCATTTTATATTATGTACGCATAAAACAACCGGGGCAAAAAAAGAAATCGAAACTACTTTTCAAGGTCCTTTTTAACTTTCTTTTTTCGGATTCATTCACAACAAAAACGTGCAACATACGCGTGAATGTCTGTGGAAGACCAGTTAGGTGCAGCTTGGTTTTGCTGACCTTGATTTTAAACCGTTGCTTCAGAACGTGATCAGTTTCGTTTGTTCTTTCGCTTCTGCAGGTCAAGGACTGTTCCAATTTCACTTTTTCAAAGTGGAAGACGCTCTTTCAGAGTTTAGATGTCTTAATAATGTGTTTGAAAAAAGACAACAACGCTCTTATTTTAATATTGTTTGATAAATAACTTTCATAATTTGGTTTTTTTAATGGAATAGCGGACTCTTTGTAAACACTTTTGGGAATTATTCAGTTAAGTTTATGTGATTTTTTTTATTCATATGTAGCAAAATATAAATACGTCAAATTTCTATAAAAAACATTTTAAAATGAAATTTATTGTTTTATGAAAAAATTTTAAAGATATAATGTAAAAATTTTTATATATATTCCAGACGATTTAATTTGTAATAAAAACTTGTCATACTTTATTTACGTAAATAATTCATTCATAGTTTGGGGTAATTTATATAGATAAATCTGTCATAAATGAAGTCTGTAATTGTTTCTTTTATTTAAAAGCAAAGAGATTAGTTAACTCTCTGAACGTAGTACAATAAACTTAGGAAGAGAATTGTAAACATTAGATAAGACAGAATATTTAACTATATATGTGTCGAATACAGGGGACATTTCCCTATGAAGAATTTCTGCACTGTTCGAGATGATGAACTCTGATCTTCTATTTGAAAAAAAAAAAAAAAGATTTATAAAAAAAAGAATATCATTCATTTATTCACATCGAGTCACTCCTTATTTTTATACAATTTCCGATCAGCAGTTCCATATCACGGTTACGAATATTTTTTAAATACAATAAAAATATTTTCTTCCTAAACTACTAATTTCGCAAGAAACTTGCTGGAAACTTTTCCATGTGATCGTTTAAATAAATTGGTTCTGCTTTTCCTATTGATTGATCGTATATTTTAACGTATATTTTATACCGCTGCCAAACAAGCAAGAAATCTTTTCTGCATAACTTTCAAGACAAAGAATGGTAAGAATTCGCTACCATCTAGGGTTAGGAAAAGAACTAATCTCCATAACATGAGAACATAAAAGGAGAATTAATTATTTTTTAAGAACCCAGCATAATTTGATAAACCACAATTGGTTATTATCTGCGAAAAGCAGTTCAATTGCACAGATAATAAACAACAACCATCATATATGATAATTCAGTGGGATTCTCGATAAATATCAAAGATCTATATTTCGTAATTATTACTCTCCGATTTTATGCAGAGCGATCGTGGTCTACCCTAAAATCCACAATTAGAGGGAAAGAACACCTTTATTAAAAGTTAGAGAGAAAATTTAGAGGAGACCATTCCCATCTTTTCAGTTCTTCGGAAAGAAATGTAAAGTCATTGTAAACTAAAAGAGTCTTCAGAAGTAAATTAATTCTTCAATGAAACGCCTTTGATGAGCATATAGATTTTGGAGCGCTTTGTTCAATTACTATTGATCTTCCACAAGAAATTCTTTCTTAATTTTAACTTAGTTAAAAAGAATTTGTAATATTTTCATTCGAAGATAAGATTCTTTTTTATTCCTTTTTGCAGAAGAGCCAGGATTTTCTCCTCTTCTCGACGACGAATTCTTGCTTAGATTCCTCCGGGCCAAGAAGTTCCACGTAGGCAAAGCTTTCGTCACTTTGAAAAACTACTACGCTTTCAAAGTTCGCTATTCCGGGATCGTCACGGATTTACTACCGAGAGATCTCAAATCTGTCTTTGAAACGGACAAAGTATTAATATCGCCTAAAAGAGGACCTAACGGAGAGGGCATTCTCATAACTTTCATAGGTAAGAAGGTGCAACTTATTTACTTTTCTATAAAAGCATTATGAGACGATGGATAATCTGGTAATATTGGAATCGTATATCTAATAGGGTGCCGCAGTTTTTTTTTTTTTTTCTCATCGTGCTATGAGTGGTCTTATCTGGCTCTGCTTGCACAAATGTGCAGGCGTATCTATTAGTCGTCTATGTCAACGGTTTCAGTCGTCCTAGAGCTCTTTTGCAATATGTTTCGTTTGTGCCACATTCTCTTTTAAGACTTGCCTCCACAATATTAAACATTAGGCATTCGCAGCATGCAGACGGCATCACCGGAGACGAAACTTGGATTTTATATGAAAATGTGCCACTTGGTGTAAGAACGATAGGCCTTCAACTGTCGCAAAACAAAAACTACACCCCCCCAAAATTTTTTTTTGTCCATTTCATGGGTTTGGAAAGAATTTTCTACAAGCTTCTTCCTCAAAGTTAAATAATAAATTCTACGAAATACTGTCATCAAATGGATCAATTGAAAGCTGCCATAATTGAAAAAACGACCAGAATTAATGAACCGACGAGCCATTGTTTTTCATCATGGCAACGCGAAACCGTATATTACATTAGTCGAAAGAGAAAAGTCCCTACATTTTGATTGAGATGTTTTACAGCATCCTACATACCCTTCAGATGTCGCTCCATCATATCACTTTTTTCTTTTTTAAGAAAAATTCTCTTCTCGATAAGAGCTTTTAAATCCACCAGCGAAATAAAAGTGCACCTAGAGCAGTGATGGGGAAACTACGGCCCGCGGGCCAACTCCGGCCCCCGGAAAGGTTTAATCCGGCCCGTTTAAGAGTGCCGTCGTGAGAATATTTGAACGCATTCTTACTTCGTAATGTGACGACCCGCATAAAAACTACCTGCGGCGATATTCAAAACACAATTCAAAAATATCTTCAGAATTTGAAAGGAGATTTCAGGACTTTAGAAAAATGGAACCAGAGTTTAGTATTTTTGCGACCCCATTCAATGTTAATTACGAAGAAGTTGATGCAAAATTTCAACTTGAGTTAATAGAACTGAACTGTAATACTCTCCTGAAACAAACTTTTCATACAGTACCATTACTAGAATTTTATAAAAATTTAAGTCCAGATAATTTCCCAAATCTAATTACTCATGCAATGAAGATAATGACAATGTTCGGCTCATCTTATATATGCGAACAAATCTTTTCAACAATGAAGCTTAGGAAAACTTCTTTAAGAAACAGAATTACAGATGAGCACTTTTCATCAGTTTTAAGAATTTCTGCTTCGCAAATAGAACCGGACTATGATGAAATTTTGATAAAACAATCTAATTTCATTTTTCTCATGCACCATCAACCAGTAATGACACCAGAAAATAAAGTGATAATACTTAACATCAAGAGCTACACTAAATTCATTCTATATTTTGCGCTTATAATTTTCTTACCTTTTGCTTTTTTACTATTAAAATAATAAGTGTATGTAATAATATATGTATATATTTATAGAACACATAAATTTTTTAATGATTAAGCATTATTCTTTGGCCCGCTACGATCGTCTAGTTATTACAAATGGCCCGTCTTAAAAAAAGTTTCCCCACCACTGACCTAGAGGATTATTTCTTGTCCAAAACATAATGAGAAGGCATAATGAGACTTCCTGAGAGATGGAAGAAGGTAATACAGCAAAAAGTTCATATATAACAAAATAAATAATGTATTAAACAGTAAATATTATGTATTCATTTCATATTAGAAATAGAAAAGAAACTTATGGGACACACTAATATACGGTGAAATTAATCGAGAAAAAAGTCTCCGATGAATCATTCACAAAGTTCCCAACACTGAACTGCTTTCATAAATTATTGTCTCTTATGAAAATTCGTGACCACTAAGCATATCATGAGTGATCATCTACCTGCACCATCCTCCATTATCGAGAAAAGTTTCAGAACTGCTCAATCCTCAAGGCGAAAATCTTTCAAAGAGTCATCCAGCCACAGCCATTGTGCTGCTCTAATATTAAAGCTTTTGACCTATTTACATCATCAATGATCACCAGTCTCGTGTCCTAAAATGTTTTATATATCGTAATAAAAATGTTAAAGTTCATAGTTTTAATAACTTAGAAATGTGCATATAGTGTAACCCAATTAGAATGCCTTATGCGTATTGTTCGTTTAATTTTAAACCGAACTTTCTTTTTTAAATTAAATCTGTGAATTTCTTTGCAGCGTATCAGACTAAACTGCTAAATTTAATATAGTTTCCTAACAACTGGTCCTGAAGATGGTTGTTTATATTTACAATCTCGTCTTAAGATTAAGCGAGAATTTGAACCTTCAAATCACCAGATTTATTCTGTTTAAATTTCAATTACATAGGAATGCGTAAGGCTGCTTTTATTTTTCAATTAATAAAAACTGTAGCACTCTCTTTTTCCCCCTACACTATGATTCACTCATTACACGCCGCCCTCTGGCGAGTGCTTAGAGAGACAGTCAGTTAAGCCTCTGTTATCGTTATGTGTTGACGTGGTTTTTGTCCACTCTCTGTTTGTGTTTGTGTGTAACGTAACCTTATATGTTTTAATAATAAATTAATGTTACACAAGAAGGCTTATCTTAATTAGAACCCACCAACCACCGGCCACATTGGCACCCAACGTGTTTTAATTGCGTTTACATTGACGCCCAGCATTTAATTGCGCCCTCCGCATTGCCGCGCAAGCGTGCTTTTAAGTTTCAGCCTTCAAAAACAGAGTATAAGTTCCGAACACAGAGGTTTGGCTCAATTTTTTTTTCAGGTAAAGGCAATTCGAATGCACACCCTGTGCAAGATTTATCTAATTCCCCGCCCTGGAGGAAAAAGGCTTTCCGTTGAAGAACGGATGTGTTAGATCCCATCGTTATTTCATTAAATGATAAGTACTTATTTTTGTTTCAATTTTTGAATACTTTATTTCTTTAGCCATCCTGGAAAAGAATACCATGCTTATTCATACGTTTAGATTAAATAAATTTGTGTTAACTTCATTTGCCACACCCCTGGCATATGTATAATATTGTTGTATGAAACTCATGATATGACAGTCAATTTAAAGTTTTGTAAAAGCAGTTCTTTAAAAGCTTTTCTCATATTTCTATATGTAGATTTTCTATTGATGTTAAAAAGTTATATTTGTTTGAAAAAATATTTCTTTCAAACTAATAATATATAGTTTAAGTTTCTTTCGTCAGTTTCGGTTTCGGAACGAAACGCAAATGTTGCTCTTTTGCTTCGCCATTATTCGGCGCGCCAAATGTCTGATTCCCTCCCCCCCCCCCTTCTCTCTCTTCGCTTTTCGGAATATTAATGTAATACACCGGATACAGAAAAAGAATTTGAATGATTCATTTATGATATCATATTAAATGAGTAGATACCCACTGATCCTCTATTACTGGAGCAAATAAATAAAATAAGAAGGAAAGATCTTTTCGGATTGGGGTTTCAAAGATTTAATGTGTTTATATATATATAAAAAAAAGTGATCATTATTTCTGTCAGAACTGTTCTGTATTTTATTTTTTAAACGCATGGTATAGAAATATATATATATATTCTTTTTATGAGTATTCGTACAACGTTCATGATTATTCTTGATTTGATTATTCTTTAATAAATTTTGGTAAATATTATTTTATTGAAGAATTAAATATAATTACTGGAAATTTTAAAATGTTATGATAACATTCTAGAAAGAAATTCATAAGGTTTAACCGATTACAATCATTTAAAACTTTATGTTGTTATGAAATTGATATTATCTTTAATGAATCTTGTGCATCTGTGTTTATTTTTGTAAATTATTTAGTGATTGCAAGTGTTCTTTTATACTCTTAAATTTCTTTTAAATATAATGTAAAAGACGTGATTTCGTGAACAACGGGAAAGTGTTGTGTACAAGTACCTAAACCTAACAACAAGGATGAGTTTTTGGGTAAGGGTCTTAAAGCCGATCTCATCTTTGTGGCTGAGGAAATGGGTATTGAAGTCCCGAAAGATGCGCGTTTCCCCGAAATAAAAGACATAATAATACACAGTAAAAACTACGATGAAGACTTTGTGCGAGAGTTCCTAAAATCGATGATCGGTGAAAGGATTGCCGCAAAAGAGGAAGAAAAAGTTTCTCGAGAAAACGAGTTTAAATTAGAAAAACTTCGTTTGGAATTAGAAGTCCAAAAACTTGCACTGCTATCTCCTTCAAGTTCCATCGCTGCATCACCAAATCAACTAAATTTACAACTCAAGAGTCTAATCCCTGAGTTTGACCCTCAACAAGATGACATGTCACTGTTTATCAATGTCTTTCAAAGACAAATGAAATTTTTAAAAATAGATAAGGAAAATTGGGTAGCATATTTACTTGGTGTCCTGTCAAGTTGTAAAAATTATTTCAAGAGAATCTGAGGAAAAATCTCAAGATTTCGAACATATAAACACTATGCTTTTAAAAAGATATAAATTAAACGCAGAGAAATTGCGACATCTTTTCGCAACTCATAGAAAAAACCCAGAAAAATCTTGGAAGGATTTCCATTTTGAGTTAAGAAATTACTTTGGAGGATGGTTAGAAGAACTGAATATCCAGGACTTTGATAAGCTAAAGGACTTGGTGATCCTCGATCAAATGAAAAAACGTTTCCCTCCTGAAGTAAAGGACCATTTCTTGGATGTATGGTGTGAATGGGTCACTCCCGATGACCTAATAGAGAAACTGGACACCTACGACAGTCTGTGCCTAAACAGTAAAGAAACACAAGCTTACAAGTCGGAAAAGTTCAAGAAACCAGCTGATTATGGAAAATCAAATAGAAATAGGACTTTTAACGCTAAAGGCCCAAAGTTTCGCAATGAACATAATCCTGATCGACTGTCTCTGTCTGGGATTCCCAGTCAAAGTAGGCGGTATCCCGGGGTCCCCAGTCGAAGTAGGCGGTATCCCGGGTTCCCCAGTCAAAGTAGGCGGGGCTCCATTAGCAAAGACAGAGTACACGAACGAAATAATGAGAGACTTGAAGAGGACAGAAAACTCCTGAACTGTTGTGGCTGTGGAGCTCCTGGAATAATCAAAGCAAAATGTCTCACATGCAACCCAGCATTGAAACTAAACCCTGCTGTATCGTCAAGTCTCAATCATATGAACTTTTACAGTTTTTCAATGGAGGATAAACAAATAAGCATCATTGATATATCTGTCTGTGACACTCATGCAGCTGTTTGTGCCGACACAGGTGCAACACATTCAGTAGCTGGAGAAAAGCTATTTGAACTTCTTAAGAAGAACGGCTTGAAATTCAAAAGCCAAGTTATAGATATGACACTAGCTGATTGCCAAATTCAGAAAACGGAAATACTCACTACAACTGTAGACATTACGGTTAAAGGTAAAAGTATTCCGACAGAACTCATTGTATTGAAAAACGCTCGAGGAAACAGAACTCTTCTAGGTGTTGCTTTTTTGAGTAAAGCAGGAATCGTGCTAGATCTCTGCAACAGGCATTGGTATTTCTCAGAATCTCCGCGAATCAAATATGATTTTATTAAAACACCACCTGACATAAACGCTCTGCTGGCAGTTCCTACTACTCCAAATCCCTGTGATCTTCGTGAAAATGAAGGAACAAATCTTTCGCATGAACAAAAACGTTGCCTCAACTCCCTTCTTGTTGAATACGAGACATACTTTCAACCAGGGGGGAGAGCCTACACCTTTCATTGAACACAAAATTGATACTGGAGATAAGCTTCCTGTTGCAGTATCTCCTTACAGGTTGTCGCCTGCCAAACAAGAGATTTTGAAGAAGGAAATTGATTCACTTCTCGCCTCTGGAGTAATCGAAGAATAGATTCTCCCTATGCCGCTCCAGTAGTGCTAGTTCAAAAACCCAACTGTGATTTTCGTCTTTGCGTGGATTACCGGAAGCTGAATGCGGTTACTAAGCCTGATCCCTATCCTCTTCCGCGGATGGATGACCTATTGCAAACCGCAAAACAAACAGCTTACATGTCTATCATTGATTTAAAAAATGGATACCATCAAGTTCAAATGTATCCTCCTGACAAAGACAAAACTGCATTTGTTTGTCAATTTGGAATTTACAGATTTACAAGGATGCCGTTTGGATTAAAAACAGCACCCGCGACTTTCCAAAGACTCAGGGACATTTTCCGAAATGGCCTTAAAGTCAAGACTTTAGCATATTTAGATGATTTGATTGTTGTATCTTCTACATTTGAAGAACATCTTGAAGATTTACGTCAAGTATTTGATCGCCTGAAATACTTTAAATTGCATGCTAATAGAAACAAATATAATTTCGCTTGCCCCAAAGTAAAATATTTAGGAAAATGTGTTCTTTTAGAACTTTCCGTCCATCATCTTAAAGAAAATATTAATTTCAGGCCAATCAATGCCCGGAATTACTTCAAGGTTAATGAATACGTGATTTAATTGAAAATTTTAGAACGTATTACT
>JAPMOQ010007589.1:926868-987502 GCA_026543055.1 Argiope trifasciata | reverse complement strand
TGGTTGGCCCAATTATTAAACTAGGTAGTTACAACTTATTTGTAAACAACTTCAAATTTCGCGCCCTTCAAAGAGTTGGTAATTGAACGGGAAGTATGGGAATGTGAGCGATATCAATAATTTGCTTAAATTGGAAACGCAAACTATCCTAATCCATGGTTGCGCAAACGATACGGAATACGCGGCGCGGGAATCCCCTTAAAGGTCTGTAATCTATGGTTGCGCGAACGATACGAAATATGCGGCGTGGGGAATCCCCTTAAAGGTCTTGTCACGCGCAAACGCGGACGGCGGGGCGACTTGCGAAGCTAAACTTTGCTTGTCATGTGTAATGAGACGTGTGTTTTACTAATTGGCAAGTCTCCCCGCCGCTCGTGTTTGCGCGTGGCCAGACCGTAAGATCCATGGACCTAAGTGCGTGTCGCTTTGATTGTCGATCGAAACTAAACTTGTTATAAATTTAATCTAAATTATTAAACTAAATTTGTGTACGTACCCGCGTCCTCTGCCAAATAATAGTTTTGTTTTGTAAATTAAGTATACCTATTATTTTCAAAATAATGTCAGGAGTGTCGTCGAAGTATAAAAGAAAAATATCAAGTGAAAATAGATTGTTTCAAGATGAGTGGGAATCTGATTATTTTGTTGTGCCAAATAAAAACAACGCAGCTACTTGTTTGATATGTCGGGAAAGTATCACATTGAAGAAATACAATGTTTCTCGTCAATTCACTTCAAAACATAAAGATTTCGAAGAAACGTTTCCTCCCGGATCGTCTTTGAGAAATGAGAAATTGAGTTTTTTTAAGATATCATTGCATGAGCAACAAAATGTTATGTTCGCGGCATTATCACAAGACTCGGCGGTAACAAAAGCATCATATGAAATTTCTTACATTCTTGGTAAGCATATGAAACCATTTACCGGTGCGGAAATTGTAAAGGAATGCTTTATTAGTGCTGCTAATATACTTTTTGATAAATACAGTAACAAAAAACAAATAGTATCTGATATAAAAAATACAGCTTTCGGATTCAACCTGCACCAGGCGTATTGAAGACATTTCTAAATTTATTTCCGATGATATATTAAAAAAGAAGATATATTAAAAAAGAAGATGCAAGTTTTTCAGTTTAGCATTTGATGCCAGTACCGATATTTCAGCAACATCGCAATGCTCGGTGTTTGCTAGATATTGTACAGAAAACAATGAAATTCGTGAAAACTTTTTAAAATTACTGCTAATGAAAGGTCAAACCCGAGGCACGGATTACCTTGATACTATTTGTAATTTTTTAGAACATCATGAAATTGATGTGCAAAAAATCCTGTGTTTGTGTACAGATGGTTGTCCTTCAATGACTGGATCCGAAAATGGCTTCATTTCATTATTTAAGATAAAATATAATTGCAGCAATTTAATAACATTCCATTGTATTATCCATCAAGAAAACTTGGCGGCCCGTGCTGTACAACCAGAAATAGAAGCTGTAATGAAAACAGTTATCAATATTGTCAATTATATACGAGCAAAAGCACTGAACCACAGAAAATTTAAAACCCTTCTTGAAGAACTGGGAAGTGAGCACAGCGACGTTCTTTTGCATACCTCGGTGCGATGGCTTAGTAGAGGAAAGGTTTTGGAAAGGTTTTTTTCATTACGCCATGAAATAATCCTATTTTTAGAGCAAAATAATAAAGGGTACCCAGAATTACAAAACGATGAATGGTGGTGTCTTTTAGGTTTTCTATGTGATATTACGGAAAAACTAAACAATCTCAATCAGAGTCTACAAGGCGAAAATAACATAGTGTCCAATATGGCAAATAAAGTGTTTGCATTTGAGGAAAAGCTAAGTATTTATTATAATGAAATACAGAACAAACAGCTGCACAATTTTCCAACTATTATAAAAACCAGAGAGGACGGTATTAACATTTCAGAAGAAAACTGCTCCATAATTTCAAATTTTATAACTGCACTATTAAACGAATTTCAAAAAAGGTTTCAAGATCTCAGAAAAATAAAAAAAATGTTTGTTACTTGTAGAAAATCCATGGCATTTAAAGACACCAACTATTTCTGAGTTGGCTTCAGTTTTAAATTGTAATTACTCGGAGTTGTTTGATGAATTTATTGATTTTAAAAATGACACCAACCTGGAAGTAATTTTCAAAGAAAAAAGGGAAAAAAGGGAATATGTGGAATTTTCGAGCATTGTTCCCCAAAAATATAAAAGCGTGCACAGATGTGCCCAAATAATGCTAACATTTTTTGGGTCAACGTATGTGTGCGAATTATCTTTTTCAAAGATGAAATTCACAAAGAGTGTATATAGAAATAAACTGACAGATTCCCATTTGGATGATATAATAAGAGTAGCATGCAACGACAAGCCAGATATTGATAAAGTTTTAAAAAAATGCTCTCAGTTCCAAAAGTCTCATTAGATATACATATAAGTAAGTAAGCATCTTTGTTAAAAGTTCTTTTTTACATTAAACTAAATAATTCATTAGGTTGATATTACTTTTTCATTTATACACCTAATTATTTTTTACTTGCGGCCCGGGCTACCATGACTGAAACGTGTTTGTGGCCCCTATAAAAAAAAGGTTGAGTATGGCTGCAGTAGAGTATCTAAGGCAAATTTTTCTCAATATTCGCAATTTTTTTTAAATTTTTAAATCCATTTATTTAGGTTTTTTAATTTGCGTTTGTTTTATTTCTACGATAAATAGAAACTGAGATATGTGATGGATAAACCGGAAGTTGAATATTTCCCAACATTTTATCAAATACATCCCTCTCTGAGTTTAATTTTATCATGTGTCCTATTTGCAAACCATGCGTATTAGAATACGTTTTCTGTAATTTTTATGCCTAAAGGATTGACAATTATATCTTTCTTTGAAAACTGTTTATGTTTACAAAGCATTTTCAGAACAAGAAAAATTAAAACTTTAAATGATTTTTTTCAGAAACTTGGATATCATAAAAAACTTCTTACATAAAACATGATATCTTAAAAATTTATAAACATATTACCTTTAAATTTTGCATAAATATACTAAGGGTTTCAAAGTCAATGAACTAAGGATATAGCTTTGAACTGCGTAGTTTTTGTTTTAGAACTGTCTAATGTAATTTTAAACAACGAATTCGTGAAATTTTCTGTAAAGAAATATTCGAAATATTCTGTAAAGAAATATTTCTGTAAAAAAATATTCTTTGTGAAAATACATATATTTTCTTAGATTCTAATTTATTCCCTTCACCTTATCTAAGATTATTTGTATATCGAAATAACAGGAAATTTTGCTTGTAGAGCACAATTTTCACTATTTTTTGTATCAAGACTGGTGCATTTTACAGAATCTCAATTGGCTGAGAATTTCCTGCTCAATATTTTTCCTTATTTCCAAATACATTGGTCCAGGAAAGGAAGTGAAATACCTCATTAGAAAGATTTTTCAAAAGTTTGTCTGCGTGGGTAGACAGATACCTTAACTGATGATGTTTCGACTTGCTCCTTTTGTTAACAGAGTAATGTCACGTTGCCTTATAGATATAAAATCATTTTCGCTGCATGTGCAAAACATGACTCGATTATTTAAATTATCCAAAACAGATGATACCTCTTTGATACAGTTGGAAAAACTTTAAAACTGCCAGTTTGATTATTAAATGAAGGTTAAAATGTTAGTTGTCTAATTCTCCTTCTGAATAGGAAATTTTTCCTTGCAGGATCTTTTGATATTGACTCCTTTACTGTCGAACAGCATTTCGCCGCATCCCTCATCAGTGCAGAAATCGGTATGGAGACGGATGGCTCTCAAGTTTGTGGCAGTCGTCTTATTATCGATATGCAAGGCATTACATGGAGAAAACTGAGACATTACCTAAACCCATCATTTGTTAGCAGTGTGGCTAGATGCATACAGGTGATAATAATCAGAAATACAGCCAAAATTAATATTCTATTTTAGATTTTGAGCTGCTTTTATAGAACAGGTTTTTGATTTAGAAAAGCCATAATTCATGTTACAAAAATTTGAGTAATAGTAAAAATATAAAATAAATGACATGCATACACTAGTTACGAACATTATAAAAATGTTTGCTTGGTAAAAATATGTTGAATCCTTACCCCATTTCTAAGCTTATGATTTTTTTTTAATTAATACAAGATGATATATGAAAATTCCACAAAATAAATCATTTTCTAAATCAAATAACCATTCCCAATAAGGTTGTATTTTGGCAATTCTAGATTATCTATAAAGCAATAAGCTATTTATTGATATAATTTACTACTAACTAATAGAGGATTAACTTCACTATCTAATTAGAGGACCCTTCTCGTTACATAAAGGCATTCTTATTTTGATTCAACCACAAGTAAATTAATTAACCAAATAAATTAACAGTTGAGATATTAATGAAATTAAAAAATCTCTTAATTCGTTTTAATATAAAAACTGAATAAAATTAATTAAATAGTTTTAAAAGCACATATTAATAAAAAAAATAAAAAAAACATTTTCATAGTAATTTTAAAAAATAGTCATAATCATATTTAAAAAAAAGTCTTAAAATTCATTTCTGTCCAAAATAATACCAGAGGGTGCTACGATATGGAATTAAATTTTAATTTAATTGATAATTATCATATAATAAATTCCTAATACATTCAAATGGTGCATAGTTATCTAATAATTAAAAATGTAAATATTTCTATCCACCAGAGCTTTAACGGTTACATATATTGGGTCGTTCGGAAAGTAATTTCGTTTTTTCCTGACAAAGGATTTAATTGCATTTTTCGCACCCAATTTCATACTAAAACCGCAAAATCATTTTATGTTTTAAGAGCTGATATAGCAAGGCTTGAGTGTGAAAAAGTGCAGCTGATTCTTCGCAGTAGTTTTTGGATGGTGCCCTTTTAAATATGGAGAGCAATAAACAGCATTTTCGTCATTTTTTTCTTTTTTGCTATAAAAAGTAAAAATGCTGTTCAAGCCAGAAATATATTAGCCAATATGTGTGGAGAAGATGTGTTAACAGTACATCAGTACCAGAACTGATTTGCAAAATTTTTCCTTCAAATGAGGAGGCCAAAAACCACCTCGATCAGTTTTTTTTACAGCAAAGACCAAAACTTTTATGAGCGTGAAATCATGTTACTACCAAAAATATGGCAAAAGGTAGAATGGCAATTTTATAATTTAATGGCAATTTAATGACCAGAATGGCAATTTTATAATTTAATAAATAATTTATTCATTAAACGAAAATTTCTTATCATTTTGACAAAAAAATACGAAATGACTTTCCGAACAACCCAATATATAGCTACTGAAGGGGAAAAAAACAGAGAATCTAGCTCAAGGTTTAGCAATTAATAATTGAAAATTTTATAGCAACCAGGAGGTAGCTCCAATTAATTGTTTGCAAAAAGCCGTAAAAAACGCCTGAAAATTCTAAATTTCAATGAAACAGGCAGCTCCATCTTTTCAGTAACGCGACAACTAAGATTGGACATCTTATTCCTCAAATTCTTTTGGCACCAAGTGAATATGGAGTTCTTTTTTTACAACGTGATAGTCCATGTAACTCTAAATTTCCCCCAAGTTGGAACTACGTGGTTTTTTGCAGCAAACCCTTAAATTCTTATTTTCCAAAAACTGGAAAAGGGGCGGGGAGAATTTTCTACTTTTTTCAACAAAATCTCTGAGCTTCAAATTCTTTGACACTATTTTAAGTTTAATATTTTGTAGAACTGCAACATATGCAAACCGTCACTAAAAAAATTCTTGATGCAGGATGTGATGCCTTGTCGAATCTGTGGAATCCATGCAGTCCATGAACCAATTTATTTCGGTTCTGCCTATCAAGCCATCAAGCCTTTACTCTCCAAGAAACTCAGAGAAAGGGTGCGTATGAATGTTATTTTCTTAAGGTATCAGGTTTCAGTGTTTTAAACTACACTAAAAACACTGGTTGTCGACCACATTTTCGAATTAATTTTATTGTTATTTCTTGTAGTTCAGACTTTCCTCTTTCCAAAATAGTTTATCATTTCTAGGAAAAGGAAAGCCTGACCGATCATCCAGGGTCACATTTTTTTCAGCTAAAATTTGTCTTTAACTTCAATTTTTTCGCACATGCGCGAATAAGTGCAAAGCACATTGCTACTTTACGTATGCGCGAAACGTAGTTGGAAAATGATTAAAATAACAAGTATAATTTTTTTGTTATTTTGATAAAACTTCATTATACTGAAATCTTCCCCAATAAATGTCCCAAATATCTCCATTATCAGTTAAATATTTCACGTGTTTTTTACTTTCAAACGTACAGCCGCTTTCAGGATACTTCATTTCATACTATATATTTTGCATTATCTGTATTTACAAATTTAGTTGAATAGATACACAAAAACAAATAAATTCAAAAGAATTAAAGCGCGCAGCTTCTGAAGTTTTTTATAACTGATCGTTTTTCATAATTTCGCCAATAAACTATAACTCTTTTGTTTTTATTTTATTAGATAAAATAATTAATAAAACTTAGTTCAAATCTTTTAAATAGATTCAAAATAAAGAAAAAACGTAAGCGAATAATTTTTTCCATCCACTTAAATGTGGCAACACAGCATACAATAATAAAAAAATAAATGAAGCATGAGATTAAAAATTGCTTTTCAGCCCCTACTTTCAAGGAGTTGCAGCTGCTGAAAACTTTTAGAACAAAAGACACTTGTAATGAAATGTTAATTCGTCTAATTTGATTTAATTTTCTACTTTCATTTCTAAAGAAGCGAATTATTTCCTTAAGTACAGTGGAACCTCGCGTAACGAGCACCTCGCAAAACGAGTATTTCGCATAACGAGCAAAATAAATTGTAAAGAAATGACTCGCTTAAAGAGCGGCGTTTCGTATAACGAGTGACGCGGTTAGGGGAATTCCCGACTTGTATGAAGGAACTTTCTGTTCTATTGGTGTATCAGTTTGTGTTTAGTTGCGCACGCGTGTTTGAGTCGAGTCTAATCATATATTTTTACAAACTGTGTGTCCGGACATTACGTTTTTTGTGCAAATATTATACACCTTGGTAAAAATGTCCCTGAAGAAAAAGCCACAAGAGAGCAGTTTTAAAAGACTAAAAATAAGTTTACAAATGAAACATGAAATCATTGAAAAGCGACAACGAGGTATGAGCGTGGCTGATTTAGCACGCACATACAATCGGTCTACATCAACCATTTGCACTATACTCAAGAACAAGGACAAGATTAAGGAGGTAGATGCGTCAAAGGGAGTGACAAGAATATCTACGCAAAGGTTACGTATTCTCGACGACGTTGAAAGGTTGTTGCTCATATAAATAAACGAAAAGCAATTGCAAGGCGACACTATTAACGAAAACACAATTCGTGAAAAGGCAAAAGTAATTTTCGCCGACCTCGTTAAGAAGACGCCAGGATCAGCAACGGCCGGAGAAGAAATTCAATTTCAGGCAAGTCGTGGGTGGTTTGAGAAGTTTAAGAGAAGAACAGGCATCCACAGTGTTGTAAGGCATGGCGAAGCAGCAAGCTCCGACACAAAGGCAGCAGAAAAATTTATTGTCGACTTCAAGAAGCTCGTAGATTCAGAAAATTACCTACCGCAACAAGTTTTTAACTGCGATGAGACAGGTCTTTTCTGGAAAAAAATGCCGAAGCGAACATATATAACAGTAGAAGAGAATGCTTTGCCCGGTCACAAGCCAATGAAAGACCGTCTCACGCTGTTATTTTGTGCCAATGCAAGCGGTGATTTAAAAATTAAACCGCTGCTTGTTTACCACTCAGAAACTCCACGAGCATTCAAGAAGTGTAAGGTTGAGAAGACTAAGCTAAATGTGATGTGGAAATCCAACAAGAAAGCTTGGGTGACTCGCGACCTTTTTACTGCGTGGATCAATGAAGTGTTTGGTCCTTCTGTTAAAAAATATTTGCTCGAGATGAATCTACCACTTCATGTCTTGCTTGTTATGGACAATGCACCTGCTCATCCCCCAGGTCTACAAAATGACATCCTTGAAGAATACAATTTCATAAAGATCCTGTTCCTGCCTCCCAACACCACTCCGTTACTGCAGCCGATGGACCAGCAGGTTATTTCTAATTTCAAGAAGCTCTACACTAAAGCACTCTTTGAGCGTTGTTTTGAGGTGACTGAAGAGACCAATCTCACACTCACCGAGTATTGGAAATGTCACTTTCATATTGTGGTCTGCATCAAGATGATCGAAAAGGCGTGGGAGGGTGTTACCAAGAGAACGCTCACTTCTTCTTGGAAGAAGCTTTGGCCAGAGAGACAATCTCGTTGACTACATTATCCTCAGGCACTGTCTCTGTACTCGTAATCCCACATTCAACAACGCTCTCTGGCCAAGAACTTGGGGTTGGAGGTAGATAACCCCGATATTGATGAACTTGTGGCAGAGCACAGCCAACAGCTGACTACTGAAGACCTTATGGAATTGCATTCTGCTTCACAGCAAGATAGTGTAGAGAGTTTGCCAGGGGAGGAGGAGGTTCCAGAACAGCAACAATCTGCTAGTGAAATTAGAGAAATGCTGAAAGCATGGGAAACTGTCGCATCGTTTATTGAGAAGCATCATCCAAATAAGACAGTGGCTATGCGCGCTACAAATTTATTCAATGACAATGCAGTGTCGCATTTTTATCAACTTTTGGATCGTCGGCAGAAACAAATGACCCTGGACAGCTTTGTAGTAAAAAGGAATTAGGTATGTTTCTAATTTTTATTCTGACTTTTTTATTTTCTGAAAATCGAATTCTCATTGTAGGCTGGTTCATTGCGCGATAGAAGACAAGATGAAGATGAATCACGATTATTGACAATTTGTATGTATTTTCCTTTCAATATATGTTTTCATTTAAAGTATTTGAAGTAGTTTTTTGTTGAAAATTAAAATTTTTAAGTATTTTTTTCGTCATGGAACGCATTATTGTATTTTACATAAGTTTGTATGGTAAAAATTGTTTCGCTTAACAAGTGTTTCGCATTACAAGTAAAGCTCCGGAACGAATTATGCTCGTTATGCGAGGTTCCACTGTATAATATAAGTTGATGTGTAATAAAAATTCTTTATGTACTATAAGGGACGGAATTAATTCCAAAGAATCCTCCTTTTTAAATACTTACCGCCTTTGGCGACCAGCCAGTTCGCCAGTATGCTTAAAATGTTCAATTATATTTTATATAACTTGATCTCATAACAGGTTTTCCAACAAAATATTTTTAAGCTTCTGATTTCGATAGTTGTATAATTCGATCATATTATTATGTAGGCCTTAAACAGTTGCATTCGTTGCACTACTTATCGAAAGAACGAGAAAAAATGCAACTTGTTTTTGAAAATTACATTATGTTTTCTTTATTTCAAACAAAAAATAAAAATTTTGGAAGATAACATACAATTAGTGCATGCGTAGCCATGTTTCTTCTTTGATAATATACATCGACAGAAAGCTCAAACTTTTTACTGTCGTTACGGCTGCTTACTTATGCCCGTTGGATTTCTTAAGTTTGTGTTATAAACAAATGCAAAAACTTATTCTAAAATCAAGAGATAAAGTTTTAAAGATAAGTCAGGCAAACAGAAACAAGTAATTCTTACTTTCTTGTGTATGTAATATACAAGATATAAAAATGAAATACTAAATTCGTTAAAAAATGCGACGAAGAAATTTTGTAGATGTAAAATGTAGATGTTTATTAAATTTTGAATCAAATTCGTTGAAGAGTTTAAAGAGTTTATCATCTGTTGATATGTTTCAAAAGTATATAAAGGAGATAATTTACAAAAGCAATGACTTTAATACATATAATATGCTACGTTATTTTTTACTACATGTTCATATGGTTTCATGTCCAATTCTAATTTGTCATTATTATTATTGTTTACACATACTCATACCGTTACCATAGTTCTAAGTCGTATAAACAGAGCTTATTATGACTCATTTTGAACACACTGCATACGAGTTATGAAACTTCCCGTTTTTAACAGGCCAAACGCTGTGACCAGGTAACGAGATATATCTTTTTCATATTTTGTCTGCTAAATCAATGCATATTCATCCAGAGGCATATATTTAACGCAATAATTATGGCAAAGAAATCTTTAAGACATAAGCCTGGGACAGCACGCTCTTGGGAAAACTTGTGCATTCATAAATCATGATAATTTTGTTATTTAAGAAGCAACAGAGAGGGCAAATAACACGAGAAAACTCGTGAGCGGTCCTTAAAAGATGGAACGTGGTCCTTAACGTCTTAAAACAAAATGCTGCTGTAAATCGTGCCTAACACAATTCACAAGAAATATGCTTTACAAAATATCACTCTCTAGGGCATTATTCAAGTTTGTGAAAGAAATAATAGTTAAAATGTAAAATTCTTATATAATAAAAGCATGTATAAAATATATATTAATATTTAAGAATATTTTATGCTAATATAATTCGAAATGGAAATTAAAAATTTGCATATATACATCCTGTTGCTTGCTAAGCATGCTTCTAGAGAGCTCGAAAATATGCTGCCCTGGGAACACGTTGCGCACGTAGAGCGCAGTACGCAATGTAAGTTTATACATTATATAAATTTGGCATAAGAAAACAACGGCCAACAAAAGTTCAAAGAATCTTCAAACTAGTAATAAAAGGTTATGAAATATTTTCGTCACTTTTTTAAATCTTTAGTGCATTTTAGTATGTCGTTAAATTTATCATTATCCATCATGAGTTTTCCTCTAATTTTATCGAGTTCGACTCATTCTGTTATGTAGTGCTGAACCCTAGCCACATATACATGTGTTGTACTGCATTCTTCCGAATTTCATAAACATTGAGGGAATCTTTCATATCCTGGTAGGAATGAGCACGAACATCGGATGACATATTTTTTATCATTTTTACTTCTAGTATGACTTTTATGTTCACCACGCACAACGTTATCCATGTATCTTGACACCATAAATTTATCTCTCTTCTAATTACCTTCTTTAACTTTTGTAATGACTCTAGAAGTTTAATTTCAATTAATCGGTAAAAAGGTATCCAAAATATATTGTGGTTATAATTAAACTTCCCCTTTGAAATGATCATAAAACCTAAAATACTTGACCAAATGTTATCAAATTTGTCAATAGATTTGTAGTGAATACAAATGATTGTAACCTATGAGCTGGTCCTGATCTAGTGCGACGTAACCAGAAACTATTCTTGTGCATCGTAATCTTAATCGTAAAGGAAATCAGAATAAAACCAAATATAAACATTCTCTTCTCTTTCTTCTGATCGTCGGCAGGATGCTAGGCTCAGGTAGTAGGATGTATATATACTGTTGTGTTTAATACAGGAGAAATCAATTATTTTTATAAGAATGTCTAGTGATTGGAGCCCAAAACATCAACCGTCTATTTCCACACTCAACATGATCACTCCAATCCTTACAGTTTAAAGGAGGCAATGGCAATTTCTTTTCTGCCAAAAAAAGTTCAAAAACCCATCACTAGTGGGAGAATAGTGATGAATCCAATATTGTAAAGCAAAATAAGGAATGAAGACATCGGTTTAAAATATGTAAAAAATTGTTTCTGAAACATTCGACAAAGCATTCTTAATTCAGTTGGCATTCACCATTTTCGCATTACTGCATTCTTAATAGTTCATTTTAGCATATCAGAAGGAACACATGTCAGTGCATTGGATCTTTGTATACAGCGCCATTTCCACCCTGGTGTTGAATTTTTGATCTTTTTTTGCGGAAAAAATTCCCATGACCTCGTTTAAATTAAAGTCAAGTTTGATAACATTTGCTAAAGTAATTTTTGTTTTATGACCGTTTCAAAGTATTAGGTTGTTCGGAAAGTAATTTCGTTTTTTCCCGACAGAGGATTTAATTGTATTTTTCGCACCCAATTTCCTACTTAAACCGCAAAATCATTTTATGTTTTAAGAGCTGATATAGCAAGGCTTGAGTGTGAAAAAGTGCAGCTGATTCTTTTTGGATGGTGCCCTTTTAAATATGAAGAGCAATAAACAGCATTTTCGTCATTTTTTTCTTTTTGCTATATAAAAGGTAAAAATGCTGTTCAAGCCAGAAATAAATTAGCCAATATGTGTGGAGAAGATGTGTTAACAGTACATCAGTACCAGAACTGATTTGCAAAATTTTTCCTTCAAATGAGGAGGCCAAAAACCACCTCGATCAGTTTTTTTTACAGCAAAGACCAAAACTTTTATGAGCGTGTAATCATGTTACTACCAAAAATATGGCAAAAGGTATTAGACCAGAATGGCAATTTTATAATTTAATAAATAATTTATTCATTAAACGAAAATTTCTTTTCATTTTGACAAGAAAAAACGAAATGACTTTCCGAACAACCCAATAGAATTAATAATTATAACCACCCAGTACATATTCAAGGATGACAAAAGATCTCACACTAACAAGCTTTTAAGTTTTTTTGTCGCCTGTATTATACGATTCGATCTTCTCTTGATTGTACAATTCCAATAACTGATCATCACACGCTAATGGGTTTTTATGCCATTTTTTCACCTATGGTATGCGATTAATAACACATATATGTATTTATTAGAAAATCTAATAGAAAGTTTTGAAGACATCGCTTCAGCTGATTACTATAAATAGGAGGTTGGAAACTAAAAAAAATCTGACAGTTACAGAGTATCCTTTGTTAAAATAATTTCAGTGCGATTGTGCGAAATATTTTTCCTTTATATGCTGCCTTTATATACGATGACTTTTTGAATAAAAGTAGATATTTGGGATAATTTGGGAATCATGGTTTTCTGTTCTTTTTCTACTCAATTCTTATAGTTTATTTCCAACTTTTTGTATTATCTGAGCTGATAATGATATCTTTATGCTGCCAATATTATTCCAATTCCATTTTCATTTTTTATTAGCATAATCGATTTTTTATACACCATTTAAAATTTTATCCCTTTAGCTGTGAGATATGAACTGTTGTTTTTCCTATATTTCTGAGTGCTAACTTTAATTTATCAGGATTCAAACTTTTATTGCGTTTCCGCATCCTAGAAGATGTATATATCGGCAAAGCCTTTTTAATAACGACGAATATTCAATATTTCACTGACAAAGAATTCCTCTCCATCCTTGTAGCATTTTTTTCTTATGATTGTTTTATAAAAATGACTAGTTTTTGTATGTTTGGTGGTTCTGCATTATTTTTGAAAACCCACTATCCATATAAATCCCTGAACTGAAAACCTATTATTGAAGTTTGAATCCTAGAAAAACATGAAGATGTTCAATAAACTATTGGGTTAATGCATAACTATCAGGCGTTTCTTACACGCGTTATATTTTTAATAAAAATTTATAATATCTTATGAATTAATGAATGAAAATATCCTCCTACTTTTAGGTTATAAAAACGCCTGTCAGTACTCATACTTATATTCGTCATATTATGCTATGCCACTTTGAGAAAGGATGGAAAGCAGCGCAGTTCTTTCGCGATCCTAACGAACTTTTTCGGTAAAAACACAATCGGCGAAAGTTGATGCTTGTTTCTTTAAGAGTTTTTGTAGAGAAGCATGAGTCATTCCCAATAACAAGATCCTTCAGAAACAGATCCCGCTCATTTCGTTGAAGCAAATCGGTGAAAATTCAGGCACGCTCGGTTTCATTGTTGTCTCTAAGTTCGTGGGAAACCCATATGGTAAATTTCCCTATCTTTCCAAGCTTTTGAGACAACGAACAATGGTTGAATGATCAACAATGAAGTTATTGGCTAGCATGCGAGTTGTCAAGCTTTCGTCTCCTTCCATGACTGCTAAAAGTGCCTGGTCTTCAAAATCCGGGGGTCGACCTCTTCCTGGCTTATCTTACATTCTAGAGCCGCCAGATTTAAAACGAGCAAACAATTCTCTGCAAAGAGTTTCAATTATTGTACCCTCATCGAAAAGATTGTTAATATCGCTGTAGGATTGCGCTGCTTTCCATCCTTTCTCATAGTGGTAGAGCTTAATATGACGAATAAGAGTATGATTATCGACACGGAATTTTATAACATAAAAGTAAAAGACTGTTTTATTCATAAATTTATAAGATGCCGTAAATTTTTATTAAAATTATATTGCATCAAAGAAAACCTTGATAATTATGTACCAACCCAATATGAAAATTTTAGTACAGTGTATTTTTAAACAGTAGAGCAACTAAATTCATATATAACAGATAGAATTTCTAGAATTTTAAGTAATCGCATAGAAAACTATGTACTTATCGATGTTTATGGTAATTATGAAATTGTTCTGTTTTATTTGTTGAAATACAACTCACACATCACAAAAATCAGCTGATGGCTATCTTTTAGAATTATCTGCTATTTCTAACAACTAAACTCTAATATTTGCCAATTCCTCTGCTTGGAAGCCAATACTGCAACGCAACTGGCCATTCAATCATTTTCATTTGAAAATATTGGTTTAGTAGAATGCAATATTTGACTGCAAAGATAATAAATATAATCTTAAATAATGATAAGGAATTTATCTAGAAATGTTTAGAAACGTTATTATTTAATTAACTTTAGCGAAATATTCAAACCACTCTCATGAAAGTCAGAAAAAAAATATGTACTTTCTGTAGAAATCATGTGATTTTATTTATTTTAAAACTGCAATTTTCTTTTGGTGAAAGTTGAAATCAAAGTTTATATACAAAAATTTAAGCGGTAGAAGTCAATACTTACTTGTGTAGGGGAGACTTAAAATAAAATCTTGAATTGCACTCAAAAGTTTTGCTGACATTTGAAAATTTAAACTGAAAAGGATAAAGGGTCACGAATGGAATTCGTTTTATAAATACCTTTTTTTCTCATTCGACAAATATAAAAAATGAAATAACGAAAGATTTTAAGTTAGTGAGTAAATAAAAAAGTGAGGAATGAAAAAAAAATCTTTTTAACCAGAAGGAAATATAGCTAATTCGATTAATCACTTTGAAAACATTTCCCGATAGTTTATTCTATCAGACCTGCAAAAATTTATTTTTACTATAAGGACTACCGATGGGACAGCAGTGCTTTCTTAAAAACGAAACCAGAAATTAATTCGTTGCAAACTTTGAAACAAGCTTTAATTCCTGATTTTTTAAAGATAAATTCAGATAATTTGCATGAAATCTTGGGTAAAAGAAAAATGGGGCATTCTGAATCCGTTCCAGATTTTTTTTTATTTAAATGTAAGAGTTATGTAGCTCTGAGAAAATTGAAAATGCCACTTAAATGCATTATATAATTAAAGGAATATATGATAGGAAAGATAATGATACAGTTTTGTATAAATTTAAGTATTCATCTGAATTGAAAAACAAACTTAATATTTTTGAAGTAATAAAGAGTGATTATGCAAAAAATAAAAGTGCTTCCGACAAAATCAAACCAAGATAAGATCTTAATCATAGATATTATTGTTCAAATTATGCACCAGTAGTGACGTATTTAATTTACTTCTATAAACGTTCCATTTTCAAAGTAACGCTAGAGCTATTTTGGGATGGATAGCGTGATTTAGAACCGCGGTCAAATGACAAGAACGACACTTTAATTGGCAATTTCCTCTCCAAACTTCCACGCCGTAACAGTGGGAGGACAGAATCGACATACGTGTTGTGTACGTCAGAATGTCTGAGAATAAATACGCTTGGTTTGCCTAGTTTTCATGTGTGCCCCCTTTTAGAAAACATATTATACTTATTTTTATTATGCTAACTTATAATCTGGTGTTATATAAATTTCAATATGCCTCCATTTTATTTATTTATTTCAAAATTTTATTATTAACATTTCTTAATTATACATAAATCTTTTCTAAATTTCTTCTGAATACATTGTCAAACAAAACATTTGGAATTGTATGGAAGTAACGAATTGAAATGATTTTTTATATATGAATGAATACTTCTTTTCATGTCAGTACTACTTTTTAGTTTTAGTTATATTAACGTCCGTTTTAAAGCAACGCTAAGGATATTTGGGAATGAACCTCTAATTTAGAAAGGTCAGATGACGAGGAAGACATCTAAGCTGGCACCCCTTCCCCAAACTTCTTCAACGCACCAATGGGAAAACTCCTTTTTAAATATAATGAGTTTAAATGAGGTGATTGCTCTTATAATGTGACTCTGATTTTTTAAAAAAATTTTAATCCAAGCTAAGTAAACTGGAAACATCTAAAACGATATTTTTATTCATATCTATATTGAATTCATTAATCATTATTTGGATTTTTTTCTGAAACATTTAAGTGATATGTTTGCTGATTCATATGATTAATAGGCAAAATAATAAAAAGAAATTTAATAAAGCTATAAAATTCTTTCAATGAATTCGATTGTAAACTATGAATGTTGCAATTAAATTGATTTTTTTTGCAAATGAGATGTTCTTATATAATATAAAACTAAAAGAAATCAAATGTATTTTCTTTTTTTTTTCCTTTGAGAATTAGTTCTATTCATTCAATATCTTTCATTAAAGGAGCATTTGACATCTCATTCTGAATGTTTCCTGATGAAATGATGATGCTGATGACATTGAAAAGGATTTCATAAAGAGAAAAGTTGACTTGATAATCGAGTTCAATTTTTGTCTTTATAAATAAGCTGGGTTTTTATTATTTTTTAACATAATTTTTATTGCATAACTTTCATTTGATATACTTCAAAATAACTTTCAAAAAAAGTTTAAAGTTGGTGGCAACACCGCTTTTTATACTTTTATGACGTCTCAGTAAATGCTTAATATAATTCATACAATCTTAGTATCAAAAATTATTTTTTATGTTACAAATGCCATTGAAATAAATAAAAAATTATTATTATGCAAGACTTATTTAAACTCAAGTAACTAAATAATTTAATTTTTAAAGAAACATCCTGAATAATTTTTTCCTCTAGCGTCTAGCCCTAGGGGTAGCGCATCTAGGGCAATGCTTTATCTGTAAGGTGTGAGATTCTTACATTTTGTTCTCTACCCTATGTTCTCTCTGTGAGGTACGTGAATGAGCTCCTCTGTAAAGAGGGGCTGTGCAAGCGAATGTGTGTGTTGTGTGTGTGCCGTCTTCAAATGAGCTAGAAGTTTGACCTGTCCTCAAGTGCGTAAGGGTTTTTACTCTCAATAGCTTGCGGGTCTTCCCTGTGATGTGAACGTCCCGATTCGAGTTCAGGTTCGGGAACGGCTGTTTTCTAAATTGTGTTCTATCTGACAGGTGCGTGAATGTGCTCCCCTTGTAAAAAAGAATTGTGCAAGTTAGTGTATGAGTGTCATCTTCTTATGAACTAGACTCAAACTTCTGTAATCGGTTGCTTAGGGGTTTTCACGCTCAAAAGCTACTGCACCTCTCTTTCCCCGATCTCTTGGACTTGGTTTGAACTGGAGTTCAATGCAAAGAAGAGAAGCAACAACAACATACTCTTGTTCCTTTAAATTTATTTTTAAAAAACTACTCATTTTGGAGTATATGTTTGAAATATATTTTAGGATACAAGCTATTAATTTTTTTCCCATATTACACAAAATAGTAACTGTCATCACAATATAATCAAATTTATAAATGAAAATAGAACCTATTCTTGCCTCCCTAGCTCTCAAAATCACGTACAATACTCAGAAATAAACACTACAGTCTCTTATCATACATTTGCATTCATAAATACTTATCAAACAAACCTAACCTAATTATTTTCTACATGAACAGTTACTTAATTACTTTCCATTTGTTCTTTATAACTGTATCCTCATATAACATGTCATGATAACAAAGTGAATACAAAATTCATGCGTTTTTTCATACATTGACCTTTCTGCATATTATTATTCCAAATAATTTTTCTTTAATTTTTCAAAGTTGAACATCCTTGTGAACTGTTTCATCTCAATATCATTTCTTGCATTTTTGTAAATTCTGTTAATAATTATTTGTGTCTTTTCTACGATAAATATTTTGATATTTAATTAAATTCCCGAAACATTCTCTCAAACCATTCAATGACCAGAGTGGTCACGTATACAGAACTATGAGATTGCGCTCTGTTCTACCTCACTACCTTTTCGAGTACAAGTGAACTCAGTAACTACAAAACACAAACTGTTATATTAATAAAATTCGGTATACAAGTTTAATATCTCAAATATAGATAAGTTTTAAAATTTGAATTAAATCCATCAAATGTTTGACCGTCTGTGCATTCTGCCTTAAGCATACCAATGCTCAAAGCATAAATCCAATGACAGCAGTGAATGAAACCCATTCAGTGATCAGAAATGGTTACGGATGCGAGCGTATGAGACGGTGTTTTATTCTGTTGCATTTACTCTCTTATTAATTGCTGTTATCTATTCCTATTAAAATAACCTATTAAATCTTTATAATATATTAGGTTGTTCGGAAAGTAATTTCGTTTTTTCCTGACAAAGGATTTAATTGCATTTTTCGCACCCAATTTCATATTTAAACCGCAAAATCCTTTTATGTTTTAAGAGCTGATATAGCAAGGCTTGAGTGTGAAAAAGTGCAGCTGATTCTTCGCAGTAGTTTTTGGATGGTGCCCTTTTAAATATGGAGAGCAATAAACAGCATTTTCGTCATTTTTTTCTCTTTTGCTATAAAAGGTAAAAATGCTGTTCAAGCCAGAAATAAATTAGCCAATATGTATGGAGAAGATGTGTTAACAGTACATCAGTACCAGAACTGATTTGCAAAATTTTTCCTTCAAATGAGGAGGCCAAAAACCACCTCGATCAGTTTTTTTTACAGCAAAGACCAAAACTTTTATGAGCGTGTAATCATGTTACTACCAAAAGGTATTAGACCAGAATGGCAAAAGGTATTAGACCAGAATGGCAATTTTATAATTTAATAAATAATTTATTCATTAAACGAAAATTTCTTTTCATTTTGACACAAAAATACGAAATGACTTTCCGAACGACCCAATATATAACCTAATCTTTATAATATATAACCTAAACTCAAATAACCTATTAAATATTTATAATATATTTCATTTCAGATACACTTCCACAGCTCCGATTTGGGCAGTTTGCACAAAATTTTACCACCAGAGACGCTTCCTGAAGAACTTGGAGGTCACTTGGGCAAGAAGGATTTGCAAAATTTTCGTTCCATCATACTTCAAAACAATGATTTGATGGAGAGGATCAATACGTACATGTACAATGGCATGAGATCGCCATATCAAAGGAGCACCAACAAAACCCAAGACAGTTCAGAACATAAAGAAACAACAAGAACTTTGCTTAATGTATCACTTGGGTAAATCAATTGCAATATTTGGGAAACAAGTTTAAAAACGTCATGAAACTTTTTCACCGATATAATCAATAAACTGAAAGATTTTTTTAGCCTTGGAATTTGAATGGAAATACAGCGATAATTTGGCTCTTAAGCTTATGTGGTAAAATTTGACTTTCACTTGTGTGGTAAAATTTATTTGACTCTTTTGCTAAAAATAAGTAATTTTATGCTTATGATAAAATAAGTTGAGTTGGCTCTTATGCTAAATATAGGTAATTTAATTCTTACACTAAAATTAGATCATTTGATCGTTGTACTAAAATTAGATCATTTGAAACTTTTGATGAACTTAATGAAGAGAGAAACTAAAGAACAGTTTTTGATCATTAAAATACAAAATGTCGTTGTATGTACCACATTTTCACTACAAACATGAGTTCCAGTATCAATTAATTTATCGTTTCCAACTTACTACATGAAAGCTACTCGCATAATTGTCAAGAATGATTTTCAAAAAAGTAAGCGCGAATTTAGAATCTGAGATGTAATGGTCGGTATGGAAATAAATAAGTAATGAGTTAAATAATAAGTTATTAGAAATGGCAATAGATGATTATAGTTTATCTGTAATCAAATACATTAGCATCAGATAACGCTTTTTTTTAAATTCCTTACGGAAAATAATACCAGATTTGTTTGCTATAACAGCAGATGAGAAGATTGACTGTTGTGTCTGTTTTAGAAAAGAAATCAAATGCATTATTTCACTTTAAATAGTATATTTCTAAAAACAATGTTTAGTTTTAGATTAATGTTTTGGAATTCGGCGCATCTATAACTCAAAGATTTATAAATCCATTGCAATCCTCACACAAAATACGTATGCAGACTAATGCATATATGGGCAATTAATCTCATTATTTAGATTCAATAAACATTAAAATGTGTTTGTACTAAAGGATTTTAATCATTTATTTTAACAGGCTTTATTGTGATAGACAATTAAATGCATTTTTATATTGTAGGTATTATTATTTAAATAAAATTTTGTCTCAAAGAGATATTTTTTGTCAAATGATTTTAAAACTTTATTTTATTTTTGAAATTAGTTCAAACAGAAATTGCATATATCAATTCATACATTATGTCTTCTTGAGACAGTGGTAAAAGCCTTAAAGTTTCTTATCGAATGAAGCATTGTTATCCTGGAAAATATCATATATTCAACTTCCACGTGTTCACAATCATGAAAGGAAATCGGCTTTCTGGTCTAAAGGTAGAAAGTCCTCCCCGCGATCTGCGTGTGCGGGATTCGAGTCCTGTTTCGAGCATGGTTTCTCTTTACCCTTGTCCTATCTGTGATGTGTGTAAACCCGTGTGAAAAGGGATTGTGACTCAAATAATTTCCCTCGTAATAAACTATTAACACATATAGTATTGTTTTTTTTTTCTTGTTAATGATCACGATATAACAATTCATCTTATTTTTTCATGCTGAGTAGGTGTCTGTATAAAGCATGCTTTAATTTTTTTAAATCATTTTGAAATTACAAATAAAATTGAATTTCAAAATTAAGCAAAGGTTGTATATTTCAGAAATACTCCCATTCTTAATCTTTTAACTGGGTATGACGAAATATTTCAATTCAAAACTAGTTGAATATGAGCTAATTAATCGGCTAACAGGTTAAACTCTGATATTCTTTGCATCAGAAAAATGCATTACTCAATGAGCATAAACTCGTTAGACTACTAAATTAGTATACGAGTTATATGTGTATCAAAATTTGAAATTTAAAGATATTTTGCCATTGAAACTAAATTATAAAAATATTCTAAGCCCCTATTGAAATTTTTATTAAGAACTCATACAATTAAAATCATTAATTCCGGCGGAATAACATATTTATACAAAAGATATTAGTAGAAAATAAACAGAAAAAGTAGAGTACGATTTCAATTGTATAACCATATTCCATGTACAAATACTATTAATAAGTTGTCATTAGAACTCTGTTTGTTCCACTGATTTATTTGAAGTCTGGAATCTACTGGCATCAAGTATTATTTGATGTGGACTTCTTTTATGGTGGGAAAGTCTGATTTCTAAAAGGTTTAACACGTGAGCCCTTTAAACTGACGTTTTCCAAACGTTCATTAGTAGGACCGTATCAAATAAAGTTCATTCCAAAATCGGAATTCTGGAATGATTCAACATGAAATTCTTAGAGAAGACTAAATTTAGATTCGGTAATATCAATAATATGGAAGCAATAGCAACACGTGTATTGATTCTGCAAACCACAGTTAAAAAAATTAATATAAATTTATCATGCAATTTAATATTCCATTTCTTCTTTAGAATGTCTTAAGCATTTTCGTAATTGACCGATATTGTAATCGTGATGCAGAAAAGCAAATTATAAAAAATTCAAACAGTTAAAAGATGTAGCCAATTTCTAATATACTGTGTTTCACCATAAATATTTTATGGAATTTTAAATGGAAAAAAGAATTCTTTTCATGATAAGCGTTTTAAATCCATCATAGAAATAAAAGCACACCTCGAGGATTATTATTATTGTCCAAAACTGAATAATTTTGAAAATAAGGCATAATGAGCCTTATTAGGAGATGGAAGAAGGCAATAGAGCAAAAAGATTCTTATATAACACAATAAAAATATCTTAAACAGTAAATATTGTGTATTCCTTTGATATTACAAATAGGAAAGAAGTTGGTGGGACACTCTGATATATGGGTAACATCGGCATTCATATTCCTAGCTTATTTTGACCCAATGAATTACGCGTTTGCCTATCTAACTCTAACAAGTCTAATAATCTGTTCTAGAAAATTTGAGTTATCGTGATAGAATTCAGTTAACTCTATCGCGTTTGGAAAAGTCCAAGAGCTGCTAGAAGTTTCCAATGACCGCAATGGCCTTGTATTTATTTGTCATCTCAAACCGAAACAATACCACGTGTGCAGCAGGAATAGCTAATGTTATACAAAAATTTCATCCTTTTTCCCTTTATTTTTACCTTCATGACGCTTAGAAAAATATATTGTAATCATCAAAAAATTCGATTCAAAACTTTGACCTCTGTAGTTGAAAAAGCATTTTTAAATATTGCCTATCTGTGAACATATTAACTTAAAAATACTCTGAATAGACGGATGAAATTTGGTGGCTATTTTTATGCAAAATATGTAGATTTCTATCAAGATTTGAGTGAAATACATTAAAAAAATTTTGCCTGTTTTTCTATACATTACAAACGGATATGATAGCTACAATACATATAGATCTAGATAAATAAAATTTAATGCATGATTTTAACATTTACCTGTTGATTCGTAACAAATTTTGAAACAAAACTATCAAAGAATATATTGTCTATCAGTTTGTTAATTTGCATGCATTAAAATGGGATAAATTAGAAACGCGATTATCTAAATAAAGGAAATTTGACTTGTAATTCTTTTCTAAAATTGTGGTTCTGCAGAAATTTTAAGCCTCCATCAGTCTTTACTAGTTCTACTTCTAAGTATGTTTATATTACTTCTTTCAGTAGTGGTGGAGTGGCAAACAAGAAGCAGAAGCAGAAAGAAAGGTATCTAAAACGCATAATAAACATTCTTACTGTTTATTACAAAGCATAAGTGCTCATAAGTGAGATTTTCAAAATAAAAATAGTTGCTCCTATGATTTTCAAGACCATTGTTGAAGGTAAACATTTTTAAAAAGAGGGTGTAGTGGTATAAAACTTTTAATAGTTAATATATGAAAAAAAGTTGTTGGTTTTGAGTTACGATACATAAAAAAAATATTTTCTTGAGACTTTATTTAAAAAAAATTGTTCATGAATGATTGATAGAGAATTAATCTAGTGAGCGATTATACGTAGTTAAAATTAAAATAAAAAAAAGCATTTTATCAAATCCCATGTATTAATCACAAATGATATTTAAAAAATTAAAAGCAAGACTATAATAAATTACTACCTAGATTTTAAGAAATAAAGATTTTTAAAAGAATTCTATTTCATCCTTTTGACCAAAACGAAAGCAGCTACGACATACGACAAATGGATTTAAAATTCTCAATGTGAAATATTTGGTTTCTAAAGAATTTTATTGCATCTCAAATACAGCATTATTTCTAAATGGGCTATCAATTTTATTTGACAGAGTTAATAATGTTGAAAAATATTTTATTGCCCTTTTCCCAAAAATAAAAACATTTTTCCTTGGTTAATGTTATGGTACCCTCGTTTTCAACAACATCCTGAATTATACATAGGAGAAGAAAGATGCATCATTACTACGAGACTACAGACAAAAAAAAAAGAATAAAAACCAAAACCTATTTATAAAAATAAAAAAATCGTCTTAGAAATCACTGTATGATAATTTAATTGAGGTTAAAACTCAAAGTTAGCAAAACTTAGTTTTATTACCAATTATTTTGACTTTTCTCATATGCCTAGCTTAAACTGATTAAAAAATTCAGAATGTGATATAGTTTAAACAATTTATATCAAGTTTAAGAGAAAACAATTATTATATTCATTCATTTTTGTCATCTTAGAAGTAAGAATAATTCAAATTACAGAGTAGTATAAGAATATAAGAAATAATAAATCTAAATAAATGGGAAACATTTGACATCCACTGTAACGATAGCAACTGTAACTTTTTTTTAAACTCTCAGCTCGAAATTCTTCTTAGCAATTTACGTTATTGAAAATGTGTAAAAAGAAACTTTTTTGGCTTCTCTCATGTTATTGAACATTGAGGCTCTATGAATACAGATTTTTCTGACTTTCACCTTCCTGTTTTCCTACGTTAAATCTCCATAAACTGAAACCACAAATGCTTTTCTGCAAAATTCCATTCTAAAGTTATAAATGTTCTAAATATTTTCTTATCGTACTAATCGTGCAATAGAAATATCGAATGTCAGAAGTGTATCCTAATAAACGAAACTAGATTGCAAAGAAATAAAATTTTTGCATTTTTTTATGTATTAATTTTGCAAATTGTATTAGGACAGATTTATATTTGAGCACGTATAACCCTAACAATATTGGAGGTATAAATTAAGGGCATATGTAGGTAATGTCGGCATTAGTGGAAGTCACATAAAAATTTTAATTATATAGAAAAATGTAAGCAATTGAATTTTCCCCAAATTTGTGAGAAAAAGGCAAGTCTGAAAACCTATTGAACAACAACAAAAATGTGACACAAATTCAGTGTTAGAGTCTTAAAATATTCTATGCTTTTCAAGAATACAGACCGTATGGAAAGAATATATTCATTTTAATCCGTATATTAATAACAAATAATACAGGAAGCATGAAGTAATTACAGGCATGGAATTATATCAGTCCTCACTTGGCCCTAAATAAAATTCAGCTAAATCAAGCAGTTTCAAGATATGCGATGAAATTGCCTAATATTCTAATAATTGATTCTCAAGATGATAAATTTATGAGTTTTCATCATTAATTAATCTAAAATTGTATCAATGTTGTTTCCATTTATTTCTTGTGGAATTTAAGCCATAGTAAATATGAAATAAAATGTAAAATAAAGAGTACATTTTACAAATATTATCAAATTAATGCAAATTGTTTGAGTACTAAGCTAATCATTGAAATTGTTATTCCCTAGTAATTTCATTACTTACATTAATGAATTAGAATGGAAGACCAAAACCAACTTATTCGTTAATTAATCAACTAATTCGTTAAACCAACGAAATAACTTATCAAAACCGTTCTGAAGAATACAAGGCTGGAAATAGTTGTATTTGGAGATTTTGAAATATTTCTTCAAAATATGGTCCTTAACTTGAGAGCTACTAGAATATAAAATACTTTAAATTCGGTTACTAGAATTCGCTTTTTCACATTTTTGGTTAAATAATAAATTTATTCCTTTGATTTAAAATCATATACCATGATAAATAGCATTTTTTGTGATATATATATGATATACAGGGGTTTTTAATCAATCTTCCCCTATAAACAGCATCATGCAACGCAAACGGGTGAACGGATTGCAACGAAATTTAGTATATATACTACACACGAGATGGGCTCACGGAATTTTTAGAGAAAAAAATTTTCTGAAGTGACCACCAGAGGCCGCCTTTTTATGAAAAGTATTAAATTTAACAAAATAAACGACTAAAACAAGATATGGAAGCAATATTAATAATCGAGAAAAAAACCACGAGTAAAAAAATTTAAAAACCGGGAAATGCTGGGAACTCCATAACTCTTCATGTGCGGAGCATCACAACTGATCTATTACAATTTATTGCCCATAGAATTAAAATTTCGTAAGAGATTGAAGGTGATGGTTTAAAGCATCTACATTCTCCACCTTTCTTTAAACCTTCCTGACATGATTAACAATTGCTTCTCTTGTGCAATTTCGCCCTCATCTGTTCTTGTTTCTGCTAACTGGATTGTAATTTTTTCCTTGCCTTTTCTTGACATAACATCAGAAACTAGTCAAAGTGATCAGAAACTAGACAATAAATGTTAATATTGTTTCTGTATTCTGCTTTGGTTGTTATGTTAAATTTAATGTTTGTTTTTTTTTTGGAAAAGACAATCTTTGGTGGCTATTTTGGAATTATTTTTATCCCTAAATTTCGTGAGCGCATCTCGGATATAGCCTTCTTACCAAATTTCGTTGCAATCGGTTGATCCGTTTCGTTTCAGGATGCTGTTTATAGGGGAAGTTTAATTATAACCACCCCGTAGTTAGTAAAGAGAAAGAATTTGAATAAAACATCAACCCATTCTCTTACAAATTCATGTGTATAACTCGATGTTCGAAAACAATGCCCTTATTCTTTAAAGAACATCCTTTTTGTATATCTATAAAAAAATTTAAAAAATTATTGATGTAGACTTTTAAAAACCCGAATTTTCAATGTCAGATATTGCATACTATTTTAAACTGTCGCAGTTTGAATTTTTTTAAAGATAACATACTTCTAATCATATGTCTAATATTTTGTACAGTTAAATAATAATATCAAAAGATGAAAGAAACACACGCGCGCACGCACGTACACACATATATAAAATAGGATTAATAAGTAGGTATTAAAAATGTAAAATTTTGAATTTTTCTAAAAATTCTCAATTTTTTTCCCAGTTAAATTTTATTATTAAATTATAATAAGACTGTTTCAGCTATGTTTTTTTCTTAACCCTATCTCGTAGCAGAAGATTGATAATAGAAATTTTGAAGAAATATTGTAAATCGTTCAAAAAATTGTTAAAAAATATTTGTTTTTGTTTCTCATTTTCTCGAATTCAAATAATTTACTTCCGAATTTTGAAAAAGAATAAATTTTGAAAACATTTAAGTCTACAACCTACTTGAGATATTTATTCTCGAATGTTCTATACTAGCACGTGTTTCTGTTCAATAGAACAGTCCAACACATGCACAGATATTCTTTAATCTGAGACAACCGAGACCGTGAAGTTTGAAATGCAAACAAATCCCCCCATTTTCTCGAAACTAATAGGAAAACGTGAATTTTTATCCCAATCTTGATAATAAGCTTTTAGCATACCTTCACGATAATTGGGGAGAATCGTTGCTTTAAAGTTAAGATAACACATTCGCTAATCAAACGAAAACATTGAATATGTTAAGGCGGCAGAGATACGAAAGAGTTTTCCTCAAGTTTCAAAACAAAAGGAATTGTGGGAAAGGTGACGTAAGGGCAAAAGTCAACAATTACACTATAAAAGGAGGGGCTTTCAATCAAGGTGTGCATATTCTAGTGACAGCCTTTAAGAAAAGGATCTATCTAGAATAGAGTCCATTGACCACATTGACAATCTCCCCCTCCCTTTTTTTTTGTTTTTTTGCTTCTGGAACTACTTGTTTCGGATTTTTTAGCTGGTTTGGGAACTTTTTTGCGGTTTGATTTCGCGGGGTTGCAGCATCTGTTGATATCTACCACACACAGTGTAATAACTATACTTTTGTATTTGGTTTCGGTGGTGATCTTGCAATCAGAGAGTTTTCGTACAGTGTAAAAGAACGTTTCTATTCATAAACTGGTGCGCGTTTTAGTATTATTTTTGTAATGGCGCTGCTACCCCATTGGTTGAAGGATTTGACCCCCGAAATGGTCAAAAGAGCTGAAGCAGAGTTGGGTGAAACTCCAGAAAAAAGAAAAATAGCGATGGAGGAGTTGAGACAGCTTATTGATAGTAAGTACTCACTGTTCTAGTCATAAATAGTTAATGATCATTAGTTTCCTTCCCTGAATCTCTTTTTTTTTATAATTAAATAAAAATCAATCACCCTATTTTGATCAAGTTAACTTCTTTTCAATTTTCATTGATACTTTGATTTAATTTTGATATAGAATATAATGGGATTTTTGAATTTTTAAATTTTTAAGGGGACAATGCATTCTATTAGGTATTTTAAAGAATTTTTCTCATATGAAATCTTTTAGAAACATATATTAAAATACAAATGCGTCGAATTTCTATTAAAAAATTAATAGAAAAATTTTATTATTATTTATAATTATTTTTTTAATTTAAAAAATGTATAAAAGTTTTTTAATTTTTTTAATACAATTAATATATAATTTTAAATATATTTTGAAGTTTTTAAAACATTTTTTAAAAAAACTGTTTTAAAAATTTCAAAATATTCCAAGCAACTCAGTTTTTAATTTTTTTAAATTAATTTTTCCATATTATTCATTATAAATTTATTTAGAATAAAACTGGGATATGATTTTGTAATTCCAATTGAATGCCAATTTTTTGGAAATATTTTTATCCATGCTTACTGAATTTTTATGAGAATTTTATGTTTTTTGAAACTAAAATTGACTTTTAACTATCTAAAAAGACTAGAAATATAATATGCATAACTTATTTTATTTAAATGATTTATAGAGATACTTATTATCAATGCTATTTAATTTATTCAAAAATTAGAACATCTGGAATGTTTCAAAGATATTTAAATTTAAATACAATATCATATTGTGAAAAATAATTGAAATGTATTTTTTTAAATATGCTTATTAAATATTGCTTATTAAACAATAAATATTATAAAATTATTTAGTTGAATATAAATATGTATTTTTGTGAGGAAACAGTAGAAATAAAATCTCACGCTTCTATCGATTTTTGCTTATTTCAAAATCGATTATTTTAAATACTATATTGCATTTATATATTCCTATATCAACATATTTATATATCAGTATCAAATCGTTAAATTTTAAATTCAATACATTTCTAGTAAAAAATAAGGCTGCCGTCTGAGTATGACGTAAGTAATATTTTATACAATGGAAATTCTTTATAATTTTTTAATTACAATTTATATTTTGTTAGAACTCATCAAGTAAAATTGTTTATTCCCTTTATAGAAATCCGCATTTTTATTACTAAAATTTTTTTTATCCATTTATTGCTTTGCATTCTTTTGAATAGTAGTCATTCGTCCATATGATGTTTTGCTGAAAAATGTAAGAATAATACTTTTGCCACTTTATTTTGTCCTTCTTTTCCTATTTACGTATTTGAAATATTAATTCTGTCAGAAGGAATTATACATCGATTAATTATTAAAGTTTTTAAAAATTGTATTTATTGTTGGAAATAGTTTTTCAGTTTTTTTTATAACAATCGTTCAAATGTTTTGAATTTTATATCTTAATGTAACTAATTATATTTTGGAGAAAATTCGTCTTGCTTTTAAACAGCGGTAGCTTTTAAAATAATAAACTCATTTTGGAAACGAAAACTTTCGTATTAGATTTAAAAAAATTGTTGGTGCTATTCACCATTCTTTCTAAATTTGATGTTGTCATCAATATACTGGATGAATACATAATTTTTTCTATTTTTTTTCAGTCCTATAATTGCATGCGAAATTCAATTAATTTATTGCAGAAATTTATGTACATTTTTGTATAATTTTCAAATTAAAATAACAGTAAACTCATTTTAAAATTTAAACTTTCAGTGAAAATTAAATATGGATTCTTAAATGTCAAATTCAAAAAGAGTACAAAAAACTGTCTGCTAAATAAAATCATTCATTTATATTCGAACGTTTGAACATTTTGTGCTTATTCCCCTTCAAGTTGAAGGCAAAAAAATAGCAAGAGTATGTTAAATAACAAAAACTAATACGTTTCCATAACTTGACAAATTATAATGAAACTAATACATTAATATAAAAGAAAATGTTACTTTAATGTTTAACGTTTATGGTAACGTTTAACCTAACAAGAATATGATTTCTTTCTTTTTTGTGGTAATATTTATTTTTTTAAATGTTCGTTTATGTTATAATTTTATGAGTGTATCATTTATAAAAAATTTTTAATGTTGTGGAATCTCAAATATAAATCTTTATAAGCACTTTACTTTTTCACTAGATGAAGAAGGGTTTTGCATCCCAACAGATAAACAATTCCTTCGTGCCAAAAAATATGAAGTGAAAAGAGATTTCAAAAGCTTCAAGTTCTATTATTCCTTAAAGGCCAGTTTTCCAGATTTACTCAACATTTTACCATGGAGTTTCGAAAATAATTTTTTTGTAATATTTAGTTTTTTGTAAAAATGACCATTTATGCTATCATTTTACAAATGTATTATTTACAACAAGTTGTTAATATCGTGGAAGCTCGAAATAAATCTTTTTAAGTACTTTCCTTTCCTATTGGATGAAGAACGATTTTATATGCTAGCAGATGAACAATTCCTTCAACGATTTCTTCGTGCCAAGAAATATGAAGTGAAAAGAGCTTTCAAAAGCCTCAAGCTCTATTATTCCTTAAAGGCCAGTTTTTCAGACTTACTCAATATTTTACTAATGGATGGTTTCATTTTTTTTTTTTTTTTTTTTTTGTAGAATTCATTTTTTATTTAAAAAATTCTTTTTATGTTATTATTTTACGAATGTATTATTTATAACAAATTGTTAATATCGAGGAAGTTCAAACTAAATATTTATAAGTACTCTCCTTTTCTATTAGATGAAGAAGGGTTTTGCATCCCAACAGATGAACAATTCCTTCAACGATTTCTTCGTGCCAAAAAATATGAAGTGAAAAGAGCTTTTAAAAGTCTCAAGCTGTATTATTCCTTAAAGGCCAGTTTTCCAGATTTACTCAACATTTTACCATCGGATGTTGAACACATTTTGAAAAAGGATATTATAATGGTAACCACTAGAAGGGGTTTAAATGCAGAAGGAGTCCTCATATTACTACTAGGTAAGACGAGTTAATTCTTTTTTTTAAATATTACTCATAATATATTTTACAGTTTACTAGCCGCTTTCGGAGATCAGTTGCTCTTACCCGTGGTGATAAAAATAATTTAGACAGTTGATTAATTTATCGTAATAGAAAATTATTATTAAAGGATAATTAAAAATTATCCTTGTTTAAGCATAGAATATTCTGAATAACTGACTTTGCATGCAAAATAATACATTTAACTAGTGAATAAAATTAGTGAAATTGCTCCATTTATTAGAGATGAGGGTTCTATCAAGGTTTTATTTCACTGTATACTATGAAAATAGTAAGCGAGGGATAATTAGAAACGTATTTGGATGACTAGAGTTATCATAAGAAATTAAATTTGAGAAATCGATTTAATGATTGTGATTGAGAGCTCTGTCTATTTTTTCCTTCATCGATAATGTATAGCTTGCGATATTTGGCAATTATAAATTTGATCTCTTTTTGGTTACGCAATAATGTATTTTACTGATAATATTCAGTCTAAAAACAATATGATGTTAAAAAGTAGAATTTTATACATAAGAAAGCTATTGCATAATTTTAATAATAAAATTTTGTTTTGATTAAAAATTACCTGAATACCAAAATTACACTCATTTTCTATACTTTTCAGGAGTTATAGATGACGACTGGTCAGTATCTGCTGAAGATTTGACCAGAGCGACTTTCATTTCTGCCGATATAGGAGTTGAAGCAGAGGCATCCCAAATATGTGGAAGTTCCATGATTTTTGACTTAAAAGGTGTGACATGGAGGACGTTGGTTCGTTTGAGCACTCCGAAAATTCTTTCTTTGATGGCCAAAGGCTTGCAGGTAAAAAAATATAGAATAAGAGTAAATTAAAGTGATTTTCTTGATTAAAAATGGTTTTATTTATCTGAAATAAACGAGGATTGAGTCGAGCGATAGAGAAAAAAAATTGAGGAATAATTACAGTCATAAAATAATCGCGTATTTAAATTAAGGGGCAATAGGACATTTAAATCTTTTATATTTCGATATTTTTTACTATTTCATTTGATAGCCGAAACCATTTAAACATTTTTTGGTATTGGCACTTGCATTTTTCCCTCATAAAACTATAAAATCATTTTTTTTTTTCAATAGTATAGTTTCAGAACTTACGCGCAGGTTTAAACAAAAATGTTTCATTGTATCAATATGAATACATACATAATAAAGAAAATCATGCAAAATCAAAGCATTATGATGTATGGTTTTTTTTTCAATACTAGCTAATATATTAAAAAAGACTTTTACTTAAACTTTATCATATTTTAACAACATAAAAATCAGAAGAGATTCAGTAAATCTGCTAAAATATTTATAGCTTGGCATGATTTCCAAGCTATATTCATTGGGAAGCCGTATTACTGACTCTCTGTCCCGCCCAAAATCACTCGGAAATAAATATTGAATGATCGGTCCACCACTATAGCAACACTTGCGGGAACTGTGGCTAAGGCCAAAGACCATCACCGGCCACAGTACAATCCTCTCAGTAGGAGGCATGTTCCATCGTCGATATTAGGAGCCAGATCCTACAACTTTAATGTAACCACCGGGTTGGCGAGATCCAACCACCATGCTGGTAGCATCTCATCATCAATTACGAAGTGCTCCATCGGAGATCATGTTCTTTTTGAATAAATTGGTGTAATATTTGCTAATATAAGTTGCTTATATTTTGAAAAACTTTGCGCTCAAGCAAATTCTGCCTTCGACAGTTGATACGAAACTTTTTTTTTCACATACACTTGATGAACATTATTTCAGTGACTTAAAAATTCATAATTGTAAGGTTAAATGCCTTATAAAATTGTATTAAAAATCTATTAAAATTTAGTTATATTATTACTTACGTTAGGGAGAATCGTATTTCACCAACTTTGGAGGTCTGTTAGATTTTATAGTCCATGTTATACTATTTATAGACTCTGTATTTTATAGTCTCATTATAGTCTCTGTTAATAAAAAAGAATATACATTGGTGCTGTAAAGCTAGACCATTTGATCTAGAGCTACTAGCTCAGAAATTATTTTGAGGGTAGAAATAGGAATTTCGGAACTATTTTTTGAAATTTCAATAAACTTAAAATTATGCGAGAATTTGATTGTTTTTCTGAAAATACTATTTCACAAATTCTATTTCACAACGTCTTAAATTTATGAATGTGTCTATTAGGTTGGTGCGTAAGAAATGTCGGATTCTCTTTACATGCGGACGTTTGTCTCCCTGTTTTCGTTATACTTTTGTCTTTGGCATAACCTCATTCATAGTCGTATTGTCCATTGCCAGAGACTCATTTCAGCAAAATAGGTTTTCTCGAAGGTCTTCCCTTTTGTTATTTCTTTTGAGTTTATTGCCGATATGAATTCTGCCGACATTCGCGTCATTTTCTTATAGAGTACAAACTTGGTAATAGTGCTGCAAAAGCTGCACGCAACATAAACCAAGCGTTTGGGGAGAATACGGTTAACGATCGGAAAGTGCAGCGTTGGTTCGAAAAATTTCGGACTGGCGATTTTTCACTGCAAAATGAGCCGCGCGGAAGACCCAAAACGTCTGTGAAGAATGATGACCTGAAGGCTCTAGTGGAAGCGGATCCAGCCGTATCCACGAGGGAACTTGCTATCATGATGAAAGTTGACCATACAACGATATTGAGACACCTTTCTGAGATTGGCAAGGTTAAGAAGATGGACAAGTGGGTACCGCACGCACTGACAGAGCGAAATAAGCTGGAACGAACTGGAATATGAAGTTTTGCAGCATCCACCATATTCACCGGATCTCTCGCCGACCGATTTTCATTTTTTCAAGCATTTAGAGCTGTTTTTAAGGGGCAAACACTATGAAAATGAAGACAGTCTAAAAAACTCGATATCAGAGTTTATTAATTCTAAAGACCAAAATTTTTTTAAGACAGGCATCTACGCTTTAAAATCTCGTTGGGAGAAGTGTATTGAAGCGAATGGAGCATACTTTGATTGAATAAACAGCTTTTGAAGAAAGATATGCAGTTTTATACAATCACTTAAGAATCCGACATTTCATACGCACCAACCTAATATTTAGTGACATCACCTAAATTTCAGTTTAATTGCTTTACTCCCTAACTTTTGAAAAAAAAAAACTTTTAAAATCTTTTTTGCCTAATTTTTATCAACATATTTTATTATATTGCACCAAACGTTTCTCGTGTTTCCTCAAATGTTTAATCGCGTGATTTTTCCTCTCTGTTTATAACTATCGGTTCTGCTGATTAACTGTAGAGTTTAAATTCCTATAATGCTCTTGAAATAGTAAAAATATCGATTTTTTTCGCATTTTTGATGATTTATACAATCAAGGTTTGATTCCAAATTGTAGATTTCATATTTAAATGCTTTTAATTTTCTTACTGTCCCTCTTTGAATTTGATAGTCAGGAAGAAGTGACCAATTTTTTTTTCTTTTTAACTATCATTATTGGCTTCTTTAACTATCATTATTGGCTTTTTTATTTTCACTACCATTTTCGAAATGGCTATCATCGTACCATTCATTTCGCATTCTAACACGACCACTTTTCGACGATTCTATCTCATTAAGGGGTGAGACGTGGAAAGACTAGCGCTTTTCGAATTGTGTACATGACACTTTCCAACATAGATCAGTCACATGGTGTCATGGCGCTACTAAAACTGTTAATGCACAGTTCATTTGTCTTTTAAATTTCACGGTATTCAAATTTACTTTTTTTTATCCGTCTTGTAAAATACAGAGATACTAAACAAAAGGTTTCTGATTTAGCTTTCAATAAGAAAAAGTAACTTATGCTATCAGACAATTGATGAAACAATGAAAACAATAGGAACTTTGAGGATACAATGTAATCTATTATCGGAAATTCGGGGGAAAATATTTCAAGACTATTAAATTAGTATTAATAAAATGCCATTTAAAAAAAATTGGAACGATATAAAACTGTCGTGCACGATTTTTCAGAAATCCTCGCAATTCAACCTAATTTTTAATTAATTAAAATTTCAAAAAAAATCGTTAAAAGATAATATACCTCTGCAAAATTTGGCAACACTAGGTTAAACAGTCTGGCCTGTAAAGTGCCAACACACACGCATTTGTCTTTATGACAAATAGACATAAAAACACGAAAAAAAAGTAATAGTAAAACATTGGGAGCGTCATTTATTATCAGGGGGAATCTAATTTAACATAATTAAAAATATATATATTCTTTAATTTTTGCCATTATAAACAAAAAAATCATTAGTGAAACGTCGTCTTATGGAATTAATGAAATGTTTTATATTCATAATTTTGAAGAAAAGAAAAATTCCTGCAAAAATATTAAAACAGTTCCTCATTAAATGTTTTTAAAACAAATATTAATCAACATATCAAATTATTTGCTGAATTTTTTCTTCATTCCATAACTTTAATATTCTAAACTATTATTGTTCAGATGATATACCAATTTCAAATGTTTTTAATATATAACTTCAAAAGGCATTTGAAGTAAAGGACACTTTTAAAATACATGTAAAATTTTACAGCAACAGTATATATTTATACATTTATTTTTTCCATTATAGGATGCCTGGCCTCATAGAATCAATGGCATACATGTTGTAAACGAGCCAAGCTATTTTACATATACTTATAACATAATCCGCCCCATGCTATCCAGGAAAATGAGAAGAAGGGTGAGTATATAGTATCACAATTCCTTGATAAAATTAAATGAAGTTTCTTAATACTGGAGTAAGTGAGAGAGAGAGACAATTATGCCGGGTTTACATTCGGTGAGTTGGCAGCGCATGCGAAGAAAAGCTGAAAAAAGCTGCTCAGTCGATGGCAAGTATTGAAGATGGCAAGTATATCGACTGAAGTTCAGTAAGGATATCCTTAGTGAACTTCTTAACATAATATAACTTAACATAAGGATCTTGCCATCGATAGTTCGAAAAGGACAGCATGCCGCTGTATTGCATTTTTTTCTTACTGAGCATGAGTTTCTAAAATTTGACGGTTTCTTGGCGCGAAGAAAATTGATCATTTATCACTAGATTAATTTCGACATTTTTTGCTCTCTATTCTTTCTGATGCAAGGTAGCATGTGTGTTTTTCATTTTATTTGCTAAATTTCATCGATAAATTACCAAATGAAAAATATCATCATAAGTATCCATAATTTTAATATGATATGCTGCGAAAAAGAAAAAAATCGATGCCAAAATATTGCCACGTTTGGCAATTTATAGCCAAACAAGAAATACCTGAATCTAATGTGGCAAATATTAATCAGTCCCTTTCAACGCATGCGCTACCATTGGCAGTATTACATAAACCTGGCACTATGCTGAACAAACGTTTAAGGCCCTGAATTGCTATAAAAAGATAAGATGATTTATGTAATATAATTCCTTTGCACATATTATAACGATTGCAAAGCTTTAACTTACAAATTAGAGAAATATCGAGTTCAAAGAACATTGTATTATTTACGAAATACGAATTGCTTTAATTAATTAATTTAATTATTATTATATTAAGATTTCGAATAAAATGTTTGAAATTTTAATTATTTATTTAGATTTTCTTTAATTTTGCTAGAGTAAAAATCATTTTATGGGATTTTTTTTTGCTCTGTTATTTTTAAAAATTAATAATATTACTCTAAAAGTAACAAAGCTATCCATATTTGAATCAAGCTATTCAAAAGAATGCTGAAAAAATTTTTTAAGATAAAGTAACTTACGTAGAATACGTTACCCAAGATGGTTTCTCTTAAAAACTTTATTTAATAAAAAAGGAAAAATGCGATATTTAAAAAGAATCAAGAGGATCGAATGTTAAATAGCCTTTATAAGCGATTACAAATATAAATTAGCAAATGGTAAATATATCTTTTAACACTTCTTTTGGAATAACATGATTCGTTTCGAATTTTCATATATTTTTTTAATACAAAATACACAAAAATACATATTGACAGCAAGGAATTCGATAATAATGCCACCCATAGTTAGAAAAACATACAAGAAATAAATATTAATTGGATCAGTAAATGTAACGAAACATTCAAATCTAATGCTTACATGATATTTTAAAAGAATAAAAATTGTTACTTACTGTTACTACTATTTTACTAAATTAACTTAGAATTTAATTTACCTAAAATAAATTATTATTTCAATAATAAATGTGACTAAGCAATCAAACTGTATTCTTTAATGATCTGTAATAGGTTAAATAATAATTATTATAATATTTTTATTACAATTTCATCAAAAAGAAAATTTATTTAATAAGTAAAAAAAAAACACCGCTTTTTTTTTTTTTTGCATCAAAATTTCACAAATATGTGCTTTTTTTTACTTTCAGCTTTGAAATATAATTAATTGGTCTATATTTAAGGCATTGACTTTCTAGTGAAATGTCTTTACATTAATCACATTTTTTAATTTTTTGTATAACGAATTAATTTCAAAAATTTGCTTAGGAAATAGTCGAAATCGTTTGCAGTTCGTTACTCTATTAAAATGGAATTTTTCATTTAATTCCTTTTATGTTTAAGACTTTATTATTTTTTTTTTTTTTTTGACATAATGAGAAAGATTAAATCAAGTTATCTAGGCATACTAGAAAAAGAAATGTAAAATAACTTAATTTTTTCCAGAAAATTATTTTCTGTTTGTACAAAATTTCACATTTCTTGAATATACAAAAGAATCAAATAAAGATACAACCAGAAATAAGCTAAAAATACTAAACTATTGTAATTCTTTTAGTCAATTTCTTTAAATTATTGTTTAATACCTACTTTTTATATACATCAAAAGCATTATTTATTGATTGGAAAGTCTTTGATTCTAAAAATAAAACTCAGCGTACATAAATAACTATGATGTTTTGTTTGTTTATTTTAAAAATTGCCACTAAGGACTATAATCAAACAAAATTTACTAATATTACAATAAAGCTTGATAAGCATTCAAAGTCAACAATAAATAGTGCTTTTCTAAAACCATGAACATTATATTTGACTGAAATAATATAAAATCTCATTTCATGGGCTTTCCATTCACAAAATCAGGTTTCATATTGTCAATTCAAGGTAATAATTTTAAAAAAAACTGAAAATAAGTATTCAAAGTTTTAATTCATAAAGCAAAGTTTCATGTAATCAGGTAGTTAAAAAACGTTTTTTTTTTTTTTTTTTCATATTTTGGGTTCTTCATAAAATTCTTTTATTTCTTCATTTATACAGATTTATTTTCATGGCAAAAGTTTGGAGAGTCTGCATGAACATTTCCCTGTTGAAATTCTTCCTGAGGCCCTGGGAGGTAAAGCTGGAAAGAAAGAATTTAAAGAATTTCGGGAAAATATTCTGGACAGAGAAAAGCTCGGCGAGAAACTGAGAGATTTTGTCTACGAAGGTGTTAAATTTCCAGAAGCAAACTCTGAATCATTTGAAACTGAGTCATATAATTAAGTAAATCTACAAAAATTTGTCAGCTCATATACAGCTGACGAATGTGGAAAAAAAGGGGGCACAATGGTGTGCACAGTAAAGCCAAAGTTTAAAAATAAAAATTCTTCAAAAAAAATTTTTTTTTTAATGATATTGAAAGTTTTATACAACTTTGCGGCAGCTTTAGTGATATGATGTGATATGCGCAGAGGTCTCATCTGTAACTGCGCATTACGTCATCCGGTGCATGGTTACTGCAAACGTGTCTTGAATCAGACTAGTATTTTAAAATTGAAAAAAGATACCAAAAAAAAAAAAAAATAGAACTGCAGTTGAAAATGTTTGTTTCTTTGATCTTAGCAGACATTTCCTCATGTTTGTATTCACGAAAGGAACATAGAGAAAAAAAATCTTTGGTATCCTTATGATATTATAAAAACAAAAACAAACTTGTTTATCACAAGTCTAATACCGTATATTTTCTACAATCATTTTCAAAATTCTTTCTGCCATTCTTCTAGAAAACACTGTTCGAATTTGTTCTGGAAAAAAATGGCGAAAGAATCATTTATGTTGTTTTGGAACAGTTATGAATTTATTTATCTGAAACTAATAATCAAATAAAAAAAAGTTTCCGTTCTTTTGAGATGAATACATATATTTGTTAAAAACTTGGTCATGATATCTTATTACGAAATATGTATGTTTCAGAAACAGTAATTTTTACCATCATTTATCCTATTATTTTCGCATGCTACTTATTTCTTTTAAATGAAATGATCTCCAAGAGAACACTTTTATAAACTGGAAAGTATTAATAGAATCGTTATTTTAGTTTTCCTCCTCAATTTTTTCTTCTTCGAATATTCTAGTTTATTTCCGTATTTTTTATGCAAAATAGTGAAATAACATCCCCCTTAAATTCTTCATTTTTGTTTTGCTGTTTCAATTTTATACATAAATATTTCAAAATATATATGTATGTTGTTTGTTTGTTTTTAATTTTGATATAGGTTTTTTTTAATTGACTGCTTAAGCTTTATATGTTAATTATTCCTCATTTTAAACGGAGAAAAAATATTTTGTATGTTTTATAATTTGTACAGAAATGAAACATATTTTTTGAAATAATCTGTATTTTTTTTCAAATTTATAGTAAAAAGGTATTTTGATTTCTGTACATTTATGTATTTTGATATAATTGTCTATGGCGATAAGTAACATAGTGTATTTGTTACAAAGATATTTGGGATATAGTTATATAGTTACCTCATTTCAATGTACGCTTGAAATATGAGGTATTAGTTTTTTAAGAAGAGCAAAACTTTTTTGTAAAACTATCGATATTATGAAATGTATCTTAAGAGAAAAGAATAAATAAATAAAAGTTTCATCAAATGTTCTGTCTTTTTTTCACTAGCTGTTTTTACACAAGTAAAAGTTTTTTAATATATTAAGAGTACCAGAAAATGTCTGCATAGAATTGTACAATAAACATTAAATAACCAACAAAAACACACTGTGGTGATTATGTTAATTTAGTTTTTATTTACAGTATCACCGGAACAATTTTTTAAATGTCAATAGCCATTTTAGAAATATATCACATATTGTTTATACATAATAATTTTGCTAATTTAAAATTTCGCAAAAAGTTATCAGAAAAATTTGCATCCAGGTACAAATTAAAATATTTCCGTACTAATATTCTCTTTTTAGCCTCCATGAAGTTGTATGACATAAAATACCGTCTGCATTTATTTTTTGCCACTTATTCATTTTAATTCTGGCGTCAATACAGCAAATAGAATTTTTAAAAAAACTTGTATGAAATGAAATATCGTCTGCATTTATTTTTTGTGACTTATCCATTTTAAAGGTGGTTTCACACGTGGCTAACTTTTGGCCCAATAGAGGATCACGCCTGCATCCGGAAAATCACATTACCACAATGGTGCAATGGTAAATACTTGTCCCGACGAGACAATCATTGGTCATTGTTCCAACGACGTTGTCTCTGTTCAGACGAGGTTTATCATTGTCCGCAATAGAAGATCACACCTGCTTCCGGAAAATCACGTGACCACAACGGGAAAATGGCAAATGATTGTCCCGTCGTTACAAACGTTGTCCGCGTTGTCTCAAGTGTTCACACGAGGACAATGCCGGGAGAACAGCAGAGAGGCAACGTTTGCGGACAATAATAAGTCTCGTCTGAACCCACCTTAATACAAGGGGAACAGCAGAGAGACAACGATTGCGCTCGTTAGCCTCTTGTGCACCTAGCTTAACACTGGTGACAATACAGCGGAAAGAATATTAATTTTTAAAAAGAACCATGGTTTTGTTGATGTGATTCACACTTTCAAACAAGTATTTATTTTTGTTAAATAAATTTAAAATTACATTTTGAAGATTTTGAAAGATAGTACGTATCGTGTTTGACTTAAAAGGAATTCTAAAAAGAAAGAAATTACTCCAGATTAAAAGAGGATCATCTTAAAACTAAGGAATGATGGTCGTCAAGCAATTTTCAAAATAAATTGGACGAACTCATGCATCTAACCAAATAATGATCAATAATTACAAATTATCGAAGTCTGTTGTCTCAAAACCACGCAATGATCGTCCATCTAAACTGATTTTATGAGAAAAGAGACACTTCCTGAAATCGGTAACGTTTAATACAAAAATTACTTCATCTCAAATAATAATTTTTATTAGAGCAATATTTTAAAAATCTAAGTTATATAGTTCCAGATTAGATTATATGGGAATCTGAATACATGCAAAGAAAATTTGAAACAGAGCGCAAATGATTTTAATCTAGTCGATGATTTTTAGTTTCAACAAGACAATGATCCAAAATACACTGTTCACAAAAGCTCTGGCTATTGTACAATATTAAAAATCTATTGCGCACTCCTCCACAATCATCAAACTTAAACTTCATTAAACCTTTGTGAGACTTATTCGAACGCAAATTCAGCAACATAGCATCGAAAGATATGATGCAAAGAGTAATTAGGATGGAAAAGAATAACATTCCATATGAAGAAACCAACAGGTTAGGCCGATCTACGTCTGCACGATTGACAAAGGCTCATAGATATAAAGGTTATAAAGCCAGTTATTAAAGTTTAATTAACAGTTTATGGAAACTATTTTATGAAGACTTTTTTCATCTGTATGCAAACTTTTTCTGTAATTTAAAAATTATTATCAAGATTACTTTCAAACAACGTGAGTTATATTTCTGAAATTACTTTAAATAAAAATTAAATTAATATAATCACTATACTTTTTATTCTTTCTGGGAAGTTTACTGTGCATATGTATGCAAATATTTTCTAGCAAATGTATATTGCCATGGTTGTTTAAAAAAAGAATGCGTTTGCAAGTACTGTTGTTGATTTTAGGATATACCTATTTGAAAAACATGTAACGCTTGGAAAAGATTGAAAATTTTGAATTTATTGAGCATTTTAATTAGGGTGGGTAATTCATTGTGAATTTTAAAAATGTTTTTATTTATCAATACATGAAGCCTCAATCCCCTACTACCCCTAAGTATAAAAATCAGACGAATATTTTTCGATACAATATAACAGTCATTATTGAACAATTATAATCAAGACATTTAAAAGGGAAGCGATATCCTTATACAATCACTTAGTTTTAGTAGATTATTTAAATTATCAGTTCTCAATTTTTTAATTTGATATCTATCAAGGACTGATGATAGTTTTAGCTGAATTTTAGAAATGTAAGTAGGCTTGTTACAATTTTTAATTTATTTTATAATTTTAAATTATTTAAGTCATTTTCAAAACATATATGGAAATTATGCATAAGTGAAGTGGAAAGAAGAATTATTGTTCGCGTCAAGAAATCAAAATTGAAAACTTCGAAAAGGAAGAAAATCATTTTGTGATTAGCGCTTTAAATCTAAAAAATATTAGAATGAAATGCTTCAATCATTTTTACTTTCTCCTATACGAAGTATAGAGAAAGTATGACAATCGTTAAAAAATTCCAACTCCAGATTTTGACTAATCTTCATTTTTCTGACTTGCTGAAGTTCGAAAATCATATTTCTGGAAAATAATCGTCTGCCTGCTTGTGACAAAGATAACACAAAATGCTTTGAGTTATCCGATGAAATTTGATACACAGATTTAAGAACCAAATTTGTAGATTCATTTTGCCTTTTTGAAAACTAAATTTGTATTTTTGAATAAAATTCATACAGTAAGTATGTTTATCCAGCTGTTCGAATATAATTTCGCACAGGATAACTGCAAACGAAAAGAGCTAGACCAATAAAATTCAGTACACAGATTTAACATCTAAAATATAGATACCTGTCAAATTTTTGAGATTAATTCAACTACAGATTAATTGCCTCTCAGTCTGTACCACCAGGAACTCGTAAACGCGATGATTAAAAACTATAATGACTTAAATTTATCGAAATTAGAATAGGATTTTGTAATTACAATGATGGTTTTCTGTCAAATCTTTTTCAATCGGTTGCTAAAAACGCGCCTAAAACACAAATACGATTTTCGAATACTATTAACCAATTGCAGAGATTTTAATTGTCAAAAAAAAAAAAATCTTCCCAATTTCCACATGACAGATTCAGTAAAAATGCAAATTTCAAGTCAAAATTTACTATTTCGTAACTATTGTAAGCCAATACTGTGCAAGGTGTTCACTGGGATATAACATATTTATTAAAGGGTGTACAAGAAATATTTTGAGATCACCACCATCGATTTTATCTTTTAAATATGATCGATTTTCCTTATGGAATTCAAAAGTGCATAATAATTTAAGTGCGATTATAAATATTACATAAAGCTGGATGTAGAAAATAATTTTCAAATTACTAATTTAATTAATTAAAAAAATATTCTGCGTTGGATCACTTTCACTTAAACTTATCTAATGTTACAAAAGTAAAATTAAGAAACTGCTCAATTGCAAAATTTTAAAAATTCACCGTAAATTTAAACACCATAAATAAATTCTAAGCAATTGGATCTGAATGGATTCGAAAAAAAAATATTGAATTACTCAAAAAGTAAACAATTTATTGTGTTTCTCATTATTAAGGCTTTTTTTTTTTATATAAAAAAGTAGCAAATTTTCTTATTTCGGTTTTGGTGATTATAATTAGTCTTAATTAAATTTATTTATTACCACATCTCCACCGCAGAGATACAGAAATGGCGATATTTATAAACTTTCAGATGTCTTGTTCATTAATGATCTATACAAACAACCACCCCCCAGGAGCTATTGGTTTTTAAAAATATCTCATGACCTTGGTGGTCGGACCGGTTCTAGAGTTCAAGCGAAATTTCCAAATAGAATTCCTGTCACGCCTGAATGGGACGGGGGGAGGGATTCCGAATGGTGAAATCACAGAGAAAGATCTCCTTCTCTGTGGGTGAAATGAAGCAATGGGAGGGAATTCCATATATGTCACGAAAAGTGTTTAGAAATGTTCTAAACCGCATATGAGGGGAATTCCTGCTCTTTTCAAAACCAGGCGATAATTTTGGTACCTTAACATGAAGGAGGGAGGGGCAAGAAGGTTTTATAAGGTCCAGGTGCCATATATGAATGAATAATGATGAATATATAATGAATTATAAATATTAGGGACATATATTAATTTTCAGTCAAATATAATTTTAAAAATATATCATATTTATTTCGGATTGCTATGTCATTGAAAAAAAAAAAAAAAAAAAAAAAAACATATGACGAGTTTACTTAAATGTCGCTGCCATTTATCTTTGTTATGTCAGTATTTCGGATTTATTGCAATGAACATTTTTGGTTTAAAATGTGAGAAACAGCAGAAAAAAATATAAAGCTGGGAAAATTTTCTTTTGAGCTACCATTACTTATTTTTATTACTAACATCGGTGATTTATTGCATAGTTTTGTAGATAAATTCATGTTTTTATTTATTTTTTGATTTGTGATACTCATATAGGCTATTTGAAATTTAATTTCATCCATAATTAATCAAGATTTCAATTTCCATATTTGTAAAAAATGTCCAGCAAATGATGAATATGGAATATCTGCAGCATGATAAATATAGAATAGTATTCCAGATAAATATAAATAGTTTACCATACAAATTGAAAACATAATCCAGAAAAGATGATTTCAAAAAACCAGATGTCCATTCTCAAGAATCATTCAGTATTCAAGAAAATACATACGACATCCTTGAAATAAAAAATTCCACATTTAAACTAAACTTTTCTCAACAGGCACTTTTTTTGACACCATGAGAGCTGATTCAGCATTTATTATAAGAAAATTCAGCTAACAAAGAATGCACTTATTACTTTCGTGGTAGTTATGTGGATAATTTTTCTAAAAATTATGTAGTTTATATCTATTATCTCCTTCCATTATATTAGGTTGTTCGGAAAGTAATTTCGTTTTTTCCTGACAGAGGATTTAATTGTATTTTTCGCACCCAATTTCATACTTAAACCGCAAAATCATTTTATGTTTTAAGAGCTGATATAGCAAGGCTTGAGTGTGAAAAAGTGCAGCTGATTCTTCGCAGTAGTTTTTGGATGGTGCCCTTTTAAATATGGAGAGCAATAAACAGCATTTTCGTCATTTTTTTCTTTTTTGCTATAAAAGGTAAAAATGCTGTTCAAGCCAGAAATAAATTAGCCAATATGTGTGGAAAAGATGTGTTAACAGTACATCAGTACCAGAACTGATTTGCAAAATTTTTCCTTCAAATGAGGAGGCCAAAAACCACCTCGATCAGTTTTTTTTACAGCAAAGACCAAAACTTTTATGAGCGTGTAATCATGTTACTACCAAAAATATGGCAAAAGGTATTAGACCAGAATGGCAATTTTATAATTTAATAAATAATTTATTCATTAAACGAAAATTTCTTTTCATTTTGACAAAAAAAAAAAGAAATGACTTTCCGAACAACCCAATAATTTTTTTTTTTGATTCAGTACATTACATTACTTTTCTATTGATAAATGCATTTGTCTTTTACAATATTTTTCTACATTTTGCTCTTTTTTATTAATAATTTTAAAGAAAATTCTATATTTGGGACTCTTTTATAGATATTTTAAAACTTTATACGGAAATGTGTTTTCAAATATTGTTATTTGTTATGTTACAAAGAAAATATTTCATATACAGTTGGTAAACAATTTCACAAAAAATCATTAATGATCAGTTTTTCAGAAATTTCCAGTCACTATGTTTTGCCAAATGTAAATAATGTTTATTTACGTATGGATTAAAAACAATATGCAAATTCGCATCCCTTCTATCAATAAAATTTTATTTCATCTGGGCTACTCATATTAGCCAGTTTGAAATGTGCATTTTATCCATTGTTACAAGAAATAAAAATAACGAGATATTTATTGGCCAATAATATCCAGCAAATATGAAATTTCATTATCAGATGAATTGTTTTGAAAAATGTAAAATGCTTACATTTTTAGAAAAGAAAAAAAAAAAAAAAAAAAAAAAAAACCTGCTCAAGTATAAAAATGGCAAGTTTTATTATTATTAGTTGGAAAAAATTAGAGAGGGCCTAAAAATGGGATAAAAATGTTTTTAGTTCAGAAATTTATTACTGATGTTCAACTAACAAATAATACAAGATTTCAATTTATTTTGTTTTCTTTCTTGTTCTACATTGTGGTGCATTAAAAACAGATTGTTTATTCTCTAATTCTAAATTGAAAATGATAAATTACTTTAACGAATTCCAAGGAAAAAAATATATGTACAAAGTTTTGATTACCATATGAAATTTATAGTAAAAAAATTCTATCAAAATTCAGTATTTGAAAAAGTAACATTAAAGTATTTACTATGCAAATATAAAAATCAAGATAATTTCCAATGATCAAGCTTAGAAATAAAATAAAAAGTTTTATAGAGAAAAAATCTGATTAAAAAATTAGGAATATTGAATGAAAAAAAGCGATTCTTTAAAGAAGGGGTGGAGGACTTTTTAAACATTGTCACTAACATACATAGTCATGTATGTAAGTGACAATGTTTAAAATGTCCCCCTCCCTAAAAGAAATCCAATTTTTTCACATTTGAGTAAAAGTTAAAAAGTTATGAAGATTTCAAGTACTGACATTTCTTTCTTTTTTTCACAAGCTTATGAAACACAATAAAATATGTAGAGTAAGACATCTTTTATCAGATCAAATAAAGAAGAATTCAAATACAATAATCTAAAGATTATGGATCACCTTATATTTCTTTCATAATCACTTTCTTTTAAATTGATTTAATATATATACATTTAACATCTGACTTTAAAATTTGTATTAAAAAATATTCTCTTCATTAATCTTGATTTCTTACCAGCTTCTCAAATCTATGATAACTTATTAAAAATAAATTTTTGAGCAATTGAACATACTAATTCAGCATTTAATTAAAAAAAATTATTATTATTACCAGAATAAGATCTGGTCTTCCTTTCAGCAATACAAATTTTAGTTATTGAGAAATACATTTAGCTAACTGATTAATTATAGCACCTCCAAGAATGTCAGAAAATTCCTTCGTGTAATAAAAATCCTAACAAATTCAATTTAATTAGTCTTCAGTTAATTCAAACATTTCCAATTTAACTTCATCAGTATTTTTCTTTTTCTTTTGCCCTTAAATTTTCAATAATTTTATAATTAAAATATATTTTTTAATTTGAATGTATACTAAGCAGTTTGAACTGGAAACTAAAAATTGAAGAAAAATTTTGTTTCCAAACTACTTTTATTGGCTAGATACATCAATATGTTGTATTATTGGCAACTGAAAGTAAAAACTCGAATCCAATAATTTTACTTGTTAATGGTCATTAATCCGATAATTTTACTCTGAATTTAAACAAAACAAAAAATTCTTCTGTATATGATATAGTTTACCGCGTACTTCTATTGTACAATTGTTGTAGTCAAAGAACCATATACTGTTTATTAAAATCACTCGCTTATCAATAGAAATTATTATTTAAAAAACTTATTGCATTATTCAAAATTCTTACTCCTTATTTATTAATTACATAAAACATATTTAATAAGTTGAATATCAAAAATAAAATATATTTGCTGATAGTTTTAACTTTAAAATATTTTGTTTTCACTTATTACATCTTTTAGAATCTATTTTCTAACCGGAATTATATTTATGATATCAGCTGCTTCAAAATAACTAAATTCCACTAACGTTTCAAATTACAACTTTGTTTTCCATCTTAAATACATACAATAAAGTATGAAATACATCAATACAAAACTTTTATTTTTGTAATAGCCACATATTATTTTTGTAAAACAATATAAAGTCAATAACAAATGAAAAATATGTTAATAAATACAGAGTTTGTAAAAATACATTCAACAGTATTAAAAAACAAATGAAATCAATGAAAAAAGAATAAAATATTGTGTTGAAGAAGCATGAGCAATTCGATAGCAGATTATTTATCTTTTTTTCAAACACAGTAAAAGCTACAGGCATCAACAAAAATTCTTTTTAGTAACTGAAATGTTACTTGAAGCAATTTTAGAAAATCAAAAAGAAATTTAAACCAGAGGAATTTTAAAAAATCCTTGCAACGAAAAGTTACAAAATATTAAAGAAAACAAAGCAAACATTTAAATCTTTTAAAGAGTAGGTGCTGTTCTTTCTTTTTCAGCCGTTCTTCGCTTTACATCCCAGTTATAAACTCTTGCCATATCTTAAAAAACTGAATCAAGGAATCAACTATATTTTATATATCTTTTATAATAATAAATTATGAACAAATAAAGATAATAACAATAATTAATTTTTACAAAGCACTGAACAAATAAAATGTATATTTAAATGTTTTAATGAAATATGAACTATGTAGTTAAATTCATTCAATGTTAAGTTGAAAAACAATATTACACAGGTACTCATATATGTAGGAATGATTATATGAACTCATATGTATAGGAATTATTGATGAATAAAAAGATGAGAATTTAAATATTCAATAGGGTTAAATAATTTTCAGCATTTCAAATAAAGAATAATAAGATATATTTAACACTATTTAGTATTTATTTTTCCCCCCTTATGAAACAGTAGTTATTTTAAATGTATTGATCATTGCTTTTTAATTGAAATAATACTGATAATCTAATAATTTTATGCAGAAATTAAAAATATAAAATGCTTCATTATGTAATAGTTTCATTTATTATTATTATTACCGAGCTCAAGGGATTTTTTCTTTTCTTTTATTGAACTCAGGGCATAAAAAATCTTGTGTTCATTTATTTAAATGTTTTCCTAAGTTTTAAATCCTTCTAATTATTTGGGATGAGGTTGGGGCACATAAACAATTTCAATGTTTTAACATAAATAGTCAGAAATATACAAGTTCTGTGAAAATTTGTCTCATCACTTTCAGCAAACAGCCCTTCATGCTTTAGAGGAGGTATGAAGACTTTAATCAGAAAACATTTCAGCCCATTATAGTTTTAATTTAACTGGCTGAAATATAGAAATTAAACTATACATTAATTGATCAAAAATAAAGATTAATTTGTTGTCACTATTAATAGATCAACATTGCAGTCTCACTATTTTTCCAACAGTTTTTGTGTAATGTATTTAAATATTTTTAGGTATATGCTTTTCTGAGTTGGAAAACAGAATTTGCATTGTAAAATAAAGTTTTCTTTTTCCTTTAATTAAGTTTTTGTGTTTTGTAAGAATCAATGCTATACCAAAATATTTAATTTCTCAATTATTTCATATGCATTGCATAACACCTGTACTCCTACTATATATATATATATATATATAAAATTTCAAATATGGTAACTTCGTAAGATGTTATTATGATTCTGTAGCAAGTCAGAATTGAATAACCGATTGTATTTGGAGAACAATTTTTCAAAATTCCTAATCTTTTAATGTAATAAAGTTGAATAGGAAAAGGAAGAAGAAAAAAAGAATACAAATAATTGTACTTAGACTTTTGAAACTTTAAATTTTGTTTTGGAAAACAATAAATCAAATAGATGATATGTATATATCCTGTAAATCAAAGTATAAGTATTCATAAAACCACGAAAAAGGATACTGACTTCTGTAGTGGTCAACTGATCACGTAAAAAGTCAAGGTCATTTTCTAACTGACTAAGATTCTTAGTAGCAGTCTGTAAGTTTTTTGACAATAAAGCTTCAGCATCTTCTAAAGTATATTCTAACATAACATTTGCCTAAATAACAACAACAAAAAATTATCAATCAATGTAGGATAAATAAATAAAGTGAAGGGAAAAAAAAAAGAAAATGAAACATACCCCAAGCCATAAACCAACTTTATTTGTAGGTGGCACTTTTGCTTTTACATAAAGATCATCACAAATCATAAATTGAGTATCAACAGTATCCTTTGAATCCTATTTTAATAAAAAATATAAATATATATGTATAGATTTATTGGTCTTCAGGAACTGAAATAGCAAAATAAAATCAATATAATATTTTAAATGGTGAATTGGATTTAAAACTTCTTCACAAGATGTTGAAGGTGAGTGTAATTTATATTAATTTGTTTGACCATAAAATTCAGTACAATAAATATATCATTCTCACAAAAACTATCAGACTTTATCAAATTTGTCTTGGAAAAATACAAGTAAAAATTATTATTTCAATGATTTATACACACTGCCTAGATTACTTATTTTACTAGTTGAGTTATATTTCAAGAATATGCATACAAAATGCTAGAAGATAAAACATTTACAACTTAGAGACACAAATAACATAAACTATTCACATAAGTGCTAAGGGCCAAAAATGTTCAAGAATTTGTTTTATTAAGAACAATACTTACCTGTTTAGCTTTAAGTAATTTTAGCATATCTAGAGATGTTTTGATATCAGGGATTTGACGTTTCAACCTGAAATTATACATAATTTCATGTCACATTCTTTCTAATAAAAAAAAATGTTTTCAAATTACTCTCTTTTACACGGAATATAAAATAAAAGCTAATCTCTAAGACAATTAGCAATGAAACAAAAAAAAAGTATGAGCTCATTTTTTAGAATTAAATACAATTAGAGTAAATCTTCTAAATAATCTTATCAGTTATTTTTAGTTTTCATGGTCGATTTCAGAAACATAATTCATACTTATTTTCCTTTACTTTTGGAGCAGCATGACCTCTTTTAGCCCCTAAAAGCCCAAAAATTCAACTTATATTTACCTGCAAATTTCCTTAAAACTTCATAGGATTTTTAACCCCAAAAATTTAGAAAAACTAACAGTAGCTTTAACAGCTACAGTATTTTCATAACTAATTTCTCAGAAACAAAAGAAATCAGATAACAATAATTAACTGTTTAAAGAAATTCTATTTTATAAAGTTATTTAAGTTTGATTTCATGTAATTTCTTTCTTCATTTAAGGATCAGCAAGGATACATTATGGCTACTTCACTATGGATTTTTAAGTTTTGAATTACAATCTGATGATGAGTATGATTCCCCAGTTGGTATCACACATCATCAATGGGAGAACATTTAATCACAATGGATTTAACATGCAGCAAACTCACTTCATACAATGATTTTTAAATGAAATGGGGTCTTGAACCTGGAACTTGCCTATCATCAGCATAACACCTACAACCATATCACTGCAGCCTTGCACACAAGGAATAATAATAAACTATACTACAGAAAAATTTTATACATACAATAGTTCTTTCTTCCTTTATTTAAAAAAATTAATACAAATTTTAATGCTCATTAAACTGATGAGACTTTGAAAAGTCCTATAATTTTTCCTCAGAATTCATAATCATTTATTTTATTGCACTTTTTATAGTAGCAATTTAAAACGAAATTAAAATATATTTTATTATATATATTGACAGTATGTCGGTTCTGATTTTCTGTTTAATAACTAGGACGCTTCTAGTCAATGCAGTGCTGCATAAATGTAGGCTCATTGAATCACCCAATTGTATTCATTGCCAGATTCCAGAAACTTGTGAAATTTCGTCATCTCCTGTTGTAAACATGAGAAAGCAAGAGATTCTCTTTGTGGGAAAACTGGGTTGCATACCACTGTCGCTTGATTGTATTTGTGATTTCTCAGGTCAAGGTGCTTATAAAGTGAAAGCTATTTTTGTGTTCTTTGCCATTCTGGCAGATTTTTTTTTTAAAAAATTCTTAAATTTTTGTGACATTCAAGTTTTGATTTTTGTTAACCCTGCACTCTTTCAGGAGCATACGCCGGAAACAAACCTCCATCCATGTGTTATTTGCTTTTGGGGAATGGTATAAATAACGAGAAAGAAATAATTTTTATTAAAAAAAAATCTTTAATTCCTCCCATCTGCAATGCCAAGTAGCTATATATTCAGAACAAAAAATTTTTAAAAAAATATTAATCTGCCATCATAATTTAATTCTATTTATCTGCTCTTAAATATAAAAGTTAAAACAAGTTTACAGTTCTCCAAACATCAGCAAAGACTTCTTAAAGAGCACTGATTATATATCCATGAGTAAACTTTACTTAAAATTCATTTCCTTCCTTACTGAAAGCAAGTAAATAAACTTTCTTAAAATAAGACATGTGTCATAATATATTCTAAATGCAGTAACCATACTGTAAAACATAGGATCTTTGCATATTTTACAACATGAAGTTTGTTGTTATTGGAATATAATGTGATTGTTTACAAGATAAATAAAAGTTGTGTCAACTAGTTTTGTAAAGTTGTGTAAAAAAATCAGAAATTTTCTTTTTTTTTTTTTTTATGAAATATTATTTATTTTTTCTGCCCCCTCCACCTCCAATGACATTTGCATTTTTGACCTTTACTGGAAATTCCATTCACATTTCATTGTTTGTAGTTTGCTTCCATGTATCACTCACCCCTTTTTACATTACAATGATCATGGTCATATGGAAATTTCTTGAAACATATTAACATTTCATTGTACACCATCATCAATTTATCATTTAATCAAACTTTCGTCAAAAAAAAAAAAAGCTACAAATGACTGGCTTATGTTAATATTTAAAAATAAACACAATTTTATGAAAATAAAAATGTATCGAGAGTCTCATTCAATATATTTTAATTACTATTATATTATTTAATTATTATTATGTTTACAAAATTTATCGGAATCCCCATATTATTTTAAATGAAAGCAACCTCTGAATAATCTACAATTTTTGGCAGACTACATTTAAAAAACACAATATTCAAAATATAATCCACATGTGCTTTTTTTTTAAATTTAGATATCAGATTAAAGTAATTTATAAAAATATAAATAACAATCATCACAGAAAAAAAAATCAATGTATCTTTTTTAAGACACTGATTGATACATACATTTCAACAGGGCGGAAAAGAAAGAAAAAAGAAAAAATACTTGCCTTACAAATTAAAAAATGTTTAAGCAGTTAAAGAATTCTACTTCTAGTAAATTCACAATTAAATATAAATAATAAGATTCTAAATAAATTCAAAGGTAAATAACTTTATGGCACTTGAACTTACATTAACTTTTCATGCACATTTTAGATTGTCATTTTTCCAAGAGACATTATTTTAACTAGAAGATAAATGTATAGCTTTACAGATGAAAAATAAATAATTAGGTTTAGAATGGATTTATTATTCACTAATTGCTTGTAAATCGAAATATCAAAAATCAATTATCACAGTTTTAAGAAAATTACTTGAATTTTAAAACAAATGACTGTAAGAGAATATTTACGTTCGTTTCTTTCTAAAAAGATTCATTTCCATAAATTTATATTTGCTATGTTGCTCATCTAAGCGCTTTAGAACTAATTCGGCATTTTCTTGATTTTCTTCTTGTCTCATAAAGTTGTCAACATCTTCCTGAAAGTGTAAACATATATGATTATATTTCAGTTTCCATAAAAATATGAAACAAATGAATGAAGTTTAACATAGAAATTCGCATTATGAAATTAATACCCAACAACATTTTATTTTTTTAAATGCTAATATAATCTTATAATCTCTGGGAGAAACAAATAAAAAAATTATATTACTTAAACTTTTATGCACATAAAAAATAATGGAAGGAGGGTGGAATACATAAGAAATACCATTCTCAGAATTAAAAAAAAAAATAATGAGAAATTATACATATTTTCTGTTGCCCTTATTTTGATTTTCACTATCAAATATAATGTGATATATTACTTAAATTATACTTAGTGCTTCATAATACTGGCAAAAGTCTAAACATGTTTAAAAAGAACTGCAACGAATTTGAAAAACTATATGTTCAACTGATTATTTCAAATGATTTTGTTTATTTTCTTAGTATTTAACGCATTTAAAATTAAACGCTGATAATTAATCAATCTGTTCATGATAAATCTGAGAAAATTTTGTTGAACACTTCTTGAGATATTGCATAAATTAAGAAAGATATTCTTTAGAGCCATAAGGTTTAAATACTCAGTGTCTTTGTTTCAGCACTCATATTTTTAAAAAATGCTTCATTTTGGTAAAAAAAGTTTTTATATTAATAATAGATTAATCACTTCCAGTTTAATTTAAAGCATAAATTCTACAGAAGCTAAAAGAAAATTAGAGAGAGATATATAATGCTATGGTTGAATCCCTTTATAATATTATGAGTCAATTCTATGACTTTCAAAATTTGAAGCTTTAAAATATTATGATAAAGATATTAAGATGGAGTAACATGAAATATTTAATTATTAAGCTGTTCACAAACATTAAAATTGGCAAACCGGTTGGTCACTAAAGACAACTAGTAAAATAATAAAAAAATGTGCAAAGCTAATCTATTTTTAATCTAGAAATGTTCTAAAGTTGATTTTACTTTTTTGAATATATTTCCTTCTTCATAGTTATAAAATTGAATGCAAGTCATTTTAAAGTTATAAAAAAAACTGTTCACTTGTCTTTACTGACAACCTGTCACTTTCGCACAACCATTGAATTCTCTCTATTTTGGACTATTATAAAAAAATACATCTATTTTCAGCTGTGATGGCAAAATATTTTCACAACTTAATTAGACATAATTTCTGACAGCTATTTTTTGTAGGCACAAACAACTCAGTTTCATACAATATTTTACAGGTTTGGGTTAGTAATATTTTTCTTGATTTAATCAGTTAATTAGTTAACAAGTTGAGCAGAATATCACAGTTGCTGATATTGATGTTTCTTACACATAAATATGAAATAATAAGTATATACTGGTTACTTCATTCAGAATTTAATAACCATCAACACAGCATTTGAAGTAAACTAAAAGCAGTCAGGGAGGGCTTACAATCGAGCCACAATGACCATGGTAAAAACTTTTCCCATAAAAGAATATGGCTAACAAGAGACACAGAGATAACAAGCCTTACATTATCTACCAAGGAAGAAAGAATCAATTAACAAATGGAAGCTGCTTGTCCTCATTTTTTAGGTGCTGTAAGGTAGATGCAGAATTTAATAAGAAATCAGGATAAAAATGGGACATACAATGAAGCAAGACTAAGTAATGAAATACAATGACAATTTCACATATTTGGGACACACAGGAACCCTTAAAAATACATCCAGTTCAAACAAGGAAGAGAAATATAAGTGACCAATAATAAAAATGCAGAGCATTAGCAGATTAATGCAGATATTCAAAAACATATAAATTTTTAAAAACTCAACACACATTTAATTTTCATGAGATATTAGCATTTTGATATCAACTCAACAATATTAGATTAAAATTACCTGAAATTTTTATATGAATACTTTATGGCTTATTAAACATGAATAGAAACAGATTAATTGAACGAAATCAAAAATTTGTACACATAAAACTGATTTTTGAAAATATTTAAGTAATAATTAGAGATAGTGTGAAAACTTCCTTAGGTAAGATATCCTATAACATAACGCAGAGGCTTATTTTATTTTAAAACAAATAAAGAACCCGCTACAATAAGAAAAATATTTTAGCCTCCATCTATATATAATAATAAAATAAATTATAGTAACTGAAGATTATACTTACAAGAAAAATCGCAGATGGAATTCCTAGGCTGTTTTTTGTCCCATCGCTTTTATTTGATTCGGTTGCAGAGCTCATTTTGTAATTGACGTTTTGTAAAATAAGTATTCGGGTTTTATATAAATCAAAAAAACCTGAAATTTCAAATTTTTCGAGAAGAAAAAAATTTTACTACACCTCGCCGCTCAGAGCAAATATGGTTTTTGAGAAGAATCGTTATTGAAAGATATTTCAGACTGAGACCTCTATGAAATAAAGCGTAACCGGTTTCACCAAAATGTATGGTTACCTAAACGGCGAGATTTTCGCCTAAGAATGGAATGTTTGCACTACGGAAAGTCGTTCAAACATGTGTGCCAACTAACATGAGGATCTTTAAAATTGCTGTTAGATAGCGCAGAGTTCTTTAAGGCAACCTTATTCGCATAGTGCTATATACAGAAATATAAACAATTCCTACCTGAAAGCGGATAAAACGATTCACATCGATTTTATTTTTCGTACTTTTTTATGATAAATAAAAAATATTTCTTTACTGCAATTATATCTTTTTATTAATATATAAAAATTATTTCCAAAAATATTGATTTTACCTTTGTTATTTTCTTAGAATCATTCAATATTTTTGTTAGTATTAAAATAATGCAAAACATTGCAACACTAAAGAAAATTTTGCACAAAAATTACACGAAATAATTTAAATTTAGACGTCTCTTCTGATAATCTTTTTTTAAACCATTCAATTATTATTTATGATTGAAGAGTTGGGGTTGGGGAGGGTAGTTCTTAAATTTAATTGGTTGGATTTCATAATGAACAGATGGATACATGCATGCTCTCGCCAAAAGGAGTCGGGCGAAAAATAGGTTTAAAATTCTGACAGATGTGCCGCATTATCAGTATTCCATATTCTTTCGCTGATATCTGATTACTCCATATTTATTTCTCTTTAATTATCAAAAAAATGCATAAGTTAATGGTTTTGATTTTTTTCTGCTGTCTTCATCAGCTGTCTGCCATCGGTTTACAAAATATTCCAAGAATTGGTACTTATGGAAAAATATGTGTTATTTGAAATTTCTTACTATGATTACTGATAAATGTGTGTACATAAATTGTAGGAACCAAGAATATCCAGTTTTCACCTATAAACATTTTTTTCTTTCCTCTTCCCGATGAGAAGAAAATACATTTTGCGCATTTTTAGTTTTTAAAAATTACGAAGTCGAAATAGAATATGCGCAAAACAGTTTTTAAATTAATATAAAATACTGGGGGAAAATAAATGTTTTTAAAATTTGATATTATTTCTGAAATAAATCCAATATACTGTAAATTTTCTTTCTATTATTATTATTTAAAAACTATTTCATAAGTTTATTTGGGTAAATTATTTGGAAGTGTCAATACAAACCTTTATTTTATCATAATTATCTTTAATATATAATAGTGAAAATTTTAGAGGCTGTGTTTTAATACTTAATAAATTAAGCTACAATACTGACATTCCATGAAAAAATATATATTCCATTAAAATTATTTTCAAAAGTTCTAAAGTACACTTAGATTTTTTTTGAAAAAATACAATTATGCTTCTTTGCATTATTTTATAGATTAATTTTAAGTTCTAGAATAATTAATTTTTTATATTTCTATAGAAATTCTTACCCAACTTAAACAAAAATTCATTATTCTTACATATGCAATACATTTTTAAGTGATTAGAAGTTTGAAAAACTAAGTAAATAAATATAAAGAGCAGGAAGAATAATTGTAAAATTGTCTTTTCTTTATACTCAAATACACTTTCACATGTAATATAAAAAGTAACTTTGCTAGTGAATGCACTGATTTTTCAAAATATATTTATTAGCCAAAAAAGCTATGAAGAATAAAATTTAACCCTATTATTCCACAAATTGTTTCCTTGGGTTCTGCTAAGATTTAAGATACTAAAAAAGATTTAACTTTATTTACATTTCTTTTCTCATTCATCTTTATTGCAGCTATTATTGGAGGAGGAATTGGTGGAACATCTTGTGCATATTTTTTGAAAGAAATGTTTGGAGAAAAGTCCAAAATAACTCTTTATGAGAAAGATACAATAGGCGGAAGACTGAAATTGCAGAATCTTGCTGGTGACTATTATGAAGCTGGTGGTTCTATTATACATCATTCTAATAAATATATGGAAGACTTTTTAAAAGTACTGGGTAAGTAGTACTATAATGCATTCCATTGCATTTCACTTAATCTAACACTTTAATTTTTATTGTAAATAGATTTTTTTAAATATGCATTGAAAATCTGCCAAAAATAAATTTGAAAAAGGTAATTCCCACTAAAAATATCTAAATTATGCTACAAATTAGTCCAAAATCTTTTTCTTAATGCTATGTATTTTCTGTTTATATATATATAAAGAGAAGTTTAATTATTTTTTTTTAAAAATAATCCCAATCTAGGATTTGTAATTTTGTCTAATTATACACCTTAAACTTTCCAAGGAAACAAAATTGACTGATTTATATAATTATGACTATTTTAATATTTAATGTATTTTCTTTGTAAGTTATTAAATTGATGATAAACACTAGCAAAACTTTATTTTGAATGATTATAATTTCGGTTATTGTAATGATTGCAATTTAAATATTGAGATATTTGGTGTGGTGTTCAAAGCTCATCTTGTTTTCTATTTGGTGAATAACCAGACAATCTAACAATAATTTACTCTTATAATTCTTCTAATGTATGCATTTTTATTTTTTCTGATGTTTCACTTTTGTACTTTAAACTTGGTAGCTATAATTTACATTTTATGAAAATATGTCCCTTTATATACTTTATGCAGTGTGATTGAAATTTAAAATCATAGTGCAATTTTTTATGCTTAAAAGGTATTATCATTAAAAACATTACTTAAACTTGCCAAGTATATGGTTTTTGGCCTGTGTTAAAAAATTCTTGAAAAGCATCATGACCTGTATAAAAAATTTCTACATTTCCTATTAATTATACTTTCTAATATTAACTATGCCCATTTTTTATATTAGATATTGCCTACCTTTGATATTCAAATTCTAAATCATTTTTTCTTTAAATATTTTTAAATAAAATTAGGTTTTTAAAAATTCAAGATAGCAATAGTAAGTTCAAGTTTCTTTACTTAATTGTCTCAATAGAAAAAAGTTGCATTTATATTTCAAAAAGTTGAAGAAAAAAAAAAAAGAAAGAGAGAGAGAAAGGTGTTATTTGAGAAGAGAGCGACATTGGAAATGGTGAATATTTGCATAAAAATGGTGTTTTAACATATAGTTAATGTGTGTTATTATGTGTTATTAAGGCATTATGTACTTGAATATAAAAAAAAATTGATACAAATACATTTAAGGTCTGGTTACCATAAATACAATCTTCATAATAATAAGATTAATTGAATATTTTTTCAAGCATGCAAGTGTAATTTTGTGAAGTTTTTGCATGGTATATTTTTCTTGTTGATTTGAAAAATCTGAAATTCAATTTTTTTTACATATTTATGAAATGTATTCCAGTACATAATATCCATTCTACATTTTTAAGTGATTCATAAATATTTAAATATCTGAAAAGTAGTTTTTTCCCCCTTTTTTTCCTTAATAACTTATTTTCTGTTTCAGGTTTGACAAAAAATCCTCCAAATAATAACAAATTTGGGATTTTTGATGGCAGAAAATTTGTTTTTCAAGAGAGTGATTGGAGATTTTTGACAATTCTTGATTGTTTCTGGCGTTATGGATATTCCTTTTTTGACCTTTGGTTACATACAAAAATTGCTGTGAATGATTTTAAAAGGTAAATATAAATTTTATATCAGTTGTGCATATGAGAAATTTTATGACAGAAAACATTATTTTCATTGTTTAATTACTTGATTGCCTTTGTACATTAACATTTGATTCATATATATATTATTTTATGTCTTTTTAATATATCTATATGTTTTGTGTATTTCAAGGTATGATTTCTGATTTGCTTGAGAAATAATTACAATTATTATTAAATAATTATCTATACAAAATCTTGAAAACTTTTAAATCTGTAAAATAGCATTATTATAATGAATACATTATGCTATTCTATTAAATGTAGTTTTATTTTACTTCGATAAAATGTATTTTATTTATTCTTTATATTTTGTTGTGATAAATTTTATTTCAACCTTTGAAAAAATACAGATGCGTGATAAAATGAATATCCAATTTGTATAAAACCAATGATTTTGACTTTCTATTTTGAACATTTTGTAATAGAACAAAATTGTTGTTTTTATCAACATTAGTTGTTCTTCTACTTTATAAGTTTAATAGTAATAATTCAGATTTCATTTAAAAAAAAAAAAAAAGAAAAAAAAGCATTATTATTTTTTTTCTTCGTTGGTTAGTTTTAATTTCCCTAAGTTTGTTGATTTAAAGCAATTTCATTACATTTAAAATTGATTAAAGATTTTTAAAAATTAGAAAAATGTAGAATTATTGAATAATAATACCTGTCAACAAACTCATTGATTGATAATAAAGTCCATTTATATTCGTATCATTTGTAGAATGCCAATTTAATTTGTGAATTCATCCTGTAAAAATATATAGATAATATTCAGTTAAATGTTAATCAACATGCATAGTTGCTTTATAATAAGGTTTTAATATTATGTGAGTTTAATCCATTGACTCTTTAGTATGCATATCTACAGAAAGGAATTTCCCCTTAATGATTAAATTAGTATTGACTATCTCTAATCTTCGAAGCATATTCTAATAGTAACTATTGTATTTTGCACTTTTTTTTTTGAAAATATACACAATAATGCAAAAAAAGTACCAATTATCAGAAATTAAACTGTTTTAATAAGCTATTTCATTAATAAGCTATTTCAATCATAATAAAATATTTAATTTGAATTCTATATATTTAAGATTAAAAAATAAAAGTAATGTGTATCAATACCATTTTTGACTATATCTAAATTAGTGCTGACTTATGCTAATCTTTTCTGTAATACCTCTCATAAAATCTGAAATCAGTTAAGAGGAGAAAATATACGCATTCATTTGGAATAAGAATAATATTTCTTTCTTCTTAGTACATTGATCTGTTTATGCACATGAAAATTCAATGATTCAACCACTTGACTAATCTCAATCTAGTCTTGGAGAGAGAGATTAATAAGTAGAGAGTAGGACTTTAAGAGAGTAGGGCTTTATCTGAAAAAAAAAAA